>SJYV01055846.1:533802-613425 GCA_006410875.1 Neotragus pygmaeus
GTGGTCATGTATGGATGTGAGAGTTGGACTGTGAAGAAGGCTGAGCGCCGAAGAGTTGATGCTTTTGAACTGTGATGTTGGAGAAGACTCTTGAGAGTCCCTTGGACTGCAAGGAGATCCAACCAGTCCATTCTGAAGGAGATCAACCCTGGGATTTCTTGGGAGGGAATGATGCTGAAGCTGAAACTCTAGTACTTTGGCCACCTCATGAGAAGAGTTGACTTATAAGACTCTGATGCTGGGAGGGATTGGGGGCAGGAGGAGAAGGGGACGACCGAGGATGAGATGGCTGGATACATCACGGAATCGATGCAAGTGAGTCTGAGTGACCTCCGGGAGTTGGTGATGGACAGGGAGGCCTGGCGTGCTGCGATTCATGGGGTCGCAAAGAGTCGGACATGACTGAGCAACTGAACTGACCTGAACTGTGTGCCTTTTGACTTTGCTAAACTCATTATGAATAAGAATTATTTGGTAGATTCTTTGGGGTCTTCTGAATACAGTTATATTGTCTATGGTTAAAGCAGTTTTACATATTTCTTCCTTTCTAGCCTGAATACCCTTCATTTCTTTTTTTTATTTAAGTACACTAGCTAGGACTTTCAGTATAAGGTTGAATTAGAAGTGATGACAGAGGACATCCTTGCCCTCTTACTGATCTTAGGGCAAATACTTAACATCTTATGCTCAAAATTATTCAAGCTAGGTTTCAGTAGTATGTGAACTGAGAACTTACAGATGTATAAGCTGGGTTTCAGAGAGGTAGAGGAACCAGAGATCAAATTGCCAACATTCATTGGATCATGGAGAAAGCAAGAGAATTCCAGAAAAACATCCATTTGTGCTTCATTGATTATGCTAAAGCCTTTGTGGACCACAACAAACTGGAAAATTCTTAAGAGATGGGGAATACCACACCACCTTACCTGTCTCCTGAGAAACTTATATGCAGGTAAAGAAGCAAGTTAGAACCGAACATGAAACTACTGACAGGTTCAAAACTGGGAAAGGAGTATCACAAGGCTGTTATTGTCACTCTGCCTATTTAATTTACATGCACAGTACATCATACAGAATGCAGGCTGGCTGAATCACAAGCTGGAATCAAGATTGCCAAGAGGAATATCAACATCCTCAGATATGCAGATGATACCACTCTAATGGCAGAAAATGAAGAGGAACTAAAAAGCCGCTTGATGAGGGTGAAAGACGAGAGTGAAAAAACTGGCTTAAAACTGAATATTCAAAAAACTAAGATTTTTAAAATCACTTCATGGCAAATAGGAGGGAAAAAAGTAGAAACTTTCACAGATTTTATTTTCTTGGGCTCCAGAATCATTGTGGACAGTGACTGCAGCCACAAAATTAAAGCTTGCTCCTTGGAAGAAAAGCTCTGACAAACCTATATTCCAAAGCAGAGGAATACTTTGCTGACACAGGTCTGTATAGTCAAAGCTATGGTTTTTCCAGTGCTCATTACAGTTGTGAAAGTTGGACCATGAAAAATGCTGAGCACTCAAGAATTGATGCTTTTGAATTGTGGTGCTGGAGAAGACTCTTGAGAGTCCCTTCAACTGCAAGGAGATCAAACCAGTCAACCCTAAAGGAAATCAGCACTGAATATTCATTGGAAGGACTGATGTTGAAGCTGAAGCTCCAATACTTTGACCAACTGATTCGAAGAGCCACTCATTGGAAAAGAGCCTGAGGCTGAGAATGATTGAAGGTAAAAGGGGAAGGGAGCTGCAGAGGATGAAATGATTAAATAGCTTCACTGACTCAGCGGACATGAATTTGAACAAACTCTGGGAGATAAGTGTAGGACAGTGGAGCCTGGCGTGCTAAAGTCACAAAGAGTTGGACACAACTTAAGGACTAAACAACAACAACAAAGAGAGGATATCCTTGCCTTGTTCCTGATCTTAGGGGGAAAGCTTAGCATCTTGCTGTTGTGATGATGTTAGCTGTGATTTTTAAAAAATAATCTGTTTTAGGTTAGTGAAGTTCTCTTCTAATTTTTGAGAGTTTTTATTAATTGATGTTAAACTGTTTCTGCTCATGTATTATATGATCGCATGATTTTTCTTGTTCTGTGTGTTAATATGATGTCCCATGGACAGAGGAGCCTACCAGGCTACAGACCTTGGAGTCACAAAAGTGTCGGAGATGACCTAGCAACTAAACAACAACAACCACTTTTAAGTGTACAGTTCACTAAGTATATTCATGCTGTGTAAATTAAGTTGTACTTTTCATTTTTATTTAGTTCAAAACATTTTCAAATTTATCTTGAGACTTCTTAACCCATGTATAATTTAAAGTACATTGTTTAATTTCCAAATATTTTGAATTGTCTAGCTATCATCTATTATTGATTTCTAGTTTTGGTATGCTCTGAGAACATATTTTATAAGGCTTGTATTCTTTTATATTTATTAAATTGTGCTTTATGTACCAGAATGTTGGTCAATGTTCTGTGTGCTTCTGTTGTTGGATGGAATGTTCTATAAATATCAGTTGGGTCAAGTTGATTGATGGTACTGTTCAGGTCATGTATATTGTTACTGATTTTCTGCCTCCCTGATTTATCAATTCCTTAGAAACAGGTGTTGAAACTTCCAGTTTTAAATACAGTCATCCTGCTTATTCACAGTGTATTAGTTCCAGGATCCCCCACCCCACCTTGGATTCCAAAATCCATGGATGCTCAAGTCCCTTATATAAACTGATGTAATGTCTGCGTATAACCTATGCATATCCTCCCCTGTACTTTAAAGCATCTCTGGATTACTTATAAACCCTATAAAATTACTTATACATACGATGTAAATGCTATGTATATGCGTGCGTGCGTGCTGAGTTACTTCAGTCATTTCTGACTCTGTGCGACCTTGTGGACTGCAGCTTGCCAGACTCCTCTGTCCACGGGATTCTCCAGGCAAGAATACTGGAGTGGGTTGCCTCCAGAGAATCTTCTCAACCCAGGGATTGAACTTGTGTCTCTTAATGTCTACATGCATTGGCAGGCAGGTTCTTTACCATTAGTGCCACCTGGGAAGCCCAAATGCTATATAAATGGTTATAAATACAAGCGAAAGATTATGTAAATAGTTGCAAGTATGTAGCAGATTCTTAAGTTCTGCTTTTTGGAGCTTTCTGGGGTTCTTCTCCCAAATATTTTCCACCTGTGGTTGGCTGAATCTATGAATAGGATTAAGCTTCATTGTGTGTGTGTGCATAATCAATCATGTCTCTTCAGATTTTCTGTTTTTTAATTAACTTTTTGTTGAGGTAACATTGGCTACAACATTATATAAGCTTCATGTGAACAGTAACGTTACAGCTCACCATCAAAAATTCAGTTTCCTTCTGTTACCATATAATTGATCCCCTTTACCTATTTCATTCTCCCCCTGATCTCCCCTTCCTCTCTGGTGACCACTGTGTTCTCTATATCTATCTATTTGGTTTCGTTTATTCAAGTTTTTTATTTTTTATATTTCACATGAGTAAAATTACATGGTATTTATCTTTCTTCATCTGATTTATTTCATTTAGTATAATACTCTTAAGGTACCTCCGTGTTGAAAGATGATACTGGACAGTATTTATACTGAGCAGTATTCTGTTATTTTGGTAGTGTGACTGTGTGGATCACAATAAACTGTGGAAAATTCTGAAAGAGATGGGAATACCAGACCACTTAACCTGCCTCTTGAGAAATCTGTATGCAGGTCAGGAAGCAACAATTAGAACTGGACATGTAAAAACAGACTGGTTCCAAATAGGAAAAGGAGTACATCAAGGCTGTTTATTGTCACCCTGCTTATTTAACTTCTGTGCAGAGTACATCATGAGAAACGCTGGACTGGAAGAAACACAAGCTGGAATCAAGATCGCCAGGAGAAATATCAATAACCTCAGATATGCAGATGACACCACCCTTATGGCAGAAAGTGAAGAGGAGCTAAAAAGCCTCTTGGTGAAAGTGAAAGAGGAGAGTCAAAAAGTTGGCTTAAAACTCAACATTCAGAAAACAAAAGATCATGGCATCTGGTCCCATCACTTCATGGGAAATAGATGGGGAAACTGTGGAAACAGTGTCAGNAGAATTGATGCTTTTGAACGGTGGTGTTGGAGAAGACTCTTGAGAGGCCCTTGGACTGCAAGGAGATCCAACCAGTCCATTCTGAAGGAGATCAGCCCTGGGATTTCTTTGGAAGGAATGATGCGAAAGCTGAAACTCCAGTACTTTGGCCACCTCATGCGAAGAGTTGACTCATTGGAAAAGGCTCTGATGCTGGGAGGGATTGGGGGCAGGAGGAGAAGGAGATGACCGAGGATGAGATGGCTGGATGGCATCACGGACTCCATGGACGTGAGACTGAGTAAACTTTGAGAGATGGTAATGAACAGGAAGGCCTGGCGTGCTGCAGTTCATGGGGTCGCAAAGAGTCGGACATGATTGAGCAACTGAACTGAACTGAACTGAGTGTGTATTCTTGTATATACATATCTATCTAGGTGATGTATCACAGTGATTGGTTTGAGGATGTTGAATCAACTTGCTTTGATAGATCATGGTTTGGTTTGAGGTTGTTGAACCATCCTTGCTTCTGTAGATCATGGTTGTGTGATCTTTGAATGTATTGTATTCAGCTTGCTAATATTTTGTTGAGAATTTTTACGTTTTTGCTTATCAGAAATATTGGCTATATTTTCTTTTTTGTTTGTGTTATCTTCATTTGATTTTGGTATCAGAGTGATGTTGGCTTTATGAAATTACTTAGCATTCCCTATTTTTCAGTTTTTTTGAAGAGTTTGAATGTTAGAATTGACATGTGAAGCCTCCAGTCCTGGGCTTTTGTTTTGGGGGAGGTTTTTATGTTTCCATTTCACTGTCTGTCTTCATGATTCAGTTTGGGAGTTATAGTGATTCTAAAAATTTATCTGTTTCTGTGTTTCCAATTAGTTGTTACATAGCTGTTCATGATATTCTTTGATAATTCTTTGTATTTTTGTGGTATCTGGTCTGCTCTATTTCCAGTGCTTTCTAATACATTCTTTATGTCATATATTGAGTTCTTCAGCTCCAGAATTTGTTTGGATCTTTTTTAGGGTTTCAACCTCTTTGAAAGTGAAAAGTGAAAGTGAAGTCAACCTCTTTGGTAACCTATTATTTCAGTTCATTAATTTTTATCTTGAGCTAACTGAACCATTGAGCCTTTTGGAGTTTTCTTGTAGCTTGTTGAGTTTCTTCATGACAGCTCTTTTGAATTCTCTATTAGATCATAATACTCCATAGTTTTAATTTGTTTAGGATGAAATTGTCGTTTTCTTTTTGTGATAGTGTTACTATGGTTCTTCATGATGCTTCATGAGTTGTTCCTCTGGTAGTTTATTTGAAATAGAGAATGCTTTTCAACTGATTCTGGTAACTCAAAAGTAATTAGAGGATTTTCTTTTATCTTCCAATAGGTGGCGCTATAGCACAAGTTTTTGTTTTCTCTTATCTGAGCTGCCTCTGGTTATATTTAGGAAGTAGCACTTTCCACCCTCCTCCACCTGATGGGCAGAAATCAAAGATGAACTAAAGAAGAACTTCTGGATGAAGGTGAAAGAGGAGAGTGAAAGGCTGGCTTAAAACTCAACAGTCAAAAAACTAAGGTTATGGCATCCGGTCCCTTCACTTCATGGCAAACAGATGGGGAAAAAATAGAAACAGTGGAAGATTTTATTTTGTTGGGCTGCACAATCACTGCAGATGGTGGGGCTTACTTGCTCTGTGACATGTGGGGTCTCCCCAGACCAGGGATTGACCCTGTGTCACCTGCACCTCCCCAGACCAAGGATTGACCCTGTGTCAGGCAGATTCTTTACTGCCTAAGCCATCAGCGAAGCCCTGTCCTTTACTTTTCAGCTGGTTTATGTCATTGAATCTAACATGTCTTTTGTAGATTGTATATATTAGTAGTTTAGTTTTTTAGGTGGAGGATGAAATCTGATTTATGCTTTTTTGTTTCATGGTTTTGGGTCCATATTCTTAAGACTAGTTTTTTAAGATCAGTTTTAAGTTCACAACAAAATTAAGAGAAAGTTACAGGGATTTCCCAGATATCCCCTGCTCCGACAGATACATCACCCATTACCAACATTGCTTACCAGGATAATACATTTGTTATAATCTATGAACCTATATTAATATATCATAGTCAACCAAAGTATCATTTACCTTAGGGTTCATTTTTTTTTTTTAATTTATTTATTTTTTAATTGAAGGGTAATTGCTTTACAGCATTGTGTTGGTTTCTGCCAGACATCAACATGAATTGGCCATAGGTATACATCTGTCCCCTCCCTCTTATACCTCCCTCCATCTCTCTCCCCATCCCACCTCTCTCGATTTTTACAGAGCGCCAGTTTGAGTTCCTTGAGTCATACAGCAAATTCCCATTAGCTATCTATTTTACATATGGTAATGTAAGTTTCCATGTTACTCTCTGTTGATATGTTGATGTTGGCAATTTTATCTCTGGTCCCTCTGCCTTTTCTAAATCTAGCTTGTATATCTGGAAGTTCTTGATTCACATACTGTTGAAGCCTAGCTTGAAATATTTTGAGCATTACTTTGCTAGCATGTGAAATGAATGCAGTTGTGTGCTAGTTTGAACATTCTTTGGCATTGCCCTTCTTTGGGACTGATATGAAAACTGACTTTTTGCAGTCCTGTGTCCACTGCTGAGTTTTCCAAATTTGCTGGCACACTGAGTGCAGCACTTTAACAGCATCATCATTTAGGATTTGAAATCTTTATAGATACCCTATGATGTCAATCATTTCAGCCTGAAGGATTCCTTTAGTATTTCTCATAGGGCAGATTTGCTAGCAACAAATTCTCTTGTGTCTGTTTTTTTGGCCTTTGTTTTTAAATCTGGAGATGCCTCCATTTCTCCTTTATTTTAAAAGGGGAATTTAGCTGGCTATATAATTCTTGGTTGACCATGAATTTCTTTTAGCACTTTGAGGATGATCATCTCACTGTCTTTCATCTTTTCTGATAAAACATAACTATCTGCTAACTCTCTTCATGGTCGTATTTTAGGCTACAACTTCCTCCATTCAGTTTTAGTTGCCTCTACTTCTGTCTGCTTTCTTTCTTCCCAGATCCATTGAAACCTCTTGCTTCTTGTTCCATGAGCTTATTCTTTTTTAAAATTTCTTCTCACCAAGATCTCAGGAGGAAGGGGAAGCTAGTGTGAATTCAATCCACTACTTAAACCAGATGTTCTCTGTATCTTGGTATAGTAGGTCTGATCTAAGCCTGTGATTTCCCAGGAGCTACACACCTGCCCTTGTTTTCAGTTATCCAAGCTTGTCACTCAAGTGTTTCAAATATGTTTCACAGAATAGTATTTTCTTTTTTTTTTCTTATTTATTTATTTTAAATTTTTACTTTATTCTGCTTTACAATACTGTATTGGTTTTGCCATACATTGACATGAATCCACCACAGGTGTATACAAGCTCCCAATCCCAAATCCCCCTCCCACTTCCCACCCCATATCATCTCTCTGGATCATCCCCGTGCACCAGCCCCAAGCATCTTGCATCCTGAATTGAACATAGACCGGCGTCTCGTTTCTTACATGATGGTATACATGTTTCAATGCCATTCTCTCAAATCATCCCACCCTCTCCTTCTCCCTCAGAGGTCAAAAGTCCTTTCTATACGTCTGTGTCTCTTTTGTTGTCTCACATACAGGGTCATCATTACTATCTTTCTAAATTCCATATATATGTGTCAGTATACTATATTGGTGTTTTTCTTTCTGGTTTACTTCACTCTGTATAATAGGCTCCAGTTTCATCCATCTCATTAGGACTGATTCAAATGTATTCTTTTTAATGGCTGAGTAATACTCCATTGTGTATANTCGATGTATGGCAAAGCCAATAGAGTATTGTAAAGTAAAATAAAGTAAAAAAAATAAATAAAATAAAATATATGGGATGTGCTCTTTAGAGGCAGGTTTTTAAAAGTGTGCCTGTGTGGTAGGTGGAATGAAAAGAAAGGATAGAATAAAGAGAAGACTGAACATTAAACTTTGTATTGATATGTCACGCTGGTACCCAAATAACACTAGGAGAGGGCACATAGAATTAATTTCAACTAACAAAGCTAACTAGCCTAGAACTTGTTACCACTTAGTAAGCTGTACCTACCCTGCTGGGCTAACACTCATGCCCCCCAAAGTTTTGTGATACATCACCTGATAGTCAAAGAGAGGAAAGAAACTTGCTTGGCTTCTTACAGATTACATGTGTCTATTACATAACAAAACCATGAATCAGTGATGAATCCCTAAAGGTCAGAACACCATGTTGAATATTGAATTATTGAATCATCCTGGTACATATAAACAGACTTCTGAACAGGTTTGATCAAATGCACCAGTGTACACAACATACGACAAGCAGGCGTTTTTTGGAATTGTGTTCAAAGATCATGACCAAAACAAAGCATTAAATTGTGTTTCAGTTGAATTGCTGTCGCTGGATTCACAGTGAATGATCAGGCGTAGCTACATCTAATGATTCCATCTGCATGATGATTGTGCTGTATTGTCATGGGGTGTTGAAGTTTTGGTGTGTTTTGGGACAGGCGGTGTCGGTTACCTGTGAACCCAATTGGCCAGTTGTGTGTAGATTCTTAGTGCGAAATGACACTCCAAACTTTGAAATTCTGAAAGATCAAAGTTTCTTACAGTTGCTTAGGTTCTAGGGACTAGTCATTTAATTTCACATGACTCAGTACTTAATGCCACAGTGCTAATAGCTGAATATGGAAAAAATTAGAATTACATTTATTTAGTCAGTTGGGGTTTTTTTGTGTTTCGTTTTTACAATCTTCATAAGGCATAGCTTCTGAAGCAATTTTATCAACTCTAAAGTATTTACTGTTTCTCATAAGTAGTTTTTCATATTAATAATACATAGTCAGGGGCTATTTCATTCAGTTGTTCTTTGCTTTCCCAGTAGAGTGGTAAAAGAAAAAAATTTTTTGCAGTGAGCACAAATTTATAACCCAAACCTTTTTAAAAGAATACATTTTCACCGTTAACTACATCTGTAATAAACATTTCTTCCTGCCTTGCATAAACTAACATCATAAAGAAATAGATCAAAGTCTAATAATGCTGTCTTCTAATGCTGACCTCAGTTTCTGTTGGTTAAGTATACTTACTTATTTTTATCTTGGTATATTGAGCTCTCTTGGTCATGTATCGAGTACATTCTACAATGGCCAGACATACATACACTTGTTCAAAGGAAAACATTGCTGAAATGATTTCTACTTCCCTTCCAACTGAGGGAGGGACGTGACTGCCCAAACTCAGCTTTGAGAAACCCACCTGTGTGCTCAGTTCTGATAGGCAGCCCTCTGCTCAGTGATTAACTGTCCATGTACTTTCTCCTTTCCCAGGAAGAGTCGGAAAGGGCCAGGTATTCCCACAGATCCAGTCATCGTCGTCCTTCTCTGGTTTGTAATAACCTACAGACTTGCTTCTGATACTTTTCCTCATCAGTTTGCTGCAGTCACTCACACACCTTTACTATGTTGTTTTTATCTTATCAGGTAGTTGAGGATGCATTGTCCATTCGGAGTCTTGGCAGTCACAGGGTTGGTATTTTAAGTTGTTTACACCCTAATAGCAAAGCTATCCCTTTGTCTTTTCTAAAAAAAAAGAGAGAAAATATTGGCAAAGTTCTTTTTATTAGAAAGTGATATTTTCTCTCAAATTATTGTTATAAGTAAATCAATTCTAAAATCGTAAATATTTTCATCTATTAACATGTATATTTACTTTTTTTCTATAAAAGGACTTTTGGTTTTGAAAAATCATCACAAAAAAATAAGATTGATTTTATAAAATAACACCAGCATGGTTCTAACTTTCAAATTTTTCCTACTTTCAGATTTTTTTTTTAATGAAATTTATTATTTGGGGGCATGGGTGGCTAATTATAGTTTTATTCAGTGGAAAAATCAAACTGATTTTTAAAGTGCCTGTCTTACAGTATTTATAGAAATGATCATGCTTCAATATTTTGATTAATATTTTGTAGTTTGTCTCAAGTTTTTATTGTACATCATTGTAAATCAAAATAAATGAAAAATTGTTCATTAAAGGCTTGCATATTGTGCCAAAAAAGCTGATCTCTGTTCTTAATGAGTTGTGCTTAAAGCACATTGCCTTAGAGCAATGCTTTTAATTTATACATTATTAATGTAGTATATGTGCTTATATCTAGATTTTTTTCATCGGTAAAATTCTGTTCTTGTTAAGGTCTGTATTTATTAATATCCCCAGGTCTAGTTTTCTTCCTATCTCGTATAATGTTCCTATCTTGTATTTTTTCCCTATCTTGAAAATACACTGTATTGTTCTGGTATACTAGTTATTGATATGTTTACATTCTTAAATAGTCTTTTACTCTGGTTATATTTCTTTTTTTTTTTAATTTACTTACATTCTTAAGACCATGTTTTATTTTTTAGATAATTTTCCTTTTGTTACAATCTGTTGCATGTTGGCTGAGTGCACCTTTTCCCATAAATTTTACACATGCATATGCACTAAATTGAATGGCAGGCGAGATGATATTTTCTGAATGTACTGTTGTTCCCAGGAGTTGGTTATATTTCTTATTGGTGAATATAATCTACTGTCTTTTTGGAATAAATTAGTAAGCTAGTACTTGAATCATAAACATTTTGGTTGATTATAAAAGTTTAGATTTATAAGAATATTAAAAAGCCTTTATAGAAATCTAACTAGTAGTTTAAGAATGATTTTACAGGAAAAGAGCTTTAAGATAATAAATGTGTCTTGCTTCTCCCTAGAGAGATTTTGGTGCTTTTTTTCCTCACAAGGAGTTAACAAAAGCTTACAAGTTGAGCTTGAAGGGCTTTGAAAAAAATATATGACTTATTGTAATGTTCATAGTGTGAAGTTCACAGTCTTCAAGCTGGTTATTTGTAAATTTGCATGGGAAACTTATGTATTAGTTTAACCTAATGATAAAGCCATCCAAGTTAAACCTAATTTGTTTTTAAAACAAATCTGTAAACAAAAAATAAATATGCAATTAAGTAAGGAATTGTTTACTCAGTGTCTATAAAATGAGATTGATTTTCATTTCATGGAAATTACATCATTAAATAAATTTAAGATATAACTAGAACTCAAATAGTATCTTATTTCATTATGGTAATTATGAAAATTTGCTATTATGTAGCAAAAAGTAAAACTCCTAATATTTTTGAAAAGCAGTCTGTGGACTTCAAGATTAGTAAAATTTTTACCTTGTAGAGACTTCAGTACTACTGTTAGTATACATTTAGAATATTTAAATTTTTAGACTTTCTTAGAAATGTCTGATTTGAAATGAAAGCTTACTAATAACACAGTATAAAAGAAATATAGTTGAGATGTTTTTTTTCTTTTTTCTAACTTGATAATATTGGGAGTTTTAAATTTTCATCAGATTATTGCCTTTTAGAATAACTTTACCATCTACATTATACCGAAAATGTAGACAACTTGTGCTCTCTGTAAAAATACATGTGATGGTTTAAAACCCTGACCTAAATTTTATTGCGGTTTGCTATATTATTTGGGGTTTTGGTGTTTCTTTTCTAGTTATTTTTTTAAACTTATGAGCTGTATATTAAAAAGTCTAAGACTTTTGGACCTTGTATTTGATACATGAACATTAGCAATACTTGGATATGAGGAAGATGTGTTTATGGTTTCAGGCCACATTCTTCGAACTTTAGTCTCTTCTTTTGTCCAGTTAACTGCTTTCTTTGAAAGGTGTCCTGCCTGAAGCTATGTGGGGCAAGAGATGGTATCAGTGCTATAGACTCTCTGTATAAAAAGAGCAGAGATAGTTCAAGATGTTTCAAGATGGTAGGTAAGGGGAAGGAAGATTAAATCAAAGCCCTGAGTTTAGAATTGAAACAGTGCTTCTTTAAAAAGCAATCTACCTTTAAAAAAAAAATCTGACTGACTGCTTGGTCACTGCTTTTATGTATTGAAATACAAGAAGACTATAAGGAAGAGATCCGAAATTAGAAAATGAGGTAATCTTGAATCAGAGTGGTAGGGATACATCACAGTTTTCACTGGTGGAGAGCTTTACTGTTGTTTTTTATTAGTTCCTATTTATATATCAGTGGCTTTGGTATAATTTTAATGAATTTAATTTTAATATGCTTGGATTTTTTATCTGTCATTTACTCCTACACTGTTTAATTCCATGGAAAAACCCATTGAAGGACGTTACGGTGACTCATTGGAGCAGAGCCCGTGCACCCAGCAGTGAAGACCTCATGGCGTGAAGCCCAGAGAAATGTGCAGCGTTAGTACTGTGCATTCACTGTTGACTCACAGCGCTCCGGGGGCCTGAGCAATAGGTCCATTCCCACAGAAGCAAACACTTGCCGAACTTTTGTTTCTGTAGCCTGCTTTTTAATACTTTTTAAAATAGCAAGTTTGGAAATATTTTTGTTT
The DNA here is from genome assembly GCA_006410875.1 of Neotragus pygmaeus. Taxonomy (NCBI): domain Eukaryota; kingdom Metazoa; phylum Chordata; class Mammalia; order Artiodactyla; family Bovidae; genus Neotragus; species Neotragus pygmaeus. The sequence goes on from SJYV01055846.1 coordinate 546,381, forward strand.
AGCTAGAGCCCTTAATATTTTCGTTTCTCTCTTCTCTGATGAATCATTTGCTTTTAAACAACATAAATGCCAACTGTCATATACTGGAGGATTCTTTTTGTTCACCGGATGTACAACCAGTAGTAGCGATTGGGATGTCCAAGTTGTGGATTTTCCTACCAGATTCAGTAGTTTTTAAAACTGAGGGAATTCCCTGGTGGTCCGGTGGTTAGAACTCCACTCTTCCAATGCTGGGGCCCAGATTGCATCGCTGGTCAAGGAACTAAGATCCTGCAAGCCTCACAGCGCAGCTGAATAAATAGATAAAATAAAATAAAACTATCTGAGCTCTGCATTATATTTTGGAAAAAGAAAATCAAAGTATATCATTTTCAGTTCAACTTGTTAAATCTTATGCTTTTGCAGAAGACCAGGTGTTACAGAGAGGATGAGAACTAAGACTGATTCCTCAATGAACTTACCTGTTTGGGAGGATTGAATAGCTTATATGCAAGAATGTGTGATTTGAATAATACATGTTTTGGTCATGGGTTTTTTTTTTAAAAAAAAACAAAAAAAGTATTTTGTTAACTGAGAAGTTGCAGGTAAAATTTTCATAGAGAAGGAACTTTATTTTCAGTGAAATGTCATTCACTACAGTGACTTTACCACGCACATCATTTACCACCAAATGCACACCATTAGGTATTTTAGAAAATTTTGGATAAACAAGATTTTTTTACACATGTAGTAACACTTTATATTCTATTTTCATGATAATATAAGAAAAGTATGCAAATGCAGATATTTTGCTTCAGTACCTCTTAGTATTTATTGCAATATCGTTTTCTCTGAATTTAGTCTTGCCAGTGATAAAATTATACCACTTAGCTTTATCCTTATTAAATACATTTTGGGGAGTTTCTGCATTATTTTTTGTGAATGATCATCTCATTAAGCAAGAATTGAAAACTTTGTTCTGTCTGAACTATTATATTAATGCTTTATTAGAACTACACTTTAAAATTTTACCTTTTAGTCTATTTTAGTCTTTTTAAAATTGCAGCCTCTATGACAGGAATACATTTTACACTGTAATCCAATATTCATATGCAGAGATGTGCCTGTTTTTGTATGTATATAAGTATATAAAAAATACAGAAACAAATTTTACAAAAATAATATTTACTGTACGTGATTCACTCTAGTATTTTGTATTTTTTTATGTTGGTTGAACCCATAAATTGATTTTATGAACTACTAATGAGTTGCAGTCCACATTTAGAAAAACATTACTTTAGATTAGGTTTCTGAATAGTGTTCCCTAAGATCCTAAATGGGTATAAGAGTTGCAAAAGAAAGATATTTTTACCAAACTACCTGAGGAACTTGTTCATTGCTTTTGTTTTATACATTGCTCTTCTGGGCAAGATTGCTTAAAAAATCTGACTAGAAAGCTTAAAAAAATTAGGAAAACACAAATCTGAGTAGTTAGTTACTATTTAATTTGGTTTCTTGGATTTGACATGTAGTGCTAAACGTATTATTTTCTTAAAGACCCTACAGGAAATATAGTTTTCTGCCACTTTTATGTGTATACTATCCCTTCCACACTTTGCTTTGACCAAATTTCTAGCTTTGTTCACTGTTTTTCATAGGGAAAGTTCTCGAGAGGGAATGTTTTCCAGGTGTGTGCACAAGCAGATCCAAGGGGACTCTCCCCATTTTAATGCTGCAGTTGTTGTTTGTCTTTTAGTTTTTTTGGGTGGGGGTAAGTTTCATCATAGCTATGTGTTCCTGCTTCATTGCTTCTCCATGACTTGCTCTTGCCACGTTTCACGTGATGGACAGTGATGGTCACAGACCGTTAGGATGCTTAATTCCTGTGTTTAAAGGCTTCCTTGGGTGTTTTGTGCTGCAGTGTACTGGGGTGAATCATCTGAACATTACTGATTATAAATTCTGGATTTGAATGAGAACATGAAGTTTTTCCTGTACATATAGTTTAACAATAACCTATACTAGGAAAGAGTGAGGAGGGGAGAGTATTCTTTAATTCACATGTCACAGCTGTTATGTTTAATAATTTGGGGGTTTTAAAGTAGTGCTGGATTTTTCATATTTTTATGAATGTTGCTTCCCCCCCGCCTTTGTGTTTCTGATTTTGGAAATTCCACCAACTTTCACCTTTTCCTGTAATCCAGTATGATGCTCTTAAGGAAAGATCATCAAGACTTTCATCATTAGTACGTATTGCATGACTTTGTGTCAAATTTAGTTTCACTTTATAAACAATTGGTGATGCTAATCCTAGATTATATCTAACTTTTTCACAGGTCTATTGTGATGTTTGGGGGAAATATATGACTAACGGCAAATTCTAGTGTGCAGTTGTGGCATGATTTAGCACTTGAATAGCTTTGCCTTTAAGGATCTCAGGATCGTATAAAAATTTTTTGCTTTCCTATTGAGGACTAAGATTGGTAGTAGTATCTTTTCTTAAAATGATGAGTCACCCAGCTGACACATACTCATTGCCCTGGAAGACATGTTTCCAGCTGTGTTTTGAGATGTACTGAACTACAGCAGCATGTTTTACAGCTACACCTGCTATGTTTTATGTTCTGTGTCACAAGCCAGCAGGTGTGAAAGGATTCAGGTGACAACTGAAACATCAGTTCCATCTACTCATTTTTGCTTGATTTGGTTTATTTTTGATGGCATGTCATTTTGGCCAAGGAAGTTTACTTGTAGTGTGTTTTTCTTGGGTTAATGTATCCATACATTGCCACAGCTCTTGTGTTCAGAGTAATAATGTCTAAAAGAAAGATGTGCACTTTAAAAAAAAAGGAAAATGAATTTGTAATCACTGATTCAGGATCTAGCTGTGCATGTTTCAGGTGATGTGTGTAGAGCAGGCTGTTGATAGCTAGGCCCCTTCTAGCTGCATCTCCTCCTTTCAGACCAAAGATGTGTATCCACATTGGACTTCTTATCTGCCAGTTGTCCTGTTTGTATTGCCAGTTGTATTGCTGTCTTCTGTCCCCTCACATGCACTTGGCTCTGACTCCTAGAAGTTACATCCAAGGATGTCAGGTTATTATCTAATGATGCTGCTGCTGCTGCTTGAGACAGGCCGCGCTGTGTAGGCTCCTCTCCGCTGAGCAGTGCCTGCTGTGGGACCAGTAACTCGGGTTAGGAGGACTGTCTCGGGCAGCGCAGTGTTACGTTTTCTGTTCTCATCGTCCTTTGGTGGATACGCAGGATTGCTCTTTGGCCTTTAGGTAAGGAGGACTGCAAAAGGAAGTGGCCTTTCTTGTCACTCATACCTTTTTAAAGAAGCGGAGACTCAAATGAGGTGTGGTGTGAAGGCCCCCACTTAGAGCCTGCTGGTTCTGAGCCCTAATTCATTTTTCGGTTGGCTCCACACTGAGCTGGGTGGCACGGGGGGCTGAGGGGGATGCTGGTGTGTGGGCAGGCTGTGTGCCTGAGCCAGTTTCCCACTAACAGGAGGGAAATGGAGTGCATGCATGTAGACTACTCTGTGTCTCATATGGGCCTTTTTCTATGTATGATTTTAAGATGCACTTTATTAAATTATCTTAAGACTTCACTATATGATCTTTAAAGTTAACATCAATATTTGCTTCCAGAATCATTCTTACAGTCACTCTTACGGAGTGAAGAAGAGATCTTCTGGTTCTCATAAAGACCCACTGGTTAGTTCTGTTGTGTCTCATATCACGGTATTTTGTGTGGTTGTAAAATTCACTGATCCTTTCAGGGAAATTAAGAATTATGACTGCATTGGTGTGCTCTTCAGACATTATTGAAACCTGAAAATATACTGAAACATGACTTACCAGAACCTTATTTAAAAATAATTTTGTTTTCATGTACAAGATTTAATATCAAGTTAACATGATGGACTTCCCTGGTAGTTCAGCTGGTAAAGAATCCACCTGCAATGCAGGAGACTCTGGTTCGATCCCTCGGTCAGGAAGATCCCCTGGAGAAAAGACAGGATACCCACACCAGTATTCTTGCCTGGAGAATTCCATAGACAGAGGAGCCTGGCAGGCCCCAGTCCATGGGGTTGCAAAGAGTCAGAAATGACTGAGTGACTTTCACTTCACTAACGTATGCTAACCCTGGTGGCTAGAGTTAGGAAAGTGTCACACTAAGTCCATTAATACTGTATTTTCATCTATGAATTGCCCTTTGGAGGACTGTACCTTAATAGCTTTAGTGAGATTTTTATAACTTATTTTGGATATTTGAATTGATTTAGTTGTGATATTGGAGAAGGCAATGGCACCCCACTCCAGTACTCTTGCCTGGAAAATCCCATGGGCGGAGGAGCCTGGTGGGCTGCAGTCCATGGGGTTGCGGAGAGTCAGACACGACTAAGCGACTTCTTTCACCTTTCACTTTCAATCATTGGAGAAGGAAATGGCAACCCACTCCAGTGTTCTTGCTTGGAGAATCCCAGGGATGGCGGAGCCTGGTGGGCTGCCATCTCTGGGGTTGCACAGGGTTGGACACGACTGAAGCGACTTAGCAGCAGCAGCAGCAGTTGTAATATTGGGCTTCCCTGGTGGCTCAGACAGAATCTGCCTGCAATGCGGGAGACCTGGATTCGATCCCTGGGTTGGGAAGATCCCCTAGAGGAGGGCATGGCAGCCCACTCCAGTATTCTTGCCTGGAGAATCCCTGTGAGCAGAGGAGCCTGGTGTGCTACAGTCCATGGGGTTGCAAAGAATTGGACACAACTGAACGACTAAGCACAGTTGTGGTATTATAGCCAGTACGAAACTCACATGTAGCTGTCATTCTGAATAATTGTTTTTATAGATTTGAGATTTGGGGAACTTGAAATTTATGTTCTGGTAGAAACAAAAAAGTTTATGATGGCAGAATTCCCATGCCGTCTTGCAGTAAATTCTTCAACCTATAGTGTAATTAAACTGTAGGACTAATAGTGCTCTCCATTCCAGCCAATCTGCTAAATGGCATTGCTGTGGAGAAAAAAAGAATGTCTTCAGTGCCCATTTGGGTGCTGGGAACACCTCTTCCCTGTTGAGTTGCAATAGCACTGACAGAGGAAGTGCAGCCCAAGCTCCTTGCTAACCCAGGGCTCCCTAGGGTAGGGCTCCGACCATTGGTGAGGTGGGGAGAGGGTGGGAACCCTTGGCTGGTAGAAATGAGGAAGGAGGTGAGGATGAAATGGGAGGACATTAGTGAGAGGCCCTGGCAGGTGGAGTATTGGGAGCTCTGGGGAAAAGTGAGTCATGTGCCTCTCAGAGGGTGTGGTGCAGGCGGGTCAGGCAGGGCAAGGTTGCAATGGGAGGAGGGCTGTCCCCTACTGCAGTGTCAACAGTGGAGGAGCCTCATTCAGGCAGAGATTACCTGGGCTTCCTTAACCGTGAGCAAAAAAGATGGCTGAAATTGTTCAGATGATTTCTTTCCCACCTCAAGCAATCACAATAATGTAATTGCTTCCCTTAGTATATTGAACATGAGCCTGCTGTAGACTAAGTTAAAAAAAAAAAAATTAGCAATGATTTGGTTTGAAAAGTTAATCGTTAATATTAGTCTTTTTTGAGAGACTTGAAATCGCTGTTATTTTGACTTTGACTTATAAAATCAACACTCAGAAATCCCTTGCATTCCTATACACTAATAATGAGAAAGTAGAAAAAGAAATTAAGGAAACAATTCCATTCACCATTGCAACGAAAAGAATAAAATACTTAGGAATATACTTACCTAAAGAAACTAAAGACCTATATATCAAAAACTATAAAACACTGATGAAAGAAATCAAAGAGGACACTAATAGATGGAGAAATATACCATGTTCATGGATTGGAAGAATCAATATAGTGAAAATGAGTATATTACCCAAAGCAATCTACAGATTCAATGTGATCCCTATCAAGCTACCAGCGGTATTCTTCACAGAACTAGAACAAATAATTTCAAGATTTGTATGGAAATACAAAAAACCTCCAATAGCCAAAGCAATCTTGAGAAAGAAGAATGGAACTGGAAGAATCAACCTGCCTGACTTCAGGCTCTACTACAAAGCCACAGTCATTAAGACAGTATGGTACTGGCACAAAGACAGAAATATAGATCAATGGAACAAAATAGAAAGCCCAGAGATAAATCCACACACCTATGGACACTTTATCTTCGACAAAGGAGGCAAGAATATACAATGGAGTAAAGACAATCTCTTTAACAAGTGGTGCTGGGAAAACTGGTCAACCACTTGTAAAAAAATGAAACTAGTATACAAGCAACTTATGCAGCTCAACTCCAGAAAAATAAATGACCCAATCAAAAAATGGGCCAAAGAAATAAATAGGCATTTCTCCAAAGAATAGTAGTTCAGGAATGTAAAAGATGTAAAATATTGTTACCCTTCCCAGTCTGTAATAAATGGGGATGGTAAGGTAAGTAAACTCTGCTTCATCTAGTATTTTAAGTTTTTCATGTTGAACTAGCTGCAATTTATTTTTAAAATGCTAAACAGTGTCACAGTATGTGTATTTAAAGGTGGATGTAATTATATGACCACAGTGTTTATCTACTTACTAAAAAGAATATTCAGATAATAAACATCTTTTGGTTAGGAATCCAAATTATGGTCTGCAGAATGATGTGGTATGCTGTTTTTTACTGAAAATGACTGATGAGGAGAATCTTTCTTGCTGATAACCACCAGCATAGCAATGCCGTGATTCAAAGTAATGTGTTTGGTTTAAAGTAGAATTTTGATAGGAACATTAATGCCCACGTCTCACCCAGGAACATGAGGCTTTTTCTAGATCTGGTTGATGATGTAGAACTTCTTAACATATTTCAGGAGGTTGTGAAGACTGGGTCAGAAAAAAAGAAAGTTTTATTTTTCTGGCAGCTAAATAGAACCCAGGAGACACACTTTCACAATAATTTATATAATATGTGCTACTAGGTAAATGCAGATTGCCTACCTAATGCATTGGTTCTCAAAGCATCAGGGTCACTGAAAACTAGTTAACAAGGCAGATTCTTAGCCCCACCCAGACCTACTGAGTGGAGGAAATTCTCGAGGTGGGGGCTGACCAGTCTGGATTTTTAGGAAAGCCTTCCAATTGATTCTGATAAGTGTTAAATTAGGTTTTGTTGACTTTTTTTTTTTTAATGAATTTAGAAGTATCTGGTAGTGGCACTCATGTGAAGATGGTTGAAACCTGTAGGAATAACCAGTCAGATGTGGTTGGTTGTTGGAAAAGAGTATGGAAACCTTGCTTATGAAAACCAGTTTCACCTATTGTTAACATCTGTTAACAATACCTGTTTTATCATAATAGGTTTTGTAAACAGTCTAAACCAAACAGCATATTTCTTCAAATGATGAAATACTGAGAATGATACTGTAGTGTTGTTTTTCTCTGATCTGTGATTAGTCTCCTGAGAGCTGGCGACCTTCCCTAAGGTGCATTTAAGGTGTGAGATCACAGAAGCCAGTGTGGTTCATAGCAAACTGCCAGACATAACGTATATTCAAAGCAGTTGTAAGTTATTTCCCTGAGGACTTCCCTAGTTAGAAAGGCTGGAGGGATTTGAAAAAAATAAAAGATGTGTTTTAAATATTGCCGGCCTGTTCTCCAGAGGTGATTTGAGGAGAAAGGGGATTTTATATAGTTCTAGGGGGGTTTGTTATTTTGTTGAGGATGCAGACTCAGAGGTGAGATTCACAGTTGAGGACTTAGAGTTTAAAAGAAACTTGATTTTATTTTGTTTTACTACATAAGGAGTCATAAGGAGTGCATTAATTCTTTTAAGGACAAAATACTACATACTGTGGTATTAAGAATCTGGTTTTTTATAGCATCTGAGCCACTAAATAAATCTTCAGCCCTTCATGATGAGGGGATGTGAATAGAATGTGTAATTAGCATTAAGGAAAGCATCCTAAAGGAGAGAAAATTTGGGCTGAGGGTTGAATTTATTGTCATTGTGCATATTTAGCTAAAAAAAAAAAAACTAGCTATGCTCCTCAGGTAATTAAGAGAAACACATTTTTCAGGTTGAAAATTGAAAAGATGTTGGAGATGTCACTGTGATCAGGAAAGTTAAGAGAGAGAGAATGCCATTTCTTGCATTTGTGTAGTGGTGCTGTTGTTTATTTGATAGGCTCTTAGCAACAATCTTGAGATAAGTAAAGCATGATTACTCTTCCTCTTTATGAAAAAGCTGAGGTTCAGAGAGATTAAATGATGGTGGTGTGGTATATACTGGGTTGGCCATAAAGTTCATTTGGGCTTTTCTGTAAGATATTGTGAACAATATAGTTTGATATATATAGAACAATATAGAAGGTCCATATAATCAAAGCTATCGTTTTTCTAGTAGTCATGTACAGATGCGAGAGTTGGACCATAAAAAAGACTGAGTGTCGAAGAATTTATGTTTTTAAACTGTGCTGTTGGAGAAGACTCTTGAGAGTCCATTGGACTGCAAGGAGATCAAACCAGTCAATCCTAAAGGAAATCAGTCCTGAATATTCATTGGAAGGATTGATGTTGAAGCTGAACCTCCAATACTTTGACCACCTGCTATAAAGAGCCAACTCCCTGGAAAAGACCCTGATGGAAAGGTTGAAGGCAAGAGGAGAGGGTGGCGGCAGAGGACAAGATGGGTAGATAGTATCACTGACTCAGTGAACATGAATTTGAGCAAGCTGTGGGAGATAGTGAAGGACGGGGTGCTAACATCCCATGGGGTCTCAAAAAGTCGGACATGACTTAGCAACTGAATAGCAAACAACACTGCAAATGATTGAATTCTTTGGCCAACCCAATATTTATTTAACAAAATTTTTGAGCATTTACTACATAACAGGCCCTTTTCTGGGCTTTGAAGACACAGTAGTTGACAAAGCAGACAAAAATCTATGACTTCATTGGGTAGAGAAAGGCAGATGGTAAATGGGATAAGTAAGTAAATTATGTAATGTGCTTTGATATATTTTCTTTACAAGTCCTAAGAAGAAAAATGGAACAGGGAAAGAGAGCTGGTTCAAAATGTGAATAGGGTGACTAGAAGGGTTTTGAAGAGGATGGTGACATGATCCATCTGAAGTTAACAAGATCATTCTGGCTTCTGTGTTGAAAACAGACTGTATTATCAATCAGGTATGGAATTAGATCTGTGTACTGGGTCTCAGGTAATCTTTACAACTTCTAGAGAGCAGTGAGTCTCAGAGCTGTTAGTAAGTGTGCCTAAGATCACAAAGCCAGTAAGTACCAACAACTCTATTGAAAATATGTTTAGATTTTGTAACATTATGTTTAGACTAGCTGCATTTATGTTTCTGTTGGGAGGGGGGAAACTAAAATATGTAAAAGGGCTGTGTTGTTGTTACTTGTCTTCGGTATAGCAGTGAATGAAGATTTGGAAGGAAAAATTGACAGATTGTCTGCACAGAGCAAGACAAATTTGAAAATATTACTGTGGAAAGGAGCTCTGAAGAGTTTCTTGAAAGGGAAGCAATTATAAATGGTGCAGAATCCAGTGTAGCTAAGTTCCAATCAATAGTGTAGTGGACTGAGGTCTGTCTGTATTGTTGAAAAGCTGTATGTATAGTGGTTAAGAGCATAAACTTTGGAGATGAACTGTGTAAATTGAAATCCCAGCTCAAATCCCAGTTCAGGTAATAGCTATGACTTCAGACAAATTGTTTGACTTGACTTTGCCTTAGTTTCCTAATCTGTAAAATAGAAATAATGTACAGACTAAAAACATGTTCTTGCCATATAATCCAGCAATCGTGCTCCTTAATGTTTACCCAAAGGAGTTGAAAAACCTTTGTCCAGACAAAAACCTGTACACAGATGTTTATAGCCACTATATTCCTAAGTACCAAAACTCGGAAACAACCGAGTTGTTCTTCAGTAGGTGAGTGAATAAAGTATGGTACATTTAGAGAATGGAATATTATTCAGCACTAAAAAGAAATGCACTTTCAAGCCATGAAGACATGGAAGATGTTAATTGTATATTAGTAAGTGAAAGCTAATCTGAAAAGGCTACATAATGTATGATTTCAACTATATTGCATTCTGGAAGAGCCAAAGTATGGAGACAGTGAACAGATTAATTATTACTGGGATGGGGTATAGAGCATAACTAAGTGGAGCATAGAGGATTTTTAGGGCAGACACAGTACTGTGTATGATACTATAATGGCGGATACATATATCATGATTCTTTGCAACCCCGTAGACTGTAGCCCACAGGCTCCTCTGTCCATGGAATTCTCCAGGCAAGAATATTGGAATGGGTTGCTGTTTCCTACTCCAGGGGCTCTTCCCAACCTAGGGATCGAACCCAGGTTCCGGGTGTCTCTTGCATTGGCTTGCAAAGGTAGGTTCTTTACCACTAGCACCACCTGGGAAACCTATGCATGTCATACATTTGTCCAGTTCCATAGAGTGTCCAATGCCAAGAGTGAATCCTAAGGTTAAACTATTGACTCTGGGTGATTATGATGTATCAGTGTAGGTTCTTCTATTATAACACATGTACCACTTTGGTGGGAGGATGTTGATAATGAGAAGCTGGGCATGTGGGAAATAGGGCGGGGATTTAGGGGGAAATCTCTGTACATTCTACTCAGTTTTGCTATGTATCTAAATGCTCTAAAAATAAAATAATTTTTTAAAATGGAAATAATGGTGATACTCATCTAACTATGTTGTCATGGATATTATGAGTTGAGATATATAAAGCATTTGGAACAGGGCTTGGCATTAAGTAAGCGTATGTGTTATATTATTCATGAACATAAAAATATATAGATTGCATAGGTTCACTCATAGACTTAGGCTTGCATCCGTTTTTCCCCATACAAACTTAAATTTTTTAGCCACAGAAGCTTTTATCATGATTGCTGTGTAGAATCTAATCATTTTCATTGTATTTCTTTAAGTGTGACAGAAAGCCTCTTACCAGAATGAGCTGGAGTGTAAGTTGATGATAGAAATTGTTAGACCAAATTTAATAAATCAGTTTGAGGATGGGCCAAAGAATCTGCATTTTCCACAAGCACTCAAGGTGATTCTGATGCACATTGGAGTGTTAGTGCTTTGAGAGTCTAGGAAGAATATACCATACTTCTAATATCTCAGGCAGTTATTAATACAATCCCCATAAATTCTCTCCCAAAAATACATGTATAAGTCTTGGCAGATCACTATGTATCTGGAATATGGAAGAGAAAGTAGTGATGGGAATACCAGACTACCTGACGTGCCTCTTGAGCCACCTATATGCAGATCAGGAAGCAACAGTTAGAACTGGACATGGAACAACAGACTGGTTCCAAATGGGAAAAAGNAGCCTTTGACTGTGTGGATCACAGCAAACTGTGGAAAATTCTTCAAGAGATGGGAATACCAGACCACCTAACCTGCCTCCTGAGAACTTTGTATGCAGGTCAAGAAGCAACAGTTAGAACTTGACAGGGAACAACAGACTGGTTCCAAATAGGGAAAGGAGTACATCAAGGCTGTATATTGTTACCCTGCTTATTTGACTTATATATAGAGTACATCATGAGAAATGCTGGACTGCATGAAGCACAAGCTGGAATCAAGATTGCCAGGAGAAATAACAATAACCTCAGATATGCAGATGACACCACCCTTATGGCAGAAAGTGAAGAACTAAAGAGCCTCTTGATGAAAGTGAAAGAGGGCAGTGAAAAAGTTGGCTTAAAGCTCAACATTCAGAAAACTAAGATCATGGCATCTGGTCCCATCACTTCATGGCAAATAGATGGGGAAACAGTGGAAACAGTGACAGACTTTATTTTTTCGGGCTCCAAAATCACTGCAGATGGTGACTGCAGCCATGAAATCAAAAGACTCTTGCTCCCTGAAAGAAGAGTTATGACCAACATAGATAGCATATTCAAAAGCAGAGACATTACTTTGCCAACAAAGGTCCAACTAGTCAAAGGTATGGTTTTTCCAGTAGTCATGTATGGACGTGAGAGTTGGNCAAAAGACTCTTGCTCCCTGAAAGAAGAGTTATGACCAACATAGATAGCATATTCAAAAGCAGAGACATTACTTTGCCAACAAAGGTCCAACTAGTCAAAGGTATGGTTTTTCCAGTAGTCATGTATGGACGTGAGAGTTGGACTATAAAAAAAGCTGAGCGCTGAAGAATTGATGCTTTTCAACTGTGGTGTTGGAGAAGACACTTGAGAATCCCTTGGACTGAAAGGAGATCCAACCAGTCCATCCTAAAGGATATCAGTCCTGAATATTCATTGGAAAGATTGATGCTGAAGCTGAAACTCCAATACTTTGGCCACCTGATGCGAAGAACTGACTCATTTGAAAAGACCCTGATGCTGGGAAAGATTGAGAGCAGGAGGAAAAGGGGATGACAGAGGATGAGACAGTTGGATGGCATCACCGACTCAATGGTCTTGAGTTTGGGTGAACTCCAGGAGTTGGTGATGGACACGGAGGCCTGGTGTGCTGCGATTCATGGGGTTGCAAAGAGGCAGACATGACTGAATGACTGAACTGAATTGAACTGAATGAGACAAGTCAATATCGTGCTGAAGACAACATGGGATTGATTTGTGATATTCTCATGAAAGGTACATAACCTGAGTCTCCATGAGGAAACACTTGACAATACCTAACTGAGGGATACATCAGTATTCCTAGTAGAAGTATTCCTAGTATATCACTGGCCTGTGCTCTCCAACCATGGCAAGGTTGTGAAAGAAAAATCACGGGGGAACTGTCAGAGAAAAGGAGACTTAAGGGACCAGACAACTGAATACAATGCACGGTCTGGGAATTTTGGGAGTTTACAAAGACATTATGGGGATAATGAGCAAAATCTGATTAAGGTACACTGATTAGATAACAGCAAGATATCAATGTGAATTTCCTGATTTTGATTCTTGGATTATGTATGTAAGAAAATGTCCTTGTTTTTAGGAAAAACCGCTCAAGTATTTAGGAGTGAAAGCGTATCATGACTGCAACTTATTCTCAGAGTTTTTTTTTTTAATGTGCATTTGAAGAAAGAGTGGGAGAGAGCAAATGTGATCAAGCTGAGTCTGAGTGGCTAGTCCATGGGTATTCATTGTGGTTTTTTTCAACTTGTCCATAAATCTTGAGTTATGCTAAAGTAAAATGTTGGGGTTAAGGGGCTCCAGGTCCGATAGTAGGACCCTAAGCATTGGCTCTTCCTTTCTCTATTCCTATGACCACCTTCTTTATTTCCTTCCTTTCTCTGTTCCCAGTATTCATGCGTGTCAGTGTGAAGAGAGGCAGAAAAAGAAAGAAGTAAAGCCTGGCATTTCCTGACGTGGAGGCCAGAGCTGTGTGCCACAGGTGCTGAAGGCCCATCTCTAAATTCCTAATCTACAGCAAAGTTTAGTGAAGTTGGCGGGGATTGGCAGTTCTTGCCAGCTGCTTGCCATCTGACTTCCCTTCCTCAGCACGACATCTGACCTCAGGGGACACTGGGATCAAGGCAAGTGCCCCAAAGACTGTAGAGAGCTGGCTGTTGTTCTCTGACCCGTGCCCTAGAGTTGCCAGAGCCACCCTTGGCTCCAGCTAAAGCAGCTAGGTTGGCGCTCAGCACTCTGGACCCAGCCCATGGTCAAAGGACGCATGTGAGCAACTCTGTACCTGGCAGACCTGAGCTGCACGGGCTGAGGAGGCCCCCAATCTCCTTTGCTGCCCCTAGAAACCACAGGCTGAGTGTGGGGGCCAAAGCTTTTCAGGCTTAGCTGCCCCCAAATATTTTTTCAGATCACCTGCCCCTGCCTGAATTTGTACCATTAGAGCTCTGTTCTCCTAGAAGAGACCATTTCCAAACACTGACTTCTCCTAAAGTACAGACCTCGTGTTATAAGGGGTCATAGTTCGTGGACTTGGATAAACACATCGGATGCCTTTATTTTCCATAAATCAATTGAATCTACTTCTAAACTCCCATTACATTGGGCTGGGAGGGATTTCAGCACAGGTATTCTCCTGGGTTGATGAGTGCTGATGAGAAAGCTCTGGGGTTTGGGGAGGCTCTTTTGATCCTCTCCCTGCAGGTTTTGACCCAGCACTACATCCACTTTCAGTGTAGGGAGTGCCTCGGGAGACCCACATCCTGAAATCCAGAGCTGTCTGCCCCCCAGCTCAGACACAGATTAACTCTCCCCCTGGGAACTCTGTTTTCCCTCTTCCCTCAAGCTCTACCTCTCTTGGGCCTCTCATTGACACATTTTACAAATGCAGAGACTGAGGCCAAGTGAGGAGATTGCAGAGCAGACGGAGAGGAGGTGGTCGTCATTCCCCCATAAAGTGTTGCTGTGTGCCCCTTCCAGGGACACTTGCCTTTCCTCAGAGGACCGTTCTTAGCTGTGAGCACTGTAGCTCAAATGGCAGGATTTCAGGCTCTGTGGAAGGTACACCTGTATGCTCAGTCAATTCAGTCATGATTGACTCTCTGCGACTCCATGGACTGCAGCCCACTAGGCTCTTCTGTCCATGGGGACTCTCCAAGCAAGAATACTGAAGTGTGTTACCATGCCCTTCTCCAGGAGATCTTCTCGACCCAGGGATCGAACCCACGTCTCTTATTTCTCCTGCACTGGCAGGTGAATTCTTTACCACTGAGCCACCTGAGATGCCCCCATGACAGGCAAGCAGGAATTATTTGGTATGGGGGAGATCTTTCTGCTAGATTAGGCTTCTGTGATGGGTGAAGAGCATAGCCCTGGGAGTCATAAATCTTAGATCTCCCATCAATTCTTTTGAACAGATGTTGTTCCCTCTCTGGGCCTCAGTTGTTCTACCTGTAGAGTGGGGTCAGACTAGGAATCCTCTCACCCTGGATGCTCCGAGATTCCCTGAACAATTTATTGTTCACTGCTATGGCTTCCTCTGGCTGAAAAAGGTGTTCCCCAAAAACTACTCCGAAACACTCAGGAGAAGAAGCAACCACAGCAAAAATTCACATGCCCACCCCCAGTTCCCCTGGAGGCTGGATAGCTGGAAAGACAGGGCAGTGAGCCCTCTGGGACACCCGTGCCCAGAGCAACAACAACTTGTCACTCAGGGCAGGTGCTGAGAGGAGGAGCAGGAGAGAGAGTCCCTTTCTGAAGATCCAAGGGTTCTATGGGGGCCTAGCTGAGACCAGGGCTCCTGTGTACCCATGCCTTCCCCGCAGGGCTTTTCCCTGGAGGGCAGCTTAGTGGGAAAGAGCCATCTGCTCATCCTCACATGCCATTAAAGACACATATTTGGGTTGCAGCTGGAGAGATTTAGATTAGATTCGCAAACTGCCAAGCCAGAGACTGCCAGGACATGGGTGTGAGTCCATTTCCAGGAGCCCAGGAGGGGCAGCAGGAGGAGCTGATGAATTGCACCTGCCAACATTTGCACTTGAGCCTGTGTTGGAAGGTGAATTCAGCCCAAGATGCCCAGTGCTTTCTGAACCTCAGAGAGTCCTCTTCCTCCAGTCTGGGAGCCCTGTAGCCCCTGCTCTAGACTTCCCAGTAGCTCCTCTTGGCCCCTGGATATAAGGGTAGACTCCTGCCTGGCATTTGTGCCCTCCAGAACCTGTAGACCTCTGTGTCTGCAGCCACACATCTCCCCTATGTTGATCCATGCTGGGCAAGAGCCAGACCTCCCTCCTCTCTGTCTTGTAGGGCTCCCTGCTGCTGAGGCTTTTGAGCCTCTACTCGGATTCCGACAACTTTGCCCTGGCCCTCTCTTCCAGGAAGCCTTCCCGAATGAATTAAGTCTCCTCAACCAAGCCATGACCCTTCTCAGGGGCACCCCCCTCCCCCCAGTCTCTTGCCATTTGTTCCTTCCTGAGGGTCTTGAATTTTTTTCCCAATGGAACAGCAAATGTCCTGCAGGGCGTGTCCTGGGACAGGGCCAGCCAGGCCTGACTGAGGAAGGAAGTTAGGGCAGTTCCCTAGAGGAGGGACGTCCTGACAGAGAGATCTAAGTTGGCATCAAGTGTTCTGAGACTGCCCTTGTCGAGGACAGAGGCTTGGAGCAGATCCGACTCGTGCCTGCCATCACCTTGTCTGGCTCTGGGCCTGACCAGAGGGCCTGCTTGGACACCTTGCTAGCAGATGGCCCAGTAAAGAGTGGCATCCGTTTCAGGCTGTGCTATCCAGGACAGTGGCCGCTGGCCACATGTGGTCTTGGGCACTTGAAATGTGGCCAGTCTGAGCCGAGATATGTAGAAAGTGTGAAATAAACACTGCTGTTCAAGAATTTAGCACCAAAAATAATGTGAACTATCTCATTAATTTCTTATATTGATTATATGTTAAAATGATAAAGTATTTTGGATATAATTGAAATATATATTATTATTATATATATATAAAATATGAGATATATAGAACATATATTTTATTATATATATCATACATAATTTATATATTGTATTAATATATCATACATTTCAATATATAAAATATATTAATACAATATATTTTATATATTAAATATAATACAATATATAATACAATATATATTTATATAATATATTATNCAGTTTTCTCATTTTCGTGAATCATTTTAAAGATGATAATAACCAGAAGTATACATGTAGTCATTTCCCCTGGAAGAACTAAACCCAGTGCTTACATTTTTTAACCTCTGGCGAATAAAAGTTGGGCTGGGAGATAGGAATGGAGACTTTTCATTCTGTACCATTTATTTCATTGTAGACTTTTATATATGCTTAATTATCTGTGTTTGAATGTCCATTTTTTAACCTCAAAATGTATTGCAAATTATTTTTAGCCTTTTTTTTTAAAAAACTATTGTATCTTGATGTATTTAGGGACTTCTGAAAACACTAATATGATGGTAAACCACATACACTGTGCAGACAGGGGAACAGATTATTTTTGTTTTAATTTTTGATGATTACAGCCTATCTGAGGGTTAGATCTCAGCTCTGGGTACTAGGATATGAATAACTATAGAATTTAAATAGAAAGGGCATCCATGTCTATGAGATCTAGAACCATTATGTATGAAAAGTGTGGAGGAGAAGATCTGCTGGTGGATAGTCTGGGAAGATGCAATGTGAGAGTACATGATCGCTAGCCAGCTTTAGATATGTGGAACAAAGGGTTTGTTATTCTGTGTGGTCTCAGAGCAGATATTTACAGAGTAGCCACATAAAAAGAGTTTTTTACTAGAATTATGTGATGATGTCACTGTTACTTTTCAAAGACATTGTGGAGAGAATGCTCATATGGGTTAGGATTCTAACAGAGGACTTCTGAGGTTCCTCACAAATTTGAGTTTCTGAGGGCCGAGTTGAGAAGAAAGTTTTAATACAGTCTACAATCTTATTTGTACTTTTTACTACCCAAAGGGATAAGATTAATTCAACACTATTTTAAAGCCATTTTGGGGTTGTTTCTTTGGCCACTCTGTGCAGTATGCTGCTGCTAAGTCACTTCAGTTGTGTCCGACTCTGTGTGACCCCATAGATGGCAGCCCACCAGGCTCCCCCGTCCCTGGGATTCTCCAGGCAAGAACACTGGAGTGGGTTGCCATTTCCTTCTCCAGTGCATGAAAGTGAAAAGTGAAAGTGAAGTCGCTCAGTCGTATCCGACATGGGATCTTAATTCCCAGACCAGGGATCAGACCCCTTCCCTTCATTGAAAGTGTGGAGTCTTAACCACTGGACCACCAGGGAAGTTCCTAAAGCGATGTTTTCAATGGGTTTTAGGTGTTAGATCCATGAAACTCAGTCTAATATGCCATTTCACCTCAGGATATGTATGCAGTGAATGTGTCCCTTATATCAGACTCTCCCCTTTCCAAGAGACAGAGAAGAGCAAGTCATGGCTTCTCCTCTTGAGACCCCATGGTGTGCAGGGGAGCCAGTCCAGCAGTCGCATTTTATTACATCACAGCTGAAGAGCTTAGGGTGGCTTCAGGAAAGACTTAACAGAAAAAGTGACAGCTAGGTCTGTCTTGTCACCACATGCTGGATCACCTGGGACATGCTTCATAACTCCTCATCTACTGAACAACAATTGACTGCTCTAAAAATCCCATGGTTCTAAAATGGTGATAATTGTTTTTTGGGAGTCAAAGTATGTTTTAAAGGTCCAGAATCTTGAAAAGTAATATGGTAAAAATATTTAGTGTAAATCTGATCTTCGTGGGTATTCTTTTAAATTAAATTTTTGCTAATGAATTCCCTGGAACAACTTGTTTCATTAGTCCATTGACTTCTTGTCTTTGTGTAATATTTATTTGAAATATTATGTACATTATAAATTTCATATTAATTAGTATGATACCAGATTTGTGATATGAATATTGCAGGAATTTCTTTTATCTTTCATGGTAGAATACATCTGTGATTTTAATTTCTGTATTTCTTTTGAAGGGAGACCATTTCATCAAGTAGGACTTGAAAATTTTATACCTATTGAACATATAAAACTTGATTTTAGAAATAAAATTTTAGTGAACTTGAAATTGTCAGAAGGTCACTGAAATTTGTGAAGTGATTTTTTTTCCCCACAAAAATAAATGCTCCAAGGAAAATATTAATTAAGACTGTATTTAATTACCACTTAGTTTATTGGTGCCAAAATTTTCAACAGATTTTTAAAGCATTTTTTAAAAATTAACAATCACATAAAAATTAGTCTTTGACCCCCTTGTCATTGATGCTCAAACAATAAACATGGCTTTTCAAAGAAAAAGATCATTATTTAGAAAAAAAACTTTAATACTGTATGTGACTTTCTGTTGTATCACAGTTAACTCTCCCCTTCTAGAAAATTCCAAGCTTGTAATCATGGCTTTCTGGTGACCAGTCCCCATCCAGGAGCCATCCAGTAGTCTACCCAGAGTTAAGAGTTACCCCCATTAGAACTAGAACAAAGAGTCTCCTAGGGTCCTTATCACTTAAGAATTTACAGGTGTCTAGTTGCTCTGTGTCAGGAACCAGGGAGAAGAAATCAATATGTGTTTTGTTTATTTCACAATCTGACACATAATAGGGGCTTCAGAAAAATGACAATTTTTGCTTTTTGACACATTAAAAGATTTACTTAACTTTCCTCAGTGGAAACCATAGCAACACAATGGTTACTTAGCCATATAATTTACCATGAGATAGATGAAGACTGTTAACTGTAAAATCATAAATTCAGTAACCCTCACTGAATTGAATTAGTAAAGAAGAATTGTGTAATTGCCTAATGTACGATCGTGTCCACAATAAACAGTCTATAAATGTACAGGAGGAATAGGTCTTATTTTTTTCTATCATTTTCTTACAGTGTAGCATAGCACTGTCCAATAGAATATTATGTGAGCCATATATTTAGATTTGGATTCTCCAGTAACAACAAAAAGAATCAGAAAAATAATTTTAATTATTTAACCTAATATATTTTAAAATATTTAAATGTAAAATCAGTGTAAAAAATTAAATATTTTACATTTTTTGTGCCATTCTCCAAAATCTTGTAGTTTATATTTGTAGCATATCTCAGATCTATACTAGCCACATTTTAAATGCTCAGTAACCACTTAGCTAATGACTGCTGTATTAGACAGTAGAAAACTAGCACATTTTAGGTGATTAGCAAATAAATATTCCATAGGCAAAACTTCAAAAAATAATCTTTTCCCCCCCAACAGACTACCATGGCTGCAGGAGCCTTGCCTCAAAATGAACAACCATAGTCTACATTGGTGAATAACAGTGGATATGCTGCAAACATGAAAGGTAATAGTTCTTTTGTTTTCTTATTAATTTATACTTTATTTTACTTTATTTTTTCCTAAATTTATTTTTTAATTGGAGAAAAATTGCTTTATAATTTTGTGTTGATTTCTGCCATACAACAACTTGAATAAGCCAAAATTATACATATATTCCCTCCCTCTTGAGCCTCCCTCCCCTCCCCTATCCCACCCTACCAGGTCATCACAGAGCACTGGGCTGGGCTCTCTGTGTTCTATAGCAACTTTCACCAGCTATCTGTTTTACCCATGATAGTGTATATATGTCAATGCTACTGTCTCCATTCATCCCACCCTCTTCTTCCCCACTATCTCCACAAGTCCATTCTCTACATCTGTGTCTCCATTACTCCCATGCAGATAGGTTCATCAGTATCATTTTTCTAAATTCTGTATATATACATTTAATATATGATATGTATTGACTTACTTCATTCTGTATAACAAGCTCTATGTTCATCCACCTGACTACCACTAACTCAAATTCATGACCCTATGGACTATATAGTCCATGGAACTCTCCAGGCCAGAAAACAAGAGTGGGTAGCCGTTCCCATCTCCAGGGGATCTTCCCAACCCAGGGATTGAACCCAGGTCTCATGCATTGCAGGCGGATTCTTTACCAGCTGAGCCACCAGGGAAGCCCTTTTATTTTTATGGCTTAATAATCCATTGTATATATGTACATCTTCTTTATCCATTCATCTGTTGATGGACATCTAGGTTCCTTCTGTGTCCTGGCTATTGTAAGTAGTGTTGCAATGAAAACTAGATTATGTGTGTCTTTTTGAATTGTGGTTTTATCAGGGTATATTCCTAGTAGTGGGAGTGCTGGATTATATGGTAGATTTATTCCTAGCTTCTTAAGAAATCTCCATAATGGCTGTATCAGTTTACTTTTTCACCAGCTTTGCAGGAGGGTTCCTGTTTCTGCATATACTCTCTAACATTTAAGTTTTGTAGACTTTTTGATAATGACCATTCTGATTGGTTTTTGCCAAGAGAATGCACTGGTCATAGCAAACACCCTCTTCCAACAACACAAGAGAAGACTACACATGGACACCACCAGATGGACAATACTGAAATCAGATTTATTATATTATTTGCAGTCAAATTTGGAGAAGCTCTATACAGTCAGCAAAAATAAGAGTGTGGCTCGTATCATGAACTCCTTATTGCCAGAGTCAGACCTAAATTGAAGAAAGAAAGGAAAATCACTATACCATTCACATATGACCTAAATCAAATTCCTTATGATTATACAGTGGAAGTGACAAATAGATTCAAGGGATTAGATCTGTTAGAGTGCCTGAAGAACTATGGGCAGAGGTTCGTGACATTGTACAGGAGGCAGTGATCAAGACCATCCCCAAGAAAAAGAAATGGACAGTGGTTGTCTGAGGAGGCATTATAAATAGCTGAGAAAAGAAAAGAAGCACAAGGCAAAGGNGCTGGTGTACGGGGATGATCCAGAGAGACGTTGTGGGGTGGGAGTTGGGAGGGGGATTCAGGATTGGGAGCTTGTGTACACCTGTGGTGGATTCATGTCGATGTATGGCAAAGCCAATAGAGTATTGTAAAGTCAAATTAAATAAATAAATAAATAAATAAATAAAAAGCAGAGACATTACTTTGCTAACAAAAATCCATCTAGTCAAGGCTATGGTTTTTCCAGTAGCCATGTGTGGATGTGAGAGTTGGCTTTAAAGAAAGCTGAGCGACAAAGAATTGATGCTTTTGAACTGTGGTGTTGGAGAATACTCTTGAGAGTCACTTGGACTGCAAGGAGATCCAACCAGTCCATCCTAATGGACTGAATATTCATTGGAAGGACTGATGTTGAAGCTGAAACTCCAATACTTTGGCCACCTGATGTGAAGAACTGACTCATTTGAAAAGACCCTGATGCTGGGAAAGATTGAGGGCAGGTCGAGAAGGGGAAGACAGAGAATGAGATGGCTGGATGGCATCACTGACTCATTGGACATGAGTTTGAGTAAGCTCTGGGAGTTGGTGATGGACAGGGAGGCCTGGTGTTCAGCAGTCCGTGGGGTCACAAAGAGTAGGACACGACTGAGCGACTGAACTGAACTGATTCTGATTGGTGTTAGATGATGCCTCATTGTAATTTTGCTTTACATTTCTCTAATAATTAGCCATTTTGAGCATCTTTCATGTGTTTATTGGCCATCTGTATCTCTTCTTTGGAGAAATACCTGCTTAGATCTTCTGCCCATTTTTTGTTTGGGTTGTTTATTTTTCTGATATTAAGCTGTCATGAGCTGCTTATATGTTTTAGAAATTAATCCTTTATCAGTTGCTTCATTTGCAGTTATTTTCCCATTCTATATGTTGTCTTTTCACCATTTTTGTAGTTTCACTTGCTGAGTAAGTGCTTGATTATTTAGAAGTGTTTTGTTTAGCCTCCATTTGTTTGTTTTTTACAGCTTTTTTTCTTCTAATTGATATCTAATCTTATAGCCTTATGTAAGTGTTATTACCATTGATGTGTGAATTTAAAGTCCCCTAGTATTTCTGTGATACTGTAAATTTCTTCCTTTATGTATATTCATATTTGCTTTATGTATTTAGGTACTCCTATGTTGAGTACATATATTTACAATTTGTAAATCTTCTTGGTTTGTTCCCTGGATCATTGTGTTCTTTGTTGTAACAGTATAAGTATTGCTACTCCAGCTTTCTTTTGATTTCCATTTTCCTGAAATAACTTTTCCTGTCCCGTTTCAGTCTGTATCTGTCTCTAGATCTCAAGTGAGTCTCTGGTAGGCATCATATTTATGGAACTTGTTTTTGTTTTCACTCAGAGACTCTGTGTCTTCTGCTTGGAGCATTCAGTCAGTTTACATTTAACTTTTAAATTAAAAGTTAGCTTTTAGCTTTTGCTTGTCTGTAAAGCTCTTGATTTCTCCATCAAATCTGAACAAGAGCCTTGCTGAGCATTCTTGGTTGTAGGTTTTTCCCTTTCATCACATTAAGTATTTCCTGCCACTCCTTTTTGGCCTGCAGAATTTCTGCTAAAAAATCAGCTGATAAACTTATGAGAGTACCTTTGTATATAACTTGTTGCTTTTTCCTTGCTACTTTTAATATTCTGTCTTTAACTTTTGTCATTTTGATTGCAATATGTTTATGTCTTGCTTGGTATTTTCCTCTGGAATAATCCTGGTGGGACTCTGCACTTCCTAGACTTGAGTGAGTGTTTTCCTTTCCCAGGTTAGGAAAGTTTTCAGCAATTATATCTTCAGGTGTTGTCTCAGGCCTTTTCTCTCTCTGTCTTCTTCTGGGACCTCTATAATGCAAATTCATTGCACTTGATGTTGTCCCAGAGATCTCTGTAACTGCCATCTTTTCTTTTTATTCTTTTTTCTGTTCAGAGTTGGTGATTTCCACCATTTGTCTTCTACCTTGCTGATCCATTCCTCTGTATCATTTAGTCTGCTATTAAGTTCTTTTAGTGTACATTTCAACTACTACATTCTTTAAATGTGTTTGGTCACTCTATATTTTTTAAGACTTTGTTTAAAAACTTCTGACTTCTCACTCTGTGCATACATTCTTCTCCCAAGTTCTTCCATCATCTTTAGGATTGTTCCTCTGAACTATTTCTTGAGTAGATTGACTGTCTCCACTTTACTTAGTTTTTCTTCTGGAGTTTTATCTTGTTCCTTCATCTGGAACATTTTCCTTTGCCATCTCACTTTGTGTAAGTTGTTATTTGTATTTTCATGTATGTGGTAAGTTAGTTATGTTTCTTGACCTGTGAGAAGTGGCCTGTGGGAGACGTCCTATGTATCTCAGCAGTGCATTTGTCTCTAGTCGTCTAAGCTAGATGCTCTAGGGTTTCTCCCTGAGATGGGTGTGTGGATTCTTCTGTTATGGGGGTTATATGTATAGTCTTGTAGGCTTGATTGTCCCCTAGCCCATTTGGCTTTCAGACCCTGCATTGTGCAAATGCTGCTGGTTGCTGTTTAGCAAGACAGCACAAGGTCTGGTCACAAGGCAGCTGGCTACAGAACCCTAGGGAGCCTCTAGGCTAGTGCTGGCTCACTGGTGGCAGAAACCAGGTCCCAAAGACTCCAGGGCTGTTGCTTGGCCACTGGTTGTTAAAGCCAGATCCTGTGGTTAGTGCTGGTCTACTGGTAGGCAGAGAGAGTTCCTGGAGTCCAATTATAGGACCAGGGATCCCAGAACTCATTTCAGGTAGTTGGTGTTAGAGATGGGCGGGTTGGTTCCTGGACTTGGTTGTAGAGTCTGAGATGTCCTGAAGCTTGTGTTGGACTAGCAGTAGACACAGCCAGAGCCCAGCTGCCCCAAGGTATGGTCTGGCCTTCTGTGGGTATCCTAGATCTGCAAGGTGCAGGATTATTGTTTCCTTCGATCTGGTGTCTGCTCCTTGTGATAAGCGAAGCTGTTCTAGAGACTAGTGCAGTCTTCCTTGGGGGAAGGCCTGGTGCCTGCCTGGTGCCAGCCGTGGGTGAAGCTGGGTCCTGGCCCTTTGGTGGGTAGGGCCATGTCAGGGGCATATCTTAGAGGTGGCTGTGGACTCAGGAAGTCTTTGGAAAGCCTTTCTGCTTATGAGTGTGCTGTGTCCCTCCACAGTTAGTTGTTTGGCCTGAGGTAGCCCAGCTGTAGTTCGTACATGCTGTTGGATGAAGCCCGTCTTTCCACTAGTCAGCCAATATGGCAGCTACCAACAGTAGTATTCACCTGGAAGAATGTTGCCAAGTGTGACTGCCAAAGTGTCTATATCCCTAGGGTGAACTACAGCTGCCCTGACCTCTGCAGGAGATTCACCATGACCAGCAGGTGGATCTGGCTCATGCTCTTGTCAAATGACTGGTTTTGCCCTGGATCTTGATGTGTGTGATTTCATGTGTTTCCTTTGAGAGTAAGTCTCTTTTCCCACAGTTCTTTGGGGCTCCTGAAATGCCCCACTGGTGTTTGAAACCAAACGCTCTGGAGGCTCATCCTACAGGGCTATGGAGCCCCATGGAGGATTTAGAACACTTATTCACTCTGCAGTATAGTTACTTTCCAGTTGGTGGGTCATCCACCTGTGCTCAGTTGGCTTCAGTCATGTCCAACTCTTTGCAACCCCATGGACCATAGCCTTCCAGGCTTCTCTGTCCATGGGATTTCCCCTGCAAGAATGCTGGAATGGGTTGGCATGTCTTCCTCCAGGATCATCCACCTGTGGGTATGCAATTTGACTATATTTTGAGTCCGCCCATCCAACCCATCTCTTGGTTCCGTCTCTGTCTTTAGTTGTAGGAGATCATTTCTGGTAGGTTCCAGTCTTTTTCATCCATGCTTTTTCTGCATATAGTTATGATTTTGGTGTGTTCATGAGAGGAGGTAGGCTCAGGGTCTTTCTACTCTGCCATCTTGGCCACTCTCTCCTTAGTCTTTTAAGAACCAATGTTGAAAACAATGTTTATCTCCATTTTCCTCTTAAATTATCTGGCTTTTCCTCTCATCAGGCACCTGCTTGCAGTTCGATCTTTCATTTCATTCTTCTGTTACTTCTAGTGTCACTTATAAAGCCCATTCAGAAGCATGCTAGCCCTTCTTCTCTGTCTTTTTCTCTCTGTCATGGCCTTACAGTTCTGATTCTTGCAAAGTTTCCCAGGAAAGGAAGTGTGCTGTTACTCAGACTCTTACTGCCACACTTACCCTCTCTCTTTCCTACTGTTGAAAGCTCTGAGCTGGAAGTACAACCCGATTTCCTGCCATTTTGGCATCACTGGTCTTGCTGCTACCGCTAGCAGTTAACCAAGAAACATGTTGAATAATTTTTCTTGGCAGTATCCCTTGCATGATTTTCTTACTGCCTACTTTGGATTTTGCTCAAGTTCATTTTAGTGCTCCTCTGTAGGGATCTTGGAAGGGTTTTCCCCCTCTGAGTATGGATTTGATAATATAAGGAGAAGTTAAGAAATAAAGGTCTAAAGGTATTAGAGTTAAATGCTTGCTGGGAATAATTGGTTCATGAAGTTGGTTATGCTTCTTATTAGAATCTATCCACTCCACCAGAGAGAGCTGTCTTTCATGAAGAAAACCGATGTTTTGCACTTCTGACCTTGTCTACCTGAAACTGTCACAACATTGTTAATTGGCTATGCAACCCAGGGATGGGGGAGCCTGGTGGGCTGCTGTCTGTGGGGTCGCACAGAGTCGGAAGTGACTGAAGTGATTTAACAGCAGCAGCAGCAATATAAAATAAAAAGCTTTAAAAGTAAATTCCAGGTCTTTATAGATCCTCCATCTCTCTGTGCTGTGTCTGACTCTAATGCTCTAATACTTCTGATAACTACCATCTGTGGACAACTTCTATGTGCCAGACTTACTACATATTCATTTCCCCGATTTTAGAAAGAAGAGGTATCTAAAACAAATGCTTTTGTAATGGTGTCAGTTTGTTGCTTCTCTGGTAGAGGGGTTTTCCCCTATGTACTTTCCAGTTAATGAATGTAAGAATCCGATTACCCTTTTCCCCCTTTCTTCAGTTGGAATGTTTTTCTTAGTTGGTGTTTCTCACCTGGGATTCTCTTGGCTTTTGAGGTGAAGCAACTCTTGATTATACAGGAGAGCCCTTAGCATTAAAAACATTTAGTATCTTTGCCCTCCTCATCTAGTAATGTCCCTAGGTCACAGTGACTGTCAAAAAATCATATACATTTCCAAATGTCCCCAAGAAGTTTGTAACCCCTATTGTCATCCACTCACTAAGCTGATTTTTACCTTTCCAAAAGCATTTTTAAAATAAAATTTTCCTTACTGTGTAAGTGTAGCTAATTTTTAATTAGGAAAAATTAGAAAAAAATTTTAAAACTTTATATGTAACTTTCTTAAAGTGCTCTCATTTATGAAGACAGTCAGTTATACATTATTACGTTGACATTGGGATAAGGCTAGTATATTTTTTAAATGTTGACTAATAGGTGATGAGAAATTCTAACTAAGGGGTATACAAATAAAATACTTAAATGATTTTTAAAGGAAAATTGGAAATTCAGTAAATATTGAATTGGCTTTGGAATTAAACAGACCTCAATTTAAATCTTGGTTCTAATACGTTTGGAGGGGAAAACTTATTTTGGGGAAATTTCAAATATTCCCAGAAGTATACAGAGTACAATAAAGATTTCCAGGTGGATAACACCCACCCACCTGCCATGGAGATACCATCCCCTAAGTAGATACCATCACCCAACTTTAACAATATCAGGTCACTAGCTTCCTCCACTCATTTCCCCTACCTCCATATTACTTCATTTGATTCATTAACTGTATATCATCATTGCAATAACTTAAAAAGTTAACAATACTTTCTTAGATATCTAAACATTGCTAATTTCTGTTTGTCTCATAGATGTATCTTTAAATTGAGATCCAGCAGTATATATGATTTCATACATCATACATGATTGAGATGTATCTTACATCTCTTTTAAATTTGGATTTCCCACAATCTCTTTTTCCTTACACTTTATTTGTTGAGGAAATCAGATTTTTTACTCTGTAGATTTTGCCATAATCTATATTTTGCTGATTATATCCTAATACTATTTACTATAAATTGAATTGATAGAAAGATGTAGAGTCTATAGTCAGGTTTTTTTTATTGGCATGATATTTCATAGAAGGTGCTGTTTTCTTCCATCAGAATTCTAATGTTGTCAGATTATCCCTCTTCTTATAATGTTATTTCTTTTATTTTGAAATCATTTCCAACATACAAAAAAGCACAAAAAATTTTCTATGTATTTTTCAACGAGAGACCCTCATTCAGATTTTATCAACTGTCTCTGTAATATCTTTTAGTACCAAAAGGTTACTTGTCATGTTTTTTCAACTTTTTAGTGACCATAATTAGTCCTTTCTTGACCTTTATGAAGATTACAGGCTAGTTATTTTGCAGTGTGTTTCTCAGTTTGAGTTTGTCTACTGTTTCAGGCTTCCCTGGTGGCTCAGAGGTTAAAGCGTCTGCCTGCAATGCGGGAGACCTGGGTTCAATCCCTGGGTTGGGAAGATCCCCTGGAAAAGGAAATGGCAACCCACTCCAGTATTCTTGCCTGGAGAATCCCATGGACGGAGGAGCCTGGCGGGCTACAGTCCATGGGGTCACAGAGTCGGACACGACTGAGCGACTTCACTTTCACTTTCATCATAAGATTGAAATTTTTGGCAGAAATATCACAGAAGTGATTCTGTGCTTTTTGTATTCTGAATCCTGTCAAACAATTCAAGATACCATTTTGTCATAAAACTGGAAATGTTAAGTTTGATCACATCAGTAAAGTTATCTGCCAAAGATTTACCTATTATACATTATTCCTTTTCCCAACATTTTATGAAGAGATCCACTGAGACCTTGTATATATATATCCTGGTCCTCATCCAGCTTTTACTCAGTAGTTTCAGCTTTTAATTACTACTATGACAGATAACTGAATGGAGGTTTTCTAATTCCTTCTTTCCTTTGGCATTTCTTCCTTAGCATTCTGCTGTGAGGAAGAACTTTCCCTTAGATTTTATTTGTTCAGTTATTTCAGTGTAGATTACTACTTTGTTCAGTGGAATATCATCCTTTACTATCATTTGTTTGGTGCTCAAATATGATACTATAATCCTTGGCAACTTATTTTAGTGTATGTATATATGTATGTATGTGTATACACTTGTAGTTATTTTTGTTTTTGTCTATGCATATTGAAAACCATGAATTCATGTTGGTACTTCATATTCTAATCCAACACTATACCATCATTCTAGCGTTGCCTGTTTTTATGTTTACAATTCCCTTCTCCAAGAGTGAGAAACCTGGCTCTTATTATCCCCAATATGTTTGCCTATTTATTCAGCCCTCGTTTTCATAACCAGTCTCCCAGACCTGCTCAGCCATCATCTAGTTTAGCTCTTTTTTTCACATGGGGCCTACATCCTGCCAGATCATGTATCATATGCTATTAGATATCTTCCTGTGTTAGCTCTGACCTCTGCTAAATCACCTTCACTTAGCCTGCCTTGTGACTTTTTTCTTTGTATATACATTTTTGATTCAAATATTGAGATAATTAAGTACTAGCATGCAGTTGTAAGAAATAGTACAAAAATATCTCATTTACCCTTTACTCAGTTTCTACCAAGAATAACCATCTTACAAAATATAGTACTATTTCACAGCCAGTATATTGACATTGTTATAGTCAAGATACAGGACAGTTCCGTCAATACAAGGATTCTTTCTGTTGCCCATTTATAGCCAAACCCAGTTCCACCCATGACTTTTGGCATAGATTTCTTTAGGTGTGTCCTCTTTAAGTTTCATTTTACCAAGGCCAATCTTTGAGGTTTGTTCTTATCTTTTTTTGAGGGCTTACCTTTCTCAGCATGGAACCTCTGGAACAAAGGAGAGGGCTTAGGGCAGTCAGGGTTCCAGTATTTTCAGTGTACTTTGTTGAAAACTATAGAATATTGCTGGGGGAAAAAATTAAAGATTTAAATAAATGAAAAGATATCCTGTGTTCATGATTTGGAAGAATTGCTAAGATGTCAGTGCAACCCAACAGAATCTACAGATTCAATGCAATCACTATCAGAAATCCCAATGATTTCTTTGCAGAAATAGAAAAATTCACCCCCAAATTTGCATGGACTATTGAAAGACCCCCAAATTAATAAATAATCTTGAAAAACAAGAACAAAGTTTAAGAACTTGCATCTTGATTTCAAAACTTACTACAAAGATACAGTAGTTAAAATGGTGTGGTATTGGCATACACAAAGACATACAAACAAATGGAATGGAAAAGCGATCCTAGGAGAAAAAAACCTTACAAATGTGGTCAGTGATTTTTGACAAGGGTGCCAAGGCTATTCAGTGGGAGAAAAATAATCTTTTTATCAATTAGTAATGAGATAGCTGTGTGCACATGCAAAAAAAAATGGTGTTGGACTCTTACCTTCTGCCATATATGAAAATTAACTCAAAATAAAAAACCTGAGAGAAAACAAGATGGCAGAGTAGAACAACATGGAGCTTACCTCTTCCTACAAATACATCAAAAATACATCTACATTTGGAGTAATTCTTACTGAATACCTACTGAATGCAGGCAGAAGATCTCATACAACCCCAACTGCAAGAAAGATCAACATTTAAAATGAGAAAAAAAATGGTAATTGAGATGAGACCTGTGCCCCTTGGAGGGAATTATGAAAAAGGAATGATTCCCTCATCCTGGGAACCTCCTTCATCATCTGAAAAGTCAGCTTGGACAGATAGGGAGCTTCAGAAGCTCAGAGGAGCATGCACTAGCAGGCTTGTGGCAGACAGGGCAGAGAAAGATGGTCCTTGCCAACTT
This sequence comes from Neotragus pygmaeus, assembly GCA_006410875.1. Classification (NCBI taxonomy): domain Eukaryota; kingdom Metazoa; phylum Chordata; class Mammalia; order Artiodactyla; family Bovidae; genus Neotragus; species Neotragus pygmaeus. Next base: position 576,589 of record SJYV01055846.1, read on the forward strand.
GCTATACTTCCGAGCCCAAATCATGCCCCTGCTGATGTGTGCAGTGGTGAGTGCTGCACCTTGAGCGTCAACAGACAGACCCAGGGACTGGACTTGGTTTGGCTATGTGGAGACAGCCCAAAAGGCCTGAAATATGATCTGGGGATGTGTGTTCAAGATGGAACCCAGGTCCGCCATAGGAGCACCATTGTCAATGAGCTTGTAAAGGGAGGGCATGGCCCTCCAATAGTAGCTTTGGTCTCAGTGTGCTAACAGCAGGAGTGATTTTGCTGCTACAAGAGGAGCATGCAGATGCCAGCAGGTTGCCCACGTGTGGAAGCGGCTGAAATCTGAGCCAGTTACCGGTACTCTCAAAGTGGATGCAAGGCATAGCTTTGGCGGGTTTTCAAGCCTGCAACTTTGTGGGGACAATGACTGAGGGATATCCATGCTGACTACTGGCAGTCCTACTGCTGAGGTGAGTCAAATATGAGCAGTAGCAGACTTCATGGCTGTACACACATGGAAGTGGCACCAAAGTCTGAGCCAGTTACCAGCTTTCCCACCATGGAAGTGGGGCCAAAGACAGTGCCTCCAATAGTGTACTTTGTGGGTGCACACACTGGGTGGCAGTTTACATCACTGAGCACAGTGGACAAGACCTGGAGAGGAATATGCAGCAGATTCTTTCCCACAAGGAGTAGTCCAATCCCAACTACCTCACACTGCAGCCTAGAACTGGATCTGGAGGCTTCTATTCCTACAACTGAGGAGCAAATCAGGCTCTGGTCACCATAACACCAAACACACACACAAACACACACACACACACACACACACACACACAGCAGGCATCCATACCAAATATAGCCCATGCGCCAAAATTACTGAACACATGCATGCTGAACAAGAATGCTCCCACATAGAAACAGATAAAGGCCCAATATCACTGATGAACATAGATGCAAAAATCCTCAGCAAAGTTCTAGCAAACAGAATCCAACAACATATTAAAAAGATCATACATTGTGATGAAGTGGGCTTTATTCTAGGTATGCAAGGATTCGATATTTGCAAATTAGTCAATGTGATACACCATATTAACAAATTAAAAGATAAAAACGAATGATTATCTCAGTAGATGCAGAGAAAGCCTTCGACAAAATTCAACACCCATTTATGATAAAAACTTCCCAGAAAGCAGGAATAGAAGGAAGATGCCTCAACAGAATAAAAGCCATAAACAACAAACCCACAGCAAACATTATCCTCGATGGTGAAAAATTGAAAGAATTTCTTCTAAAATCAGGAACAAGACAAGGGTGCTCACTCTCACCACTACAATTCAACATAGTTTTGGAAGTCCTAGCTACAGCAATCAGAGAAGAAAAAGAAATAAAAGGAATCCAGATTGGAAAAGAAGTAAAACTCTTACTGTTTACAGATGAGATGATCCTCTACTTAGAAAACCTTGAAGACACCACCAGAAAACTACTAGAGCTAATCAATGAATATAGTAAAGTTGCAGGAAATAAAATCAATACACAGAAATCCCTTGCATTCCTATACACTAAGAAAATAGAGAAATTAAGGAAACAAACCTATTTACCATTGCAACAAAAAGAATAAAATACTTAGGAATAACTTTACCTAAAGAAACAAAAGACCTATATATAGAAAACTATAAAAGAAATTAAAAATGATACAAATATATGGAGAAATATACCATGTTTGTGGATTGGAAGAATCAATACAGTGAAAATGAATATAGTACCCAAAGCCATCTATAGATTTAATGCAATCCCTATCAAGCTACCAATAGTATTTTTCACAAAACTAGAACAAATAATTTCACAATTTGTATGGAAACAGAAAACCTTGAACAGCCAAAGCAATCTTGGAAAAGAATAATAGAACTGGAGGAATCAACCTGCCTGACTTCAGACTATACTACAAAGCTACAGTCATCAAGACAGTATAGTACTGGCACCAAGACAGAAATATAGATCAGTGGAACAAAATAGAAAGCCCAGAGATAAATCCATGCACTTATGGACACCTTAGGTGCTGGAGTGGCGAGCAGTGGCTGTGCGGCACTGGAGCAGCTGAGAGGAGATACCCCATGTCCAAGATCAGGAGCAGCGGCTGTGAGGAGATACCCCACGTCCAACTCAGAGAAACCCCAGTAAGACGGTAGGCATTGGAGCAGCTGTGAGGAGATACCCTACGTCCAAGGGCAAAGGAGAGAAGCCCCAGCAAGATGGTAGAAGTGGTGAATTCATCTTTAGAATCAAACCCCATTCCCGCCAGAGACACTAAGAGGGCTCAAACAAATCTTGTGTGCACCAGGACCCAGGGACCCCACAGAGACTGAGACAGAACTGTGTTTGAGCATCTCCTGTGGAGATAAGGGTCAGCAGTGGACTGCCACAGGGACAGGGGCTCTGAGTGCAGCAGACTTGGGTATGGCATAAGCCCTCTTGGAGGAGGTGGCCATTAACCCCACCATAGAGCTGCCAGAGGTTACACAGGATTGGGAAATAGGTACTTGAAGGGNATAAGGGTCAGCAGTGGACTGCCACAGGGACAGGGGCTCTGAGTGCAGCAGACTTGGGTATGGCATAAGCCCTCTTGGAGGAGGTGGCCATTAACCCCACCATAGAGCTGCCAGAGGTTACACAGGATTGGGAAATAGGTACTTGAAGGGCACAAACAAAACATTGTGCACCAGGACCCAGGAGAAAGGAGCAGTGACCCCAGAAGAGTCTGACCCAGACTTGCCTGTGAGTTTCCAGGAGTCTACAGTGGAGGTGTGTGTTCGTGGTGGCCTGCTACAGGGTTGAGCACACTGAGTTTAGCAGTACACACATGGAATCTTTTGATGGAAGTCACCATTATCTTCATTACCTCCACTATAGTTTGGCCCCAGGTAAATAGCAAGAGAGTTCCAGAAAAACATATTTCTGCTTTATTGACTATGCCAAAGCCTTTGACCGTGTGGAATACACAGTAAACTGGAAAATTCTGAAAGAGATGGGAATACCAGACCCCTTACATGCCTCTTGAGAAACCCGTATGCAGGTCAGGAAGCAACAGTTAGAACTGGATATGAAACAACAGACTGGTTCCAAATAGGAAAAGGAGTATGTCAAGGCCGTATATTGTCACCCTGCTTATTTAACTTATATGCAGAGTACATCATGAGAAATGGTGGGCTTGAAGAAGCACAAGCTGGAATCAAGNGTACATCTGTGGCTGATTCATTTGATGTATGGCAAAACCCACCACAATATTATAAAGTAATTAGCCTTCAATGAAAATAAATAAAATTTTTTTAAAACAGCAAATTAATTCTGAAGAATGAATTAGTGAACTGGAAGGTAGAATATTGGAAATCACCCAATCACAGTTAGCAGACAAAAGGACAAATGAAAAGAAAAATGAGACCAACATATTTGACCTATGGGATGCCAATTTACACATAATAGAGATTCCTGAGGGAGAATAAAGAGATAAGGGGACTGAAAATTCATTTGAAAATATTATTGCTGAAAACCTGCTAAATTGAAAGGGGGAAAATATCTAGGTACAGGAAGTAAGTTCAGTTCTGTCGCTCAGTTGTGTCCGACCTTTGCGACCCTATGAATTGCAGCACGCCAAGCCTCCCTGTCCATCACCAACTCCTGGAGTTCACTCAAACTCATGTCCATCAAGTTGGTGATGCCATCCAGCCATCTCATCCTCTGTCATCCCCTTCTCCTGCCCCCAATCCCTCCCAGCATCAGAGTCTTTTCCAGTGAGTCAACTCTTTGCATGAGGTGGCCAAAGTACTGGAGTTTAAGCTTTAGCATCATTCCTTCCAAAGAAATCCCAGGACTGATCTCCTTGAAATAAGTTCTTTTCAAGAGCACATGGAATATTCTCTAGGATAGACTACATATTATGACACAAAATAAGCCCTAACAAATTTTAAAGAGCATAAATAATTTCAAGCATCTTTTCTGACCACAGGAGCATGAAACTAGAAATTAGCCACAGATAGAGAAGTGAAAACAAGGTTACATGGAAACTAAACAACATGCTACTAAGAAACCAGTGGGTCCATGATAAAATGGAGAGATTTTTTAATTACCTCAAAATAAATGACAATGAAAACACAAATAGCTTTTCATGAAGATGGCACCAAAGGCGAAGAAGGAAGCCCCTGCCCCTCCTAAAGATGAAGCCAAAGCAAAGGCTTTGAAGGCCAAGAAAGCAGTGTTGAAAGGTGTCCACAGCCACAAGAAAAAGATGATCCAGACGTCACCCACCTTCCGGTGGCCCAAAACACTGCGGCTCAGAAGGCAGCCCAAATATCCTCAGAAGAGCATCCCTAAGGAGAAACAAACTTGACCACTATGCCATCATCAAATTCCTCCTCACCACCAAGTCAGCCATGAATAAAATAGAAGACAACACACTGGTATCCATTGTGGATGTCAAGGCCAACAAGCACCAAATTAAATAGGCATGGCTAAGGTCAATACCCTGATCAGGCCTGATGGAGAGAAGAAGGCAAATGTTCAACTGGCTCCTGACTGTGATGTTTTGGATGTTGCTAACAAAATTGGGATCACCTAAACTGAGTCCAGCTGGCTAATTCCAAATGTTAAAGTTTTCATTATGAAAAAAAAAAAAAACTAGACAAAAAGATGTGGTGCGTGTGTACAATGGAATATTACTCGGCTATAAAAAAGAATGAAATAATGCCATCTACAGCAACATGGAGGGACTTAGAGATTGCCATGCTGAATGAAATAAAGTCAGATAAAGAAAGACAGGTATTATATGAAGTCAGATTGAAAAAGGCAGGTATCATTGCTTATATGTGGAATCTTTAAAAATGGTACAAATGAACTTATTTACAGAACGGGATATTCCTGGCTCAGAGATCAAACCCACGTCTCTTACATCTCCCACATTGGCAGGCAGATTCTTTACCACTAGCACCACCTGGGAAGCCCCTGTGTATTTATGGAAGGGGGGCTGTTGGAGGACCCCTGTGTTGTTGGATTAGAATTGCTAACATCTGCATGAACTCTCAGTTTTCAACATAAATGCATGCATATATAAATATGGATGTAAATGTGTGGTGTTATGTGTATACGTGTATATATTGTATGCATTCTTTAGTTCTATCCACTGAGAATGTCTGCAGGCAACAACTCTTTAACAGTAGTGACCACACCTAGCATCTGGACTTGGTTTCTAAATACCATTTTTCACCATAAACACCAGAATTTATTAGATCTAATTATGAGGAAGCAGACACACCCAAATTGAGGAAATGTTCTACAAAATAACTGGGCTGTACTCTTCAAAAGGCAAAGGCATTGATATCAAGGAAGGACTGAGGAACTTGTTCTAAAGTGAAATAAATGAGAAGACAAATGAAGTGTGTGATTCTGAACGTTGTGTAGTATGATTTTACATAAGGAACATTGAGATAAATCAGTGGAACTTGTGTGAGGTCTGAGGAATAGTGGGCAACTAATAATATATCAATTATAATTTTCTGATTTGGGGGAATTTTGGAGAATTTTTTGTGGGAAATATCCACTAACTTATTTAGAGTAGTGGAGCAGTATATCTGCAGCTTATTCTCAAATGATTCAAGAAAAAGAATTCTTTGTATTATACTTAAAACTTTTCTATAAGTTTGAGATTGCATCAAAAAGTAAAATCCTTTCCAAATATTTTTAAAATTAGAACTAAATTGTTCAACTCTGTTGAATGTGTGCTAAGCAGTAAAAATAAGACAAAAACTATAAAAACGACCTCAGAGACCTTAGCAAGAATGAAACAGGTCACAAATGAAAATAGCAAATGAAGTCAAATTTTGTTTTTAGAAGTTTATCTGTAAAGGGAAGGCAGGAGCTGGGGGACTTTCTGAAGAAAGTGAATTATAATGAAGGATCTGGAAACAATGACTATTAATGTTTGTAAAAATTAAGATTTGCAATTGGGGGAGTCTTGGAGAAGTTCTAGCTTCAGATATTTGAAAACCTTACAAGTCAGAGAGATGCTTTATTTTTCATTTTTAACTTCCCTGATAGCTCAGTTGGTAAAGAATCTGCCTGCAATGCAGGAGACACTGGTTTGATTCCTGGTTCAGGAAGATCCCCTGGAGAAGGAATAGGCTACCCACTCCAGTATTCTGGCCTGGAGAATTCCATGGACTGTACATCTGTGGGGTTGGAAAGAGTCGGACACAACTGAGCGACTTTCACTTTCAAAGGGAGAAACCAGGACCAGTGTTTAGAGAGAAATGGATTTTGACTTAACAGTAGAAAACATCTTGAGCTGTCAAACAGTTGAATAGTTAATTGCCTTGTGAGAAATCGGCCTCCTGTCACAAAAAGTGGAAAAAAAGAAGCTGAAAAGTCAGCGTTCTAGTCTAGCTCCTGGAAATGACTGCTTTATTGAGTTAAGACTGAAACTACATAGACATGTGACTAAGTGGACATGAGACTCTATGGACATGTGTTTGAGCAAGCTCCAGGAGATGATGAAGGACAGGGAAGCTTGGCGTGCTGCAGTCTGTAGGGTTGCAAAGGGTTGGACATGACTGAGTGGCTGAACAAGAACAACAGCAGCCTGTCTCTGTGGCTGTCAGAAAAAAAAGTTTCTTTAGCTTTTAGATGTCTATTGAAAATATGGCGCTTCATAAAATTACTCTTGCTCTAAAACACTTCCATTTTATATAAAACATGAAAAATATTAGAAATTAAGTAGTCTTGTTGATCCTTTTATTTAAAAAAAAAGGCTTCATTTTTTTCCTATTGCTAATTTAAATAAATATTAAAATGTTAGTCTGAACAATTCATCATTAGCAATCTATATGATTCATCCCAATTTAAAATTTTTCATTGATTTCTAGGATTTATACAAAGTCTTACAGAGGTGTGAAACAAAAAGTATGAGTATTAGTAACTAAATTGATCCACAGAATGAATAAAATAACTATTTTTTAAAATAATACAAAAAAGAGAGACCAATTTGTACTAATTTGGTACAAGTTCTAACATCTTTTATTCCATGAATTAGAAGATAATTCCTTTAAAGTCATGGCATGATTGTTTTTTGGCAACATTCTGTGAATGAAAACATGGTTATGTGGAGATATGGATTTCTGAGGTCATGGAGGTTGGCAAAATAGCTTATCAGAGACAGCATCTCTTGATCTTTATTTTAATGCTGTGTTCCTCTCTGACCTCAGTAAAAACCTGTGATTTGCTATAAAATATTACTCCTTTCCACTTCTATAAAGTTAGTTGTTCAAACATGTAAAGACTCAAGTAAATAAAAATATGAGCCTTGCACACCAGTCATATCATCTCTGGTTTAATGAAGAAAAAATTGAAATAACAAATTTTAATCCTGAAAATATATAATACCTTATTTTTAAACAATATAATTGAATAGCCTAAATAGTCAACAGCTAAAGAATGACTAGGTAAATTATAATGCATCAAATTCTTGTGCATCCACTAAATGAAAATAATACTAAAGCAAAATGGGAAGGTGTTGGCTATGCTGCTTAGAAAAAGCAGGGGAAATTATTTGCAATTATGACTACAAATATGTAGAAAATCCACGTGCCTATGGACAAATACTGAAAGGAAGATGAGTTTAGGGGTGGAATGCAAGGTACTCTTCCCTATTGTAATGTCATTTGGCATAAATAAAAACTGATTTTTAAAGGTGGATTTGGCTATGATTGGGCATTTTTAAAGGAATAGTTTGGAGCATGCAATAGTGAGGTTGACAGTTCTGACATGTCTTGGGGAAGTGGAGGCCTCCGCCCTGTCTGTCGTGCCCACAGGTGGGCAGCACTCCGGTTCAGCACCAGACAGTGCCGTGTATCCCAGCACCCCTGGGTGCCCCAGGTGAGTGAGCAAGGCAAGAGTATGCTGAGAGGGAGGGCTGGAGGCACCTTTTGGATTCCTGTTTGCCTTCAGCTCCACTTTACTGAAAGCCCAAACTCAGTGTCCCTGTCTGGTAACTAAGCCCACCAAGTGGTTGCATGTTTATTTGAGGCCAGCCCAGTTCTTAAGATTTCACAGCAGAAATTATTCCTGAGATGACAACAAAAATCTTCCCTTCCTTAGCTTGGTCCAGACAAGTCCTGTCCTCATCAAATTCATTCTCATTTTCAAAACTGTTGAGAGCAGTCACTTTGACTCTCATGTGCTTAGAGCTGCACAGATCAGGCATTTCCTGCTCACTGGTTGAGGCCTCCTAGTTGCTGCCTCACATGCATTTTCATCTCAGATGGAGATTGCCTGCTGGGTTTTCTGTGGCACCTTCTCCTTATGGACTCCACGTTTACTGACTTAAGTGTCTTGTTGCTGCTCGCTTAGACTTGACGTCTTGGCATGCAGTGCAGTGTCCACCCCTGTACTATCTTGCTCCCACACTTACTGTCACTGTCCCAGCAGGCCCTCAGTCCTTGACTTCAACCCCTGTCTTTGCAGGGAGTATTAACCCTGAGAAACTTGAGTCAGACTCCTGTTCCCCAATAGCAGACTCAGACTCCTTATTTTGAGCATTTAGGGCCTCTTGACATCAGGTTCCAACATGCCTTCCTCACCACATCCTCTGTACTTTCCTTTCCTTTAAAACTGTGGAAGCTGTGCCTTCTGAATAGACTACATTAGAAGAAATTCTTTTTCATTGCTGTTTACAAAATGACAGGGCCAGGGTGCTACACTCGAATTTAGACACCAAATTGAGCTGCTGTATCTTATTTGACAAAACATATCCATTTGGAGAAATGGGGGTGTGTTTTAAAAGGAGCAAGTTTTAAAGCATTATTAATTATTAAAATAGAACAGAACAAAGCAAAGAGCCCTATCGTGACAATAGTTTGTTTCCATCTGCACATGGCCAGAATACCATTTAGAGAAACAGAAAGAGAAAAATACACGGGGGTGGGTTGTTGCAGTTTGACATTAACAAGCGAGGAGGCGGACAATGGGTGGTTGTTACAATTTCTGTGTTCTTTATATCCTTTATCCTCAAGTTGCAACTTCCCCCTCATCCAGTTCCTTTAAAAAATGTGATACTTAGTGGATTTTCTTCCTATGTCTCTGCCAAGACATTATTGAAGCTTCTCTTTTCCCCTTAGTCAGCAACAAAAGACACAGAAGCATGTCTTTTGAGTTTTTGAGGGCTGTAGTTATGACTGCTATAACTATCCAATAACCAAGAATTGGATTTTCACATTCTGAAAATAGAAATATGAAAATAAATATCTTTTGGTTAGTATACCAGCCCTCAAGATGTCTTTATTTCTTCTCTCCAAGCATTTCTTAAGTTGTTCTATAAAATAATAGAGGGTTTTTGGCTTCCAAGGTGGCCCACTGGTAGTCTACCTTTAATGTAGGAGATGCGAGTTCAGTCCCTGGGTCGGGAAGATTCCCTAGAGAAGGAAATGGCAATGCACTCCAGTATTCTTGCCTGGGAAATCCCATGGACAGAGGAGCCTGGCAGGCTATAGTCTATGAGACTGTGAAAGAGTCAGATATGATTTAGCAACTAAACAAAAAATAGAGGGTTTTTTGGCTTTGAAAAATGATGTTTTAATGATGTTAGAGGTATCTAATATGTCCTGCTTTATTACAATTAACTTTTTATCTGCCCTGTTTCAGAGGGGAGTAGAAAGATAATATTTTTCAAAATGTTCAGAGAATAGATATGAAAGGAAGAACAAAATTTAGGTATTTTAATAATGTGTGTGTTTGCATCATAAAGACATTTTTCTAAATTCATTACAATATTTTAGATATAATTCTCTGAGCAGTCAGATCTTTTTGAAGGTATTTGAGAAACAGTAGAAAAGTCACATTTTAGGTATAATCTATTTAAAATACGTGTTATTCGAACAATCTGTTCAAAACACAATCCATTCATAAGGGATTTTGCTTGTACAGATCTGAGTGGGAATCAGTACTTTCTTTGTTTGTCACTATGGAAACAAGTCAGCCTATCCTGAACAGCAGTTAGATCACGCAGAGTGATGCTCACATCTCAGTGTAACTTCATCATGGAGCAAGCTGGCCGCTGACATCTCGCCTCCAGCTCTTCCTACTGGAAGCCCAGCACCATGCAGGATCCACCCCGGAGGCTCTCTGCTGTGCCCTTCCTCAGCTCCTTTTTCGAGGGTCGTCGCCACTCTGCCTCCGACCCTATCCTGCGGCTGCAGCAGGGGCGGCGCAGCTCTGCTGCCAAGGTGCTGTCCTCGTCCTCTCTCCAGGTGATGGTGGCCATGTCCTCCGTCAGCTGTGCTGAGAGAAACCCAACTTGCCCCGAGAGAAAAAGTAAAGCTCCTTTTCTTCTTAAAGATTGACACAACTTTGAGTTTAAATACAATGATTGTGAAGAAGTTATGCTGTGTTTATACCTTTTAAAATTTTGAGAATTCTGCGTTATACTTTTTATTGTCTGTTATGCTAAGAGATTCAGTAGATACGTAATAGGAGATAAAAATGATTGAATGTTTTATGTTTTTTTTCATTAAAAATGTAGTTCTTGTGTAAAACTCATTTCTTTGTAGAAGATCTCCTGTAACAGTTTCTGTCTTTTCATTACCAGTATCCCGTATGGAGATTCTTGTGTGCAAAGGCCGAAGTAAAGGATAGTGCACTTATATGAAAGGGAAACAGTTTTATTCCTGACAAAATGAAGGGGATTTAGCACCAACTTGTCATATGCAATCCTGAGAGAAGTTGGAAGCTCTTTCCCTTGTTACTGTTCCATTTGGAGAGTAGGACTTTAAATCTTCCCTTCTTCGTCTGTTCTAGGAAATTCAGGACGTCCAACGCCCAAATATACAAAAGTTGGAGAGCGTTTACGGCATGTCATTCCTGGACATGTGGCCTGTTCTATGGCATGTGGTGGCAAAGCTTGCAAGTATGAAAATGCAGCTCGCTGGAGTGAACAGGAACAAGCTGTTAAAGGGGTCTACTCGTCCTGGTAAGTGATTCTGTCAGTCTTTGATAGCTCCCACCTACTGCTAAGGAAAGGGAAATGGAGTTGTAGGTGATGGCCAGAGGCAGTAGCCTGTAGAAGAAGGAATGTGGGATTTTGAAGTCAGAGGGCCTCACCTTCCATCCCTGGCTTCCCCTCTTGACAATCTGGCCTACTCACAGGCACTCTGAACCACAGTTTCCTCATATGTAAAATGGAAATAGTAAAACCAACCCTATAGGATTTTTTTAAATAAAGTAGAATGTTGTAGGTAAAGTAGCTTAAAGAATTGGTAACTAGATAGGTTTTAAATTTCAGAGATTGCTAGAAACAATTAAAATATTGAGCTATAAATTTGAGAAATTATGAAGTATATAGGTAGTTTGTCACTTTCATGTAGGTGAACTTTAGCCTCATTTTTATTTTGTTCCTGTACTCTGTATAAAAGGATACATTTTCATACAAATACATACACTTCCAGTCTGCCTCAGTAGAGGGTGGTATAAGTTGTCAGTTTAGTAGATGATGTAAAATGCTTTCATTGTTTATGGTATGTAAGTGTAATTCATTCATTATTGAATCATGCTGTTTTTATTATTATTAGCAAATTGTCAAGTATACCTTTTTGATATAGTGATATCTCTGAAAAATTCTGATATTTAAAACCGTATTTGGAATGCACTAAGAGGAATTCACTATTTAAATAACTCTGCTAGTGAATCATTTTATAGAGTAAGAATCCATTTACAAATTAGATATTTGTCAGCCAGTTTACTAACCTCCAGCCCTGTACTTTTTCATATTGGATTTGTTGGGTACATGTGTAGTGTTATAGTCTGGGATCTACTGTCACTACCTTCATCACTACCTTTCTTAAAGAGTGTCATGAAAAAGCAAACACTACTCCTGAGATGTGGTCAGACACATAAATTTATAATAATGCAGCTTAAGGTCACATTAACATTTCTGGTTTATTGTTGACTAAACTCTTGTTTTCACCTCTGCTGCTTTCACATTACATCTCCTAATCTTACACTAAGTGCTATTGAATTTGGGGGATCCCAAACCTTCGTGGTTCCCTGTTTTTAGATACTGCCCCAAGCACGAGAGATGGTATCTTTCTGAATCCTGACCTGCTCATCTGATGTCTCTGTTACTCCTCTCAGGTTCTTGTAACCCACAACTTGGAACAGCCTATCTTAGGTATCTTTCACCAGACCGCTGGTGAGAAATTTGATCAGAACAGAGGGAAGTTAAAGCCCTAGTGAGAATGACAGCCATTTACTGGGCCTGTCTCCATTTGTACACTCAGTAAACATCCATTTGGTTGCAGGCCAGTCACAGTGCTAGACCAAATTATTGTGGTCATAAAACCCTTTTAAGTAGATGTTGTTAGTGTCATGTTTTTGATAAGGAATTGAAGTCCAGAGAGACTAAGTAATTTGCTGCACAGCTGGAAAATAGAAAAGCCAGCATTTGAAACCAGGCCTGACTGACTCCAAAGTGATATTTTTTTTCTAAATTACAATAACTCAGCATTTATTCATAACCACATGCCAGGATTTATGCTAAAAGACTTTATAGTCACATCATATTGAATTCTCACACCAACCCTATGAGGCAGGCATTATTACCCTCACTCAACACATTAGATAACTGAGGTATAGATAACTAAAGTAACTAAAAATGCCTCCCAGCTGGCCCTCCTCACTTAGTCAGTAACCTCTGGATAACTAATCCAGGATGTTACTTTTGCTGCTCGGAGTTGAGGTTTCTCCATCATTCTGTCATGTCCGCTAGAATCTCATGAAAGTCCTTGAAGATACTTTGCTGGAGCCCATAAATACATTATGTTCTGGAATTGTTTCCAGGGCTTTAAGAAGTGAGGGTTTCTTATAGCCCTAATCATAATACAGAATTGAAGCCAGATTTGTATAAGGAGATTCTTATCTTACAGTATTGTTGAAATCAGAGAAAAAATAAGGGCTTGAAATCTTACTTTCTCAGTTCTGTGCATTTCATCAGTTCCTTCTCCCATCTGTAGGGTCACTGATAATATCCTGGCCATGGCACGCCCATCCACTGAGGTCCTGGAGAAGTTCTGTATCATTGAGCAGTTCCGAAGGTAAATGTTGCATGTTTACACACTGTAATAAACCAGCTTATGTCTTCTTTTCCACTGCTTTTGACTTAAAATAAAAAAGTGCTTTCATTTTACCAACAGAAATGTGAGGAACTTATTTCAAGTAGGATAAAGTTTTAAGAGTAGTTAATGTTTATTAATACCAAAAAAAATGGTTATTTTTTGTTAACACTACCTCCCCAATATGACTAATTTTCTTCTTTATCCTTTAAGCCATGGGATAAAAAGTATCATTAACCTGCAGCGTCCTGGTGAGCATGCCAGCTGTGGGAACCCTCTGGAACAAGAAAGTGGCTTCACATATCTTCCTGAAGCTTTCATGGAGGCTGGCAGTAAGTCCTTCCAACCTCCTCTCCATATGTTACCAAGGACAGAACTCAGAGACTTTTGTCTGCTCAGTTCTTAGGTTAAAAAGGTGATGGAAACAAAGTTCATGCACAGTAGTAGGGCTTCTGAAAAGTGAAGATGAGATAACTTTGTCTTTAAATATCTTATTTAGTATTGGTGTTGAAAGTACAGAATTTCTTTTTTCCCGTGAGAGAGATCTTGAGAGGAGACCTTGTAGAAATAATACCTGCATAATTAACATAAACAGTATGTCAGACCTGTCATCTCACTTAATCCTTAAAGCATTCGTGTAATATAGTTGTTCTGAGACTTCCCTGATGATCCAGTGGCTAAGACTGTGCTCCCAATGCAGAGGGCCCAGGTTCCATCCCTGGTCAGGGAAGTAGATCCCACATGCTGCAACCAAGACCCAGTGCAGCCAAATAAATAAATGAATGTTTAACTATATATATATATATATATAATTTGATACAGTCACAATTTAGTACTTATCTTTAAAAATTCATTGTCTTCTATGAGNAGCCAGGGGTGGTGCCAGGCTCCATGCTGAGCTCTGTGTGGGAGGGAGGGAGGGTGAGGGGCAGCAAAGAAGAAGAGTAAAACATAACCAATCAAATGTAGATGCAGCCCAAAGTGTGAGCTGCCTTCCACATTCCGGCTCTCTGGAAAGAAATTAAAGACACAGCCCCTCTACCCTGCCCCCCATGAGGGGCACCCAGATCCTGAGGTCACTTTTCAGAGCTGCCTTTTCACTTGTCCTCTAGGTGACAATATCCATTTTTTACATTATGGGTCCCTCAGGACTCCAGGTTTTACTATGAGACAACCACTATTAGCTCATGGTTCCTGAGCTGCATCTATTTGAGAAGAAAATTAGTCCTGAATTAAATTCCTAGAGAAGGGGTTTTGCCCCTTGGGTCACAGAAGCAATTTTCATTTATGTCCTCGACAAGGTCTCTCCATAGGCATATCGCTGCAAGAAGGTCATGAGGCCCAGGGAAGTTCTCTGACCTTCTTATAGAAACCAAGACACAGGCCACAGAAATCCTGCCTGATGTTCCGCTCTCCCTCATTTGAGAATTCACACCACGGGTAAAGCCAGAATCGCCTTTTCGTTAAAGGAAATACTATGCTTTGCTCTTAATTGCATCTTCACTGGTTTTAGATTAGGATCTGTTATCCTGCAAATGCTTTATAAATGCTTGGAGTGGATAAAGGAAGCAATCTGCTGCAGAGGAGCCGATTCTGGGTTGTGGCAGGGTATCTATCTAGTTGTGACTGAACTCAAGCCACTTTGGATATAACATGACGGCATAAATCAGGGAAGCTTCAGAATTTCTTTTAGCTATCACATTTAATTTATTTTTTTCTGATTCTAGAAGTGAAATCTTAAAAGAAAAAGGAGAAAAGAAAATGATTTTGGCAAATGGGTGATACTTTTATGAATTTGGATTTGTTAATTTACTGCCCCCTGTGTGGCTGTTGTCTAGTTGCTAAGTCATGTCTGACTCTTTGTGACCCCATGGGCTGCAGCACGCCAGGCCTCCCTGTCCTTCACCATCTCCCAGAGTTGGCTCAAACTCATGTCTACTAAGTCAGTGATACCATCCAATTCTCTCAATCCCCATCCCCCTTTCTCCTCCTGCCGTTAGTCTTTCCCAGCATCAGGGTCTTTTCCAGTGAGTGTGGCCCCTTTGGTTGGTATAGCCTAATTACAGATCAGACTTTGAAGGGTGAACATATCTACTGTTGATGTTTAGTCACTAAGTCATGTCTGACGTTTTTGTGACCCAGTACACTGTAGCCCTCCAGGCTCCTCTGTTCATAGGATTTCCTTGGCAAGAATACTGGAGTGGATCACCATTTCCTTCTCCAGGGGATCTTCCCAATCCAGGGATCAAACATGGGTCTCCAGTGTTGGCAGGCAGATTCTCTACCACTGAGCCACCTGAGAAGTCCACTCACTGGTTACTCAGACTTTAAAAATAAAGTCTCTCTCAAAAAATAAATAAAATAAAACAAAACTCTCTCTGCTGCTGCTGCTGCTAAGTCGCTTCAGTCGTGTTCGACTCTGTGTGACCCCAGAGACAGCAGCCCACCAGGTTCCGTTGCCCCCAGGATTCTCCAGGCAAGAACACTGGAGTGGGTTGCCATTTCCTTCTCCTGCCCAAATATCCAATTCACATTACAAATTGGTTCAATGACATCTTGATTTGGGACAACGGGTTTCCTCTAGTACTTCTCTTCTTGACTAACGTTGGACCACCAGGATAAAGCAGTCTACTGTTAGCATTTATTACAAAATAGAGGGTCAACAATAGTAAATTACACAGCGGTAAATTGTCATGTTTCCATTTAAGTGAGTCTACTGTATTAGAAAGAAGACAATTTTGTCAATTTAAAAAGAAACCCATCTTTGAAACTAAGGAAGGGGTGAGACTCTTTGAAGATGCTCAGTGGAAAGCTGGTCCTGTGGGGGAAAGCTGGAAAAGGATTCCTCATCTCACAGTCTCTTCAATTATTCCAACTGAAGTGGGTAGAGCAGCAGATTTTGCAGTGGGTCTGAAACTGCTTATTGATTTCACCTCCTGAGCTCCTCCTAGGATAAAGTAGTCCCTTCAAGATCGATGACCATCTCACCCTAGGCCCACCTCATTTCAGTGTCATGGCGACCTTGATGAGAATGCTCAGCCTGGCTGCATCTCAATTAAAACCTTCTATTAATATAATGTCACAGGCCACCAAGGCTGCAACTCTGAAGAGAGAGCTGTACAGCACAGCTGGCAACAGAGACCGCAATGATTGTCTTAGATGGGGAGTTCTGTCTGTAGCAGCTGAACTCATTTGTAAGAAATGAACACATAACAGGGCCACCACCTCAGTGGCTGTGTTCTCCCTTTCCTGGAAAGAGGTCTCCCTCCCAACTCTAAACTGTCTCCCTCAATTTTTTACTGTCCATCATTGCTGACATATCCATAACTTTTACCTAAATTGTTCCAGTGAAAGCAAAAGTGTTAGTTGCTCAGCCGTGTCTGACTCTTTTTCGACCCCATGGACTGTAGCCCGCCAGGATTCTCTGTCCATGGGATTCTCCAGGCAAAAATACTGGAGTGCATTGCCATTCCCTTTTCCAGGAGACCTTCCTGACCCAGGGACTGAACCCAGTGTCTCCCGCACTGCAGGCAGATTCTTCACCATCTGAGCCACCAGGGGAGCCACAAATTGCTCCAGATGTAATGCCATCTCTGGCACCAGAGGTATAAGAAAAAGGTCTGACTGCAGACCAAGAAATGAACGAGAGAAACAGATCACATGGAGGAGGGTGGTATGCCATGGTGGTAGGATCAGGTGGGTCTGGGATTGAGCATTAGTTCTGTAGTTTCTTAAATGTGGGACCTTTGGCAAAGTGTTGTTAAAGCTTTTTCAAAGTCTTTGTTTATATGAAAACTGGGCAGGGGGGAGAATTGGCTGCTGGGCTGGGATCTTTGAGATTTAAGGAGGAGGACACTAGAATCGAAAAAATGGAATGATTAGTCAATAATCGTCTACTAAGTGCACCCATGACCAACCTAGATAGCATATTCAAAAGCAGAGACGTTACTTTGCCAACAAAGGTCCGTCTAGTCAAGGCTATGGGTTTTCCAGTGGTCATGTATGGATGTGAGAATTGGACTGTGAAGAAAGCTGAGCGCCGAAGGAAGAATTGATGTTTTTGAACTGTGGTGTTGGAGAAGACTCTTGAGAGTCCCTTGAACTGCAAGGAGATCCAACCAGTCCATTCTGAAGGAGATCAGTCCTAGGTGTTCTTTGGAAGGACTGATGCTAAAGCTGAAACTCCAGTACTTCGGCCACCTCATGCGAAGAGTTGACCAGAGTTTACTCAAATTCATGTCCATTAAGTTGGTGATGCCATCCAAACCTCTTATCCTCTGATCCTCTTCTCCTCCCACCTTCNACTATATATATATATATATATATTTATATATATATATATATATATATAGTTGTTTTTCTGCTTCACATATGAGGTCACACAGACTGAGGAAGTTCTGACTTGCCCGGGATTACACAACTTAAACACAGCAACAGGATTAGAACCCAGGACTTATCTGTGCTTTTACCTACCGCATAGCTCTACCCAGTGGGTAGGATGCAGGGATTCTGTATGTGACAAGCCCAGAAGCTATCAGTCACAGGAGCTTTAGCATAGAATCCCCTGAACATGTGTCATTCACACCAAGCTGGAAAGGATCAACCTGTGCCACTTCTACAACTTGAAGTTCATGCTAGCTTTTTATCCCACCAGTTAGAAAAATCAATATGTACCACCTCATGTCATTTATCAGTCAGTTAGACATGTTTCAATGCTTAAACAAGGTTGCATGCTTTCGCTCCACGGTAGAGTAATTTTGACATAGGTCATCAACTTTAATTTATAATCCTGCTTTTCATTAATTATTTCTGAGTTTCAGCAGGAAATGTGTTAAATAGCACAGAATATGCTTTTTAAGAAATGCTAACAATAAATTTACTGGAAATGGGAAAAGCCTGTTATTTTAGGTCTACACATTCAGTGAGATCTGCGTGTTGTACAGCTGTATACTTTTCATGACTTCACTCAGTTTTTTCAAATGTCTTTGCAAGTATTTCTCCTATATGTTGATTTCTTCTTGTTCTTTCTCATTGTCCAGTTTATTTCTACAACTTTGGATGGAAGGATTATGGTGTAGCATCCCTTACCACCATCTTAGATATGGTGAAGGTGATGACATTTGCCTTACAAGAAGGAAAAGTAGCTATCCATTGTCATGCAGGGCTTGGTCGAACAGGTAAATTCTAGGGGGTGGTTTTATTGCCTTTCTGTGTATTTAAACATATAAGGAAAAATATTTCCTAGTTCTTAAGGATAGTTTTCAGATTCCTATCGAAGGTTTGGAGTCAAATGGAGCAAGTCAATAAAAGATAGTTGAAATATCTTAAATAGATAGTTTCAGTGACCATATATCCATGAGAGTATTTTTTGAATGATTTAGAGTTAAAACTGCATCATATTGAGAAATAGGTGGGTTTCCATAACTAGCTGAATGAACTTTCCAATTTTCTTCTTTCAAGGAAAAAAGTCAATACTTTTGTTTTTAATACATAAGTCTTTTTAAAATTTTATCTTCCTTAACCAAAATATAATGGAAATAGCAAGCATTGTTTCATCCAATAATCTTTTTAAGTTGTTAGCAACACTGTAAGTTTTGAAGGAGGTTAATTTGCTATATCTAAAGTGACAGGACCATGATTTAAAGCCACTGCTATAAGGATTTTGTTTGTAGAGTCTTAACTGTGCCTAAATTCTGTATAAAAATCAATGATTTTACTTTAAAATGCAGCAGAATATCAGTGCAATGCCGAAACTAGGGCACAAAAAGGATGGAATCTTCATTGGTCATCTAATCCAGCCAGACAGAATTTGACTCGGTTTACAATGTACCCATGTACTTACCGCTGGCCTTCCCACTTACTGGGGAGGGGATGGGGACATAGTTCTGCTTCAAATTGTCAGCTCTCATGGTTCAGCCAAGATCTCACTGTTTAGGGATTCCATGTGATAGTTCTGCAGATATATCATACTTACCCTAAAGAATTCCCTTATCCTAGTGAGGAAGATATGTTGGACCTTACATCATACTAGGAAAACAGGCATTTTTCAGAGGTTCTGATTTTCATGTGTAATGAGATTCAGAAACTTCATGAATCACACAGATGTCTTTTGATTTTCCTTTTACTTGATGTTAATTAACTGTTGTATTTAAATTAATTTATCACCTTTTTATTATTCATTTCAGTTTAGTATTAATGATAGTACATACTTTTTATACTGCTAATGTGGTCTTCCTTAATATTAAGTACTTATAAAAAAGTATCTGTGGTCTGGAGGAAAATATATATTAGTTTAGGCATTAGTTTAGTCTTAAAGAAGAAACTTCAAGAGAGAAAATAGATTGTGAAAATAAATAGTCGCCAAAGATAAAAATACCCAAGTGGGAAAAATGCAGGTCTGGAATGTGCCACCAGTTGATGTCAAAGCTGAAAGGGGTGGGAAGTTCCAAGCAGAATGTATGGAGTGATTGAATAGAAATTTTTGAGAACTGTTCAGAGTGGGAAGCAGTATTGGCTTTCTTCCATGTTGGATTTGGGCATAATGAAGGTAAATGAACCAGGTCATCAATTCATTCAATCATTGCCCTCCACACTCAGCCGTCCTCCCTTACTCCATACCTACTCAGGTTCACTGTTACAGTGCTTGTGCTTGCCCTAGGGTACAGAGGTGAGCAAGGGTTCTAAGTCAAGGGGAGGGTTACCATAGAGACAGGTAAATAGGTGAACCCCTGTACTAAAAGTTTAAAAGTTATCATTGTTCTTAAAATGTTCCTATATATATATATATGGTTTCCTAATACATATACAAATTTTCAAATCATCAAAGAGTATAAATAAAAATATAAATTTTTCTCACACAAATCTTCATTTCTTCATTGTTTAGGTGTTTTAATAGCATGTTACTTAGTTTTTGCAACAAGAATGACTGCTGACCAAGCAATTATATTCGTTCGGGCAAAGCGACCTAATTCCATACAAACTCGAGGACAGCTACTCTGTGTAAGGGAATTTACTCAGTTTCTGATTCCTCTTCGCAATATATTCTCTTGCTGTGACCCCAAGGCACATGCTGTCACCCTAGCACAGTATCTCATTCGTCAGCGGCATCTGCTTCACGGATATGAGGCACGACTTCTGAAACACATACCCAAAATTATCCACCTCGTTTGCAAATTGCTGCTGGACTTAGCTGAGAACAGGCCAGTGGTGACAGAAGAAGTAGCCGACATACCTGGCCTCTCAGCTGAAATTGAAAAGACTGTTTCTGAGATGATCACAAGGCAGCTGGATAAGGAGTTACTGAGACATGACAGTGATGCATCAGACACTTTCACCCCCAATGCAGTGGTGATGGATTTTGAGAATCAGGATGTGGTTCTTTCCAGTGAGCAAGAGTTGGACCCTCTTTGGAAAAGGCGGAATGTCGAGTGTCTTCAGCCCCTGGCTCATCTGAAAAGACAGCTCAGCTACAGTGACTCAGATTTAAAAAGGGCCGAGTTGCTTCTGGAGCAAGGGAGGACTCCGTGGACAGTGCCTGCCCAAGCCTTGCTTTGCCATAATCCCAGGCAGCAGAAGCACATAAGCCGTTGTTACTACCCACAGTCTCCACAACTAGATTTAAATAAGGAAACGCTGGTCAGCAATACATTTTCTTTCTGGAATCACACTAAATTTGGAATCCCAGAAGGACTCAAAGATGATGGGTCATCAGTTTTCCACAGGACAAGCATTCCAAAGGAAGTACAAAGAAGTAGAACCTTCTCTTCCGGAATTTCAGGTTCATATAACCCTGGGGAACCAGTCGCACCAAACTTTGCAAATATTCCTAAGGGACCAAACTGTTCACAACAGAAAGTGTACCACTGTGAGTGTGAAAGTCATGGTGGTTGTAGCCCAAGCTCTGTTGCAGAGGATGGTGAGACTTGCCGCCACCCTGTGGACTGTGGGTCCAGTCCCAAAGCACAGTTCTTGGGGAATGAAACTCAGAACAGCAAATACCTGTCTGAAGTTGCTGCACATATGGCTTTACAGTCTGAGTTGAGTGTTGAAGCAAGGAGAATACTGGCAGCCAAAGCCCTGGCAAATTTAAATGAGATTGCAGAAAAGGAGGAAGTGAAAAAGAAGGTAGAAATGTGGCAGGTATTTGTATTTCATTTAATTATTTATGAGTAGGAAATATTTTTGTCAGAGTAAAAGTAATACACTTTCCCAAGTTCATTTGTTTTCAGGAGTTTGAAGACATTTTGGTATAATACATAACTTTTGAAAGTCAAGTTACTCAACTGTAATACCAAATTGCTGTCATTGAAACAACAGACACAGGTCTCTTGTATAGGTTCATTTCAGTCTCTGTGAAAGAAAGCACTTAGTGCTCAGCACTCATCAGGGTGCTTGACTGAACATGGCAATGATAGTGATTGATGACAATAGTTTCCTTCTTCCTTGCTGGGCCTGTGGGACTGATGGCCAGATGGATAGACAACTGTAGGAACTGACCTGAAGCATCTCTAACCTGAGCCCTAGCAGAGAACCACACTTTAAGAACCCCGAGCTGAGAGATAAAATAAAAGAGAGACCATTCTTTCCCGAAGCTCATTAACCCAAAGTATCCAGTAAGGCTAGAAAGATGAGTGATGAATGCTGACTGCTCAGCAATCCCTCCCCAGCCCACCCAAACAAGGCAGGTGTTGGATTCCAGAAAGCAAATGGGAGCAGCCACAGAGCCCCTTTGTCCACTAGTTTTATCTGAGATTGCATCCCTGAGTTCTATTTCTTGGCTTTTACTTAAATTAGAATGTGACATTTTAAACTTTAATATCGTTTTGTATTGTACTTTCATGAGGGAGCAGTCTTGAATCATGCTCTCTGCCTAGAATGAGCAGCTGATTAGAGAGAAGACAGGCCTTATAAACCTAGTTATGGTAAACTGCCCAAATGTAGGGCTGACCTGGGGAGGCCTGGCTCAGTGATATTTTGGCTTGTTAGCCCATAATGTACCATGAATTATTTGTAGCTGCTTTTCCATCTCCTACCACTAATCAAGCAAGGTGTGTACACTTTCCAGGAGGTCAGGCCTTCCAGATACAGAAGCAAGAAGAGGAGGTATGGAGCCTGCCTTCACTTACAACTGTTTGACAGGAGGAGAGCACTTCCGCACATGATTTTTTCATCAGAATTGCAGTGTTTTGCTTAATCAATAGTTAAATGTATTGCTGTCTTCCAACATGAAATATTTTCTTTATTTCATACTCCAAGCTGAACAAGCATTACACTCAGTGGGCGGGTCTCCTCCGCCTAACTGAGCCACAGTAGCTAGCGGCAGGACCTCCGGTTTCAGGCTTGACAGCTCACCACCCCACCGTAGGTCTGCCACACATGACCAAACTGTTTGAACACATAACATATACAAAAGCATTTTCTAGATGTAGATACAACTCTATCCTTTGGATAGGTTTGCCTTTTTTCCTTTCTGGATTTTATTGTGGGTCTTTCAGTAATAAAATCAGTTGAATTCTCTGCACGCCTCAGGCCCTTTCACATTGTTTCATGTGATTTTCACAGTAATCCTGTGAGACAGATGATACTATTTACAAATTCTTTGTTAATCTTTCAGTACTTAAGTATCTGTGAACTAAGTATCACAGGTGGGAAAACTCACAGAGGTCAAGTGATGTGCTTGAGGTCACGTGGTCTGAATGTAGCAGAGCCAGGATACAGTTCATGTGTTTAATAATACTTTCCATCATCCCTGATGTTTTTCCTAGCCCCATTGGAAATTTTCAGAAAACAGCAATGATGTAATAGTCATTTTACTAAGAGGGTCTGTGAGTCATGTCGTTTCTGCATAACATAAAATTGAATAAAAGCTACTCTGCTATGTACATGATCTATGAGATATGAAGGACTATGCATAACTAAAAGTTTGGGCTTATTTATGAGAAAATAAAGAGAAACCAGTGCTGGAGGACCCTGAGAGCATGAGAAAAACATCACAGACTGGGCTAGAGCAGATCTGGGTTGGGAATGTGCTCTCTTAGTTTGGGCTCCTGGGCAAGTTACTTCTTTCATGAGCCCCCCAGTACATTCATCAGTAAAGGGCACCTCCATGCTGGGTTGCTGTAAGAAGCAGAGGAAAGGCTTGTGTCATCATTCCTGTCATACTACAAGTTTTCTAGGAGTATTAGGTTGGGTGAATGAATGAATGGTGATAATTATTCTGCTTATTACTATTGCAAACATGTATTTTATTTATTAAAACATAAATCTGAACCCTCTCAGAATAAAACTAGTTACCTTACTTTCCCCCCTACTCTCTGTGAGGTAAAGTTTTAAAATCTCCTTAAATTATCTCCAGGCATTTGGAGTATTGGCAAAACTTCTAGTTGTTTTACCCTATCAAATTCAGAATGCAGGACTTGTTAAATTTTACATGGGATTCTCCAAAGGAATTTGAAAGAAATAGGTTATATATTCCACATTTATTAACTTTTTGGCACTTTTACACTTTTTCATTTACCATTCAACTTCCTTGCAGTAAATGTTCTAAGGAGCCTGAAAAGAAAGTTTCCTTCTTGAATTGTTTCTGTGGTTTCTGAACGAAATGGAGAACTCAGGTTAACTAAGCCTTCTCAGTATCAGGAGCTTTAACAGCCCCCTCAGTTTATTCAGCCCACCAGTGGGGTAGGGATGAATTTCTCAAAGGGAAACTGAGGCTTAGAGAAATCAAATGTCTTAGCCTAGGGTACTGAGTGAAAGTGGGACCACGGGGAGGGGTTCCAGTCCCCACCTCAGAGCCTGAGACTGTACTCTCCTGGAGAGCCCAGGACTCATCATCAGATGTCACAGCATGCCTCCCTGCCCTCTTCTCCCTCACTTTGTGTCTCTCTCTCTCTCTACCTTTCCCTCCTCTCTTGTCCTGTCCGCTCTTCTTTCTCTTTCTCTTTCTTTTACTTTCTCCTTCCTTTTTTAGAAAGAACTAAATTCCCGAGATGGAGCTTGGGAAAGAATATGTGGCGAGAAGGATCCTTTCATCCTGTGCAGTTTGATGTGGTCTTGGGTGGAGCAGCTAAAGGAGCCTGTGATAACCAAAGAGGACATGGACATGTTGGTTGACAGATGTGCAGATGCCTCGGAAGCATTGTTCTTATTAGAAAAGGTAAAATAGCTATTGAACAGTTGATGAAGTTAACTGAGGCTCTCAGTACAAGTTTTACACACTAAAATTAACCATTTTGAAAAAAAAAGAGGACTCACACAGAATTCTATACTGAAGTCTAATTTAAAATTTTCCAAGGTAAGGGAAGAAATGCATCTCCAATATGAACATTCAGAAGATACAAAAATAAAATGGGAAAATACCCATAACCCCAGTTTCAGTTCAGTTCAGTTCAGTTGCTCAGCCGTGTCTGACTCTTTGTGACCCCATGAACTGCAGCACGCCAGGCCTCCCTGTCCATCACCAACTCCCGGAGTTCACCTAAACTCATGTCCATTGAGTCGGTGATGCCATCTAACCATCTCATCTTCTGTTGTCCCCTTCTCCTGCCTGCAATCTTTCCCAACATCAAATGAGTCAGGAGAGCTACTTTAAACATTATCATTGAAACATTTTCAAGTTTTTTCTTTCAGTCTTATCAACACATACGTTAACTTGGTAAAAATTATTTCACATAAAATGTTATACTTCATTTTTGCTCAAAATTATAACATAAATGCTTTTCCATGTGTTTTTCATAAAGGTAAACTTAAGTGGGTAGATAATACTCTAACATGAGATATGCTTTAACTAATTACTTTCTCATTTTCAGGTATTTGTTTCTACTTATTTACTGTGAGCATATAATGTGACTAACTGAAGTGGGTTGGAATATACATTCATTTGTATTTCTTTAAAAAGGGTGTGTATCACATATCCATTTATGTGTATAATTTTGTATATAGAGAATATAGAAGGAAAAATAAGGAACTGATAATGATGGTTGCCTTTAGAGAATAGTAATAGGAGACAGTGGATCTAGAAAGCAAGAGAGACTTTTCATTATAGATTCTTTTATACAATTTAGTATTTTTAACCATGTAGAGATAGTAAATTTTCATCTATAAATAGGATTTGTTTTGTTTTAGGAAACAATGTTACCTCATAATCAGCCTTGAGTAATCTGCTATGCTGTGGTATAAACATTTCATTGCTTGCACATCTTCTGCTACTAACTATTGCTTAATATAGACACACAGAGATACACACAGGCATTTGTGCACAGTTGTGTGATGCCCATGAGCATTTGAATGACAGATGAATCCAGAGCAGGGATAAGGAAGGCAGTTAACTTTTACTGATTGGGTGGCAGTGGGCCAGGCCCTTGCTAGGTCATAATTTCTGTTTTCACCTTGTTCATCTCCATTACTCAGAGAGGTAGAGGCCCCACTTTTCAGAAGAGGGAATGTGAAGCAGTCTGCCCACAGCATGCAGCGTGTGTCAGAGCAGGATACGAACTCTGGCACTGAAGTCCTGTACTTTTCTGTCTCATTGTGCTATTTCCACATTATTCACTCTAGTCCTCACATGCAGGGTGTTTACATTATTTACAGTTTTGATACAGATCACTGTAATGATAATTTGTGATTACATGTTTTTCTGCATTTCAGATTATGTCGTTGGAGTAGATTTTCAGAAGTAAAATTAGTGACTCAGTTGTCAGGGTGTGTTAGATGCAAATTGCTCCAGTGATAGCGCTTCTCCTTTGCTTCTCCAAAGGAAACCACCCTTAGGAGTTAAGCTGGGGACTCATTCTTCAGGGACCTTTCCCCTTATGCTTTAGCATGTTCCTGGAGGGCTGTGGTGCTCTTTCTTCTTCTGTCCTTCCCCATTCAGTATTGTCTGCAACTGGCAGGACATGATGAAGGTGCTGAGTGCTGAGTACTCAGCTGTCTAGTACACATACTTCTGTGAGGTGCCAGTATCTACTAGGTGTACTGAGTGACTGTCTAGAAACAGCAAGAATGAATCATCTTCAGTACACTGCATGGAAGGCGTTCAATTAAAAATTGCACTTATCTTCAGATTCAACTATATTTTGTGTAATAAATAACCAGCTTTGATATTATCTCCTGAAAGCTGTTCAGATTAACATATAACAGTAAACATTGGTAGAGCCCTTGGTAGATACTTTAGTATTTGAGGTAGTAAATACTTGATTGCAAACCAGTTCTTGGCTCAGCAGTTGTTTTGAGTTTATTTCTTGAGGCATTTTCGAGACAACTTGTTTGATTTTGATTTCTGCAAAACAGGGCCAGCAACAAACGATTCTTTGCGTGTTGCATTGCATAGTGAGCCTGCAGACGATTCCTGCAGATGTGGAGGAAGCTGTTCTTGCCCGTGCCATTAAAGCTTTCACTAAGGTGGGTTGCACTCCTCCTTCCCACTTCATACCACAGTCAGCATAATCTTAGTAAATCAGAATCCAGAGGTCATCAGCCTTCTCTAAAATAAAACTTTGGCCATGTTTCCCTTTAGTGGAAATATGTTTGACATTTCAGGAAAGTTAGAGACTTTTGGCTAAAAAATACCAGTTTTCTAACAATGATACAAGAAAAGGCTGAATGGTGGGTTTTTTGAAGGAAAACTCTGAAACAAAGAACTTCTATGTAGAGAGAAACAGTTGAGTGTTGAGGAAATATTTTAAAATCATGTGCCTAGTAGAATTCTAACCCTAGGAGAGAATCTTTTCTTCTTGAGCCAGTTCTACTTTGGGTCTGAACAAGAAACTGCCTGTTGAGAATTTAACATCCAGGTTTGCCAGTTCAATACAGTGTCTGGTTGGCAAATGCTAAGCAAAGTTTCCTTTCCATGCACATCCTTTTGTCCTGCAGCAGTCTTTCCTGACTGAAGAAAGATGCCAGATTTCATGGCAAGAGAAAAGGTTCCCCTCAGCTAATTTGTTTTGTGTCTCTTGTATGTGATACCAAAATATCATTAAACAAAGAACCCTGTTTTTTGATGACAGCGTCTTTGGCAAACATTTATATTAATAGCAGTTGTTATTTGTACTCATTCACCAATCTCTTTCCCCAGCCACTCTTTCCAAAATGATGTCCTTCTTACAGATTTCTTTGTTCCGCATCAGGAGCTTTTTTCTTCATCTAGAGCTTTACAGCATTAACCGTTTTGCATCTTCTCAGTCAGTCTCTTTGTGACTATTTCCAGAGTTAGCACATCAAAACCAAATTATGTGGTCTTTTACAACTGTGTTTATGTTTTCATAGACCCAGAGATTACCTGCTCTGTGGAGAGGGTTGTGGTTTGGTGTGTAACAAAGTATGCAGTTCAGGCCATTACTAATATTATTAAGTTTTGCAGATAGGGTAGACAAAACAATGATTAAGATAAAGTTAAATTTCTGAATTTAATTAAAAATAAGTCCTTAATACTGGTCTCCCTGAAAGCA
This sequence comes from Neotragus pygmaeus, assembly GCA_006410875.1. Taxonomy (NCBI): domain Eukaryota; kingdom Metazoa; phylum Chordata; class Mammalia; order Artiodactyla; family Bovidae; genus Neotragus; species Neotragus pygmaeus. The sequence continues at coordinate 604,165 of SJYV01055846.1, forward strand.
GTAGGAATTCTTTACAGCTTCTGTTGACCTTTCACAGCAATACTAATGAAAAGTTAAATATACTGGTTGTTCCAAATATGTCTATAAAAATGTTAGAAGACTGTTCTTGGGTCTCTTCGCTTCTGTACAGTCTTAGAAATAGAGGCCCTGATAGCTTTTATTTCAGACTAGCTCGTGAAGGAAATCTGTGTAGCGTCTGCTTCTAGTGTAATAGATCAGATTTCCTTCAGGCCACAGCTTAGCAGCCTTGGCACAGCTCCCTCATCAGACACTGAGGAGTTCCTCAGCGGTGAGGAGACTCCTCGCTTGTGGGGCCTCCACTTGCGCCCCTCTGCATCATCCCCAGGGGGCTTGGAAGCCAAGGGAACCCTTGTGATTATGGAGTATGCTGCCTTCAGTCATAAAGCTGTTTGACCCAGCACTGTCGTGTCTTCTGCCAGTGTCCACAAGTTGTGTGAGACCCTTCCCAACCCCCCTGGAGGGAACGGCCTTCCTGTCTCCCTCCAGAAGGGAAGGGATCACTGGTCAAGGAGTCCTGCTCTTTCCTAAGGAGTTGCACATTTGGCAGTGGGAGTAGGGTGGAGGTGTGGAGATTGCTCTGGTGCTCTGTCCTAATGTCATTGCAACCCTGAAATACAGTGAACTTGGATAAACAATCCAAATATGTGTACATTGTGCCTTCCCACCAATGAGAAAGGAAATTAACTTTTACAGAGAGATTTTTACAAGTGTCATGCCCGTGTTAGATCTTCCTATTTTGTACTCATGGAAATCCTAAGGAGATGGATGTTGTGATCTCCATTTTACAGAAAGGTTAGATATGACCTGAGGCTACAATTGCTTACAGAGAGCTAGGCTTCCTATTCAGGTCACCTCAGTGCCATGGTTAAGCTGGTGTGGATTGTTTTAATAAGGAGACTTTCCCTTAGGCCAGCCATGATTGGTCTCTGGATTCAAAACCCCCATCACACTCACTGTTGGCTTGCTTCATGAGTACAGTACCTATCCAGGCACTAGATTTAATTGTTTTAGTTTTCATTTGTAAGTTTAGTATTGAGATAATTGGCAGTTCTAATATACTACTTTAATTTAAACTAATATGTGAACTGTATTGTGTGTCCTTTTTAATTATATGTAGTTTTGTTTGTAAGTTTTTGCTTTTCTCCACCCGCTTTCTTTTCTCCCAGAATAAAGACTGGTTATAGTATCCTGAATTCTTGTTATAGTATACTGAATATAAATTTTCTTTATCACTAGGTTAATTTTGATTCTGAAAATGGACCGATAGTCTACAACACCCTGAAGAAAATATTTAAGCACACACTAGAAGAAAAAAGAAAAATGACGAAAGATAGCCCTGAGCCTGGCATTTAGTGATGCTGACTTTCCCTTCATGACTATTTCAGACTTGAAGATCTGGGTGGCATTTCTGCTCATAGCTGAACAAATTGAAGTGTGGAACTGCTTTGTTTCATAGCACTTTATTTCAGAAGCTCTCGGTTTGTGCTCAGAAATGCTTGTTCCTGTTTGGAGCAATTATTTATTTTAAAATATCCTTCAGTTCTATTATGTTAAAAAATTGCCATAAAGTCAGTGCCACTTCTTTTATTTATGTATTTATTTAACAATTAATATTGTTGTATTAATATTTTAAGAATGTGGTATTTACATCCTTGTTCTTTTTTGACATTTTGGGAAAATTTGTAACTCTTCTTTCCAAAACAATTATTTTACTGATGGAGCTCTTCTCTTTATTGATGGAATTATCTGTTTACCAAATAGATAATTTTAATAGTAAAACTTTATTGTGTATGCCCTGATACATGACCTTAAGGAAGTCACCAAGTGTCTTAAACTGTATGATATTTGTTATAAGAAGACTGTTGTTACATTTTAAAGGATTTTTTTACATTTGTTTGAATTTTTGTTTTTTCTTTTTATAAATGTGGCAAAGAGTCTCAAATGTATTATTTTGGGGAGTGTTTTAGTTTTACCTTAAAGGATTGACAGTACAGTGTTTGGGACTTTTTACTGTAGGAAATAGGCTTGCTCTTTGTTAGGCTTCCTGACAACCTCACTGACCTCTGCTGTCACAGGCAGAAGGGAAAGCTCTTAATACATCAAGCCTTATTCCCACTCTCCTGGGCTGTTGCTGAGCTGAGCAGCACCTTTACAGAGAAAGTAGGATGGGTGACAAGCAGTGTAGGAAGCTGCAGGACTCCAGCAGAGCTGTCTTACGGGGCGGGTGCCATAGCCACAGCCACTCCCCAGAGGCGGTTCTGTTCATGCTGATGGGGTGATATAGCATGAGCGCCAGCCCACACGTCCTAAATCTACTGTTTCATAGACCCAGTTGCCTCAGGGCCTTATCTTTGGTTGCTTTTCTGTGAGAATTTAGATGTTTAAATTGAATTTGACTCATTGTAGATTGCATTCACCCTACTGGTTTTAGATAAGAGGAAATAATTGCCTAAATTATTTAGTTCCTTATAAACCAAACTATCAGTAATCAAAGCCATTAAATATTTAAATGAATATGTGGGGCACAAGAGGCCAAGCCTCTCTTTTTTTCCCAATAAAAGTGATATTAAACCAGTTTCAAACTAAAGCTACTACTTAATCTTAAAGACAGAATTTCAGAGAGAGTAACTAATTTACAAGAAATGAAATTTCTCCAACTTGTACATTTCTGAATCAACCCTAGCACATCAAAAATGTCTGTCATTATTGGTCTTACTAACTCTAGTGGCAAAGTGAACTGGTTTGCCCATTCCTGAAATTTCTTATTTTCAAGTGCCTGATCTGGGAAAGACAGGGAGAAAACAATTACATGTATCCAAAGGTACATTATAAAGATATGTATTTTGTACCTAAAAAGATATTTATCCTCATCTCTGTCAGTCTCAAATGGACAGGTGCCACCATGGCTCATTTGACAAGGGGCTCTTGGCCTGTGCATCTGAAATGATCAGATTAGAGGATAGATCCTGCACAGCCATGCTGTGACCACAGCAGTGCCTGCCGAAAATCTAAGTGTACCAGTCTGAGAAAGAGAGATGGTGTGATGAATCAAGTTGTATAGAGGTTTTGTATTTATTTGAATAAAAGTGGGGGAAAAGCACATGATCTTTGTCTTGTACTTCTTTAGTTTAGTGCTCTTGAGATCCTGATGATAAAGATTTGGCTTTGTGATTAGGATTTGCCAGTGAGCAGTCTGAGCTGCAGCCTGAGTAGTCAGCTGGCCAGGCTCTAGTCAGCCCCGACTCTGTTGGTCCAGAATGACCAAGGGGTGGAGACAGCCAGATAGGAGGATTCTAAGAGAAACATGGGAGGAGAATCTCAAGGTCAGCAGGATTCCTGCCTTCCAGTATTTGAGCTGGTGAAGAGTTCTCTGTAGCCCAGAGGATAGAAGTCTACCTACTAGAAGAATTTACAGGCCTACAAAAATTCAGCTCAGCAGAGTGGAAAGAGCCAAAACTGCACACATTCAGAACTTAACTACCATGGCTGAGCACATGCATTGTCTTGATTACTTCTCTTACCAGGTCAGGAGTGAAATACTTTTCATACTTGGCTGATAAAAGGATTCCCCTCTGACTGACTTTGAAGTATGTTCTCCCTCTTGGGGCCCTTTCAGCACTAGACTCCATGATGGCATTACAGAGCACTGCAGTATCTGTAACTTCAGTGGAAATATCCTACAAATTTTGTCCTCTGAAAAAGACTGAGCTCACTCTACTGCTATTATATGTATATGGGTGTGATACACACACGCAAACATATATACATATATAGAAAGTGCATGATTTCTTGCCACTTCTGGTTTTTTCCTGTTTCAGAGAACTTGCTGATGCTCTTTGAGATGAAGTGCTGCTATTTTAAAGTTGCTTCATCTGTTTGCATAACTCAGAAACACTATGCTGATCTACTTTCTCATAGCTTCAACCAACTTCCCAGTTCTGTCTGAGAAAGAGTATGTGCTTTCATCACTCTGGATTCCATGGAAATAAACATATATCATACTTCAGTAGAGAGGAAGTTTCTATATTTCTCTCTTAAATGAAGGACACTTGCTTATATGCTTGGGTGCTTTTTCTGGCTGTTCTCTAGAGGTCTGAAAAAGTTTCCAGAAATAGTATATTGTAGACAGAGTGTGTGCCCCAAGTTCTTGATATCTGAAGGCCCCCAAATAATTTGAGGATAATTTGAGGAATTGTTTTAAAGTGACAGCTTACTCACAGAATCTTTGTTGTTCAAAATTATTAAGCACTGATACATTTTCAGTAAGAACCACGTTTCCTTTGCTGCTTTTTATGAATAACACCAAGAGCAACACCTTACCCAAGGAGCCCTTTTCAGTGTTGAAGTGAAGGTTGCTCAGTTGTGTCCGACTCTTAGCCTATCCCTTCTCCAACGGATCTTCCCGACCCAGGAACTGAATCAGAGTCTTCTGCATTGCAGGCAGATTCTTTACCGTCTGAGCTATCAGGGAAGCCCTAATATCTGGGCTTCCCTTGTGGCTCAGCTGGTAAAGAATCCGCCTGCCATGTGGGAGACCTGGGTCGATCCCTGGGTTGGGACACCCCTGGAAAAGGGAAAGGCTACCCACTCCAGTATTCTGGCCTAGAGAATTCCGTGGACTGTATAGTCCATGGGGTCACAAAGTCAGCCACAACTGAGCAACTTTCACTTTTCAGTGTTAGGTGGTAGAAAATTATTTACAGATAAAATGGCAGGAGAAAGATTCAACAAATCCTGTTACACAGCCGTGGATTATTTTTTAGTTATGCTTTTAAGCATGAGCTGATCTCTGATTAGCCCAGCGCTGGCTGACAATAAAACTGATTTACAAGTAATCACAATGGAGCCATTCAACAGTAGAGCTGTAGTGAACCTTCGTTCTAAATCGTCAATTAAAATAGCTAGTCACTAAAAATAATGTCCCAATAAGATTTTAATATCATAAAATCTTCTGCCCTGAAAAATAAAAGTTTCATACATTTACTGCAATTTACATCACAAGAGAAGGCTATTATGCCCTTGCCTCCTGGCTTTCTTGATTAAAATTAAAAGATATTTTACTCTTCAGATTGCCTCTTTGGGAGAAAAGTTATATTTTTAGAATACATTCCCACTTACCTAATCATTTGATTACAGTCTGCAAATATTACTTGGTTTTGATTTAGTGAATTGCCTTTTCATTTCTTTCTCCTCTTAAGAATAAAAGACTACTCAGACATTGAATTATGTTGAACCATACTGAATGGCCATTTCTGCAGGTCAAAAATTATCAAATATGGGCCATTTTATACAGTTCAACCGAATACTAAATTTCATTTTCCTGGGGCCAGTAAGTGACATTTTCTAAATTATTTTAGCAAAGTTTAGATGATCAGTTACTTTCTAAGGATATCTTTTATGCTCAGAGTTCCAAAAAAAAAAAAGAGAGATTAATATAAAACTATTTCAGCAACTGATTTGTGCTCCTCTGAGCTTCCACTCTGCTGATGCTGGGGACACCCAGGAGTCATTCAGTCATTCATCCCTCCATCAGGAGCCAAGTCTAGTCAGTGCATGTCTGTGTGTCACTTGTTCATGCCATCTCCTTCCATCAGCACCCAAAATGAGTTCTGCATCGTCTGCCACTTAGCTACCCACTTCAGCCCACACCTTCATTCTTTCTATACAATGGTGGAAGAATAATTCTCAATGCTTTATTATTGTTAATTCTGAGTGTCCTTCAAAACTCAGCTCTGATCCCTTCAAACTATGTATTAATTAACACTTTGTTAAATGTAATTAAATTCAACTACCTGATGACCCCAGAGGTAGGGAGGTGTCATGAACTGAATTAAGTCCTAAAATTCATATGTTGAAATCCTAACCTCTGGTACCTCAGAATGTGACTATGTTTGGAGACAGGCCTTTTAAGAGGTGATAAAGTTTGAAAGCAAAGTCCATATGTGTGTCTCACTTGACTTAAACGTAAGATGCTGGATTTGTTGGTATTTCTTTTAATCCATGAAACTGCTACTCCTGGTGTAACACTGGTGCATAGAGAGGACTCAACAAATGTAATATGGGTAAAAGGAAAGTAGAGCCCTGGTGTCAGTGTATATAGAAAAAAATACCTGGGTCAGTTATGTTTAAAAATTGGGTTATTTGCAAAGCAGAGATAGAGACACAGATGTAGAGAACAAATGTTTGGACACCAAGAGGGGAAGGTGGGATGAACTGGGAGATTGGAATTAACATATGTACACTATTGACACTATGTATGAAATAGATAACTAATGAAAACCTACTGTGTAGCTCAGGAAACTATGCAGCACTCTTTTGTGACCTAAAAGGGAAAAAAACCCAAAAAAGAGGGGATATATGTATATATATATATATGTATATATGTATATGTATATATATATATATATATATATCTTCACTTCACTATACGGTAGAAACTTAACATTGTAAAGCAACTATACTCCAGTAAATATTAATTTAAAGAAAAGGAAGTGGAGTGTATAGGGGCATAATGGTAATAATGGTTCTCCACTTCATTCAACAGGCTTCCCTGATAGATCAGTTGGTAAAGAATCCACCTGCAATGCAGGAGACCCCAGTTCAATCCCTGGGTTGGGAAGATCTGAAAAAGGGATAGGCTACACACTCCAGTATTCTTGGGCCCTTGTGGCTCAGCTGGTAAAGAATCCACCTGCATTGCGGGAGACCTGGGTTTGATCCCTGGGTTGGGAATATCCCCTGGAGAAGGGAAAGGCTACCCAGTCCAGTATTCTGGCCTGGAGAATAAAACATCCCATGCCAGTAGACTATGCCAAGTTACATATATCTAGAGTAAGCACTAGGAAAACTATAGTAATATACTCACTATAATCAAGATGGAATTTTTTATGTTCAAATAACTACAACAGGAAAGAGAAGAAGAATGAGAAATACAGAAAACAAACAAACAGAAATAATACAATGGCTGACAAATTCTAACAATTACCTAAATTCAGATGGTCTAAATGCACCAAAGACAGATTGGCTTAGTAGATAAAAATGACTAATAAATCCTACCTTCCAGAAAGATTAAAATACAATGTTATAGATAGGTTATATCATACATTACTTATTAAAAAACAGAATGATTTATTAGATAAAGTAGACTCTAAAGCAAAGAAAATTACAGAAACATTTGTTTCTTTTGTTTAGGCACTAAATTGTGTCTGACTCTTTTGCAACCCCATGGACCATAGCCTGCCAGGCTCCTCTGTCCATGGAGTTTTCCAAGCAAGAATACTGAAGTGGGTTGCCCTTTCCTTCCCACAGAAACATTACATGATGATAAAAGGATCAGCCCACCAGGGACACATAATTCTGAGTAAGTCCACACCAACGATCAGAGCTTCCAAATACATGGAGCAAAACCTGGTAAAGCTGAAAGAAGAAATAGACAAAGCCACAGTTAGGCTTATAGCTTCACCATCCCACTCTCAGCCACTGAAACTGTGCAACAGAAAGCAAAGCTGTAGAGTCACTGAAACATGCGCACACATACAACAGTGGCGTCCACATACCCAAATGCACACAACAAACGCAGGCTCCTATACAGCAGTTCTGACTGGTTTGTCTCAGGACCACTTTGCTCTCCTAAAAATCAATGAGTTCCTCAAAGAGCTTTTGCTTATTTCTATTATGTAATACTTATCCATTTTTATATATGTATTATATAATTATATATATAATGTAGATTATATTATACATTATATAATATAATTATATAACAATTATACAATTATGTAATTATATAATATATAATTATGATATACAATAATATAATTATATAATTTTACATATTATAGTAATTATATATTATATATATATAGGTGTGTGTGTGTATATATATATATGGGGCTTCTCCAGTGGTGCTAGTGGAAAAGAACTTGCCTGCCAATGCAGGAGACAATAAGGGTTTGATCCATGGATCGGGAAGAGCCCCTGGAGAAGGGCATGGCAACCCACTCTAGTATTCTTGCCTGAAGAATCTCATAGGCAGAAGAGCCTGGTGGACTATAGTGCGTGGGGTCACAAAGGGTAGGACACAACTGAAGTGATTTAACATGCCCAGACACACACATAGACACACACATACACATATATTAGTAATTGACCCATTCAGTACTTCTTAATATAAATATTAAAATGTTAGTGGCATTGTTTTTAATTTTTGCAAATCTCTAAGTTCTGACAAGAGAAAACAACTGGATTCTCATATCTGCCTTGCATTCATTTTGTTATACTATCACACGTCTTGTAACCACTGGAAAACTACACTGTACATTCATGAGCGTGAGAAATGCACATAACATCTTAATACTCTAATGAAAAAGTAAAGGTTATAGACACCTGAGTCTCATGTCCCCTACAGGTATCCCTGACAGCGTATGGCCTCTATCAAGTCAAAACTAACAGCCCGAAGCTCCTTTCCAAAGCCTCCCACAAAGGTGATGCTGCTGGAAGTGGATTCATTTTGACAAGGAGAGAGAAATGAGTGCAAACGAAGAGGGAAAGGAAAGTTGGGAGAAAAACGGAAAGTATGAGGTATTTTTGTTTGGGCTATTTTTTTCATCACTTTTCAAAAGCCACAGAGAAAGACATCCTGAAACTATGAAGCTAGGGAAACAGTTCTGCCCCATCTCATATAACATGAACAACAATCCCACATAAAATTATTTTTAAAAGATAAGTGGGTTAAATTTGGAATAAAGTTCAGTCGCTCAGTCGTGTCAGACTCTTTGCACCCCATGAATTGCAGCACGCCAGGCCTCCCTGTTCATCACCATCTCTCGAGTTCACTCAGACTCATGTCCATCGAGTTCGTGATGCCATCTAGCCATCTCATCCTCGGTTGTCCCCTTCTCCTCCTGCCCCCAATCCCTCCCAGCATCAGAGTCTTTTCCAATGAGTCAGCTCTTAACATGAGGTAGCCAAAGTACTGAAGTTTCAGCTTCAGCATCATTCCTTCCAAAGAAATCCCAGGGTCAATCTCCTTCAGAATGGACTGGTTGGATCTCCTTGTAGTCCAAGGGACTCTCAAGAGTCTTCTCCAACACCACAGTTCAAAAGCATCAGTTCTTCAGCGCTCAGCCTTTTTCACAGTCCAACTCTCACATCCATACATGACCACAGGAAAAACCATAGCCTTGACTAGACGGACCTTAGTCGACAAAGTAATGTCTCTGCTTTTGAATATACTATCTA
>SJYV01055846.1:613468-631091 GCA_006410875.1 Neotragus pygmaeus
CATGTAATTAAATGTGGCTTTTCTCCTGTTAATCTGTCTTCGAATTACTAGGCCAATCAGAAGAAATCTAGAAGTAAGAGGAAAACTTGCGCTCTCTGACAGTGCTTATCTTTGTTTTCTTTGGTCTGGACCACGGCATGGCTAGACATTTCACTGTTGTTACCTTGGTTCCCTACTTAAATTTGGGATGGATGTTTCAATCCACCTACTTTGAGGTGTTCAAACTCGGGCTTGAGCATCATTGAAGCAATGTGATGGGATATGAAGTGTGTGACTATAGATACGTAAAGTTAAATAGGAAAATTACAAACAAGAAGCAGCAGAAGAGAATCGCACCCCCTCCCACTTTGTGGCAAATTACCGAAAAAAGAAAACATTTCAGTCTCCCTAAAGCTATTCCGAACTTATATCCCCAGCCCTTGGGGATTCATTTTCTTTCCATCATTCACAAAATCGTGACTTATCTAATTGACTTTAAAGAAATATAATGTGGTGCCCTTCATGTTTCAACCTTCAAAATTGAAATTCAGTTAGAATTTCCTGGTGACCCTACCCTTGAGAAAGAGCTGTCAAGCAGTACCACACTCCTTTCTTTATCCTTTTCTCCCTCCTATGGCTCTCTCCTCACCATCATTGTACAGCAATACACACACACACACACACACACACACACACATTACACACATGTCAAAAAGCCAAGAGACCAGGATCTACCTCTTCAAATACAACTTTGGAAATGTGCCAAATCTTAGCTTTGACATCAAAAATCGGGTTTCACAAACAGATTCTGAATAACTTAAATGCTTTTGAACCATCTTTTGTGATCTAAACTGAATTACCAAACAGTTCACAGGTAATTCCTAATTATATGTTACTCTGTTTAACACTGATTTTCATCAATGAAAGAAGGAACAGAGATAAGAGATAAATAGCATGTACATGAGTATCAATGCCTTGACCTGTCTTCATTCAATTAACGTTTTGAAAGACAGGAGACAGTGTTGTTGTTTTTTTAACTTTTTATCCTCACATTTGTCAGTAGGTGATTCACAGATAAAAGGTCCTCAATAAACATTTATTTAATGCTAATTGTTGAAGGATCACTTTTCTGAATCAGCCTTTCTCAAATAGAAATATGTAAGTACATTCAGTGTTTCCATTTAAAATAAGAATGGCTATAATCATTAACATGTTAAAGGTGGATATTTCCAAGAGAGTTAAAAAAAAAAATTGGGGAGATTTTACATCATAATCAAAGTCTACCTCAGCTGCAGATATATATGTTGAGTTTTAAGCCAGCTTTTTCAATCTCCTCTTTCACCTTCAAGAAGCTCCTTAGTTCCTCTTTGCTTTCTGCCATAAAGATGGTGTCATCTGTGTATCTGAGGTTATTGATATTTCTCCCAGCAATCTTGATTCCAGCTTGTGCTTCATCCAGTCCAGCATTTTGCCTGATGTACTTGGCATATAAGTTAAATAATAAGCAGGGTGACAATATACAGCCTTGATATACCCCTTTCCCAATTTTGAACCAGTCNTGATATTTCTCCCAGCAATCTTGATTCCAGCTTGTGCTTCATCCAGTCCAGCATTTTGCCTGATGTACTTGGCATATAAGTTAAATAATAAGCAGGGTGACAATATACAGCCTTGATATACCCCTTTCCCAATTTTGAACCAGTCTGTTGTTTCATGTCCAGTTCTAGTTGATGCTTCTTGCCCTGCACACAGGCTTCTCAGGAGGCAGGTAAGGTGGTCTGGTATTCCCATCTCTTGAAGAACTTTCCATGGTTTGTTGTGATCCAGATAGTCAAAGGCTTTGGTATAGTCAATAAAGCAGAAGTAGATGTTTTTCTGGAATACTATTGCTTCTTCATGTTCTGCTGCTGCTAAGTCGCTTCAGTCGTGTCCGACTCTGTGTGACCCCATAGAGAGCAGCCCACCAGGCTCCACCATCCCTGGAATTCTCCAGGCAAGAACACTGGAGTGGGTTGCCATTTCCTTCTCCAATGCATGAAAGTGAAAAGTGAAAGTGAAGTCACTCAGTCGTGTCTGACTCCCAGGTACCCCAGGTACGTAGCCCACCAGGCCCCTCTGACCATGGGACTCTCCAGGCAAGAATCCTGGAGTGGGTTGCCATTGCCTTCTCCATCTTCATGTTCTAAGTTTTGACAAACACACACTGTTTCATAGTCACCACCACAGTCAGGATACAGGACTGCTCCGTGCATACAGAAAGCCCCTTCATGTCCTTTGGCAGCCCTCACCCCCGGCCCTGCACCCAATCATGTGCTTTCTGTCCCTATGGTTTTGCATTTCCAGAATGTCAGACAATATGCAGCCTTTGCAGGTCTGGCTTTTCTCAATTTCACAAAATCCATTTGCCATTTGCCAATGCTGCCTCCATCTGTCGTTTGCTCATTTGTGAGCTGAGGGAGTTTCTGTTGTGTGGACGGACTATGGAGTGTTTATCCATTCCACCGAGGACACTTGGGCTGGTTCTAGCTCTTACCAATTGTGAATAAAGGGCATGACGATACGTGAGCTTGGGTAGGTTCTCCCCCCAAAACTTGGTTTTCATTTCTCTTCGTAAAAAGCCTAGGAGAGGGATGGCTGGGCCAGGTGGTAAGCAACTTTATAAGACGCTGCTCTTTTTAATTGTTTCCTCCAGAGGCTTCACTCTCTCACCTCTGCCTCCACTTCCTCCCTTCTCCTGCCCAGCCTTCACTTTGTCCACAGATTGATGGGTAATTGTCTTTCAGCTCCGTCCCTTCGTCTCCAACCCTCCTTCAGTCTCTAGGTTTCCCTCTACACTTTCCTTGCTTTCTAAAGATGTGTCTCATCATACCCATCCCCCTCAGCCTCACTGGGACCTTGCCTTCTGGACATCAAACTGCTACCTGCACCACTCAGGACTCAGGGTTCTCAGGACCTCCACACCCTGCTGCTGCCCTGATGCTCTGTTTTCCCTCAGTGACATCCATTCTCCTGGGTCCACCCAAGGGAAACCTTTCTCTGTGTGGCTCCCTGGGGCCCAGGCCAAGTGACAGCAAGAGTCTGGATGCAGACTGCTGCCTCCATGACCCACCTGCTGTTGACTGCCCGATCCTGGAAGGCAGGGGTGGCTTCTCATTAAAGTCTGATCCCCCATCCCAGTAGGTGCCTGGCACAGATTTGGTGTCCAAGGTGGACACAGACAGGGCAGACTCTGCCACAGGAGGAGGGTAAGTAGGAAAAATGGAAAACCAGGAAAATCCCACTCTCAAATGGAAACACGATGAGGACAGGGAGGGAGGACAAGGTGGAAGGAAGGTGTCCGCCTTTGTTCAGTCCAGCATTTGCGGGAAGAGCTCAGGGTGCCTGGCAGATGCGCAGAGTGTGGGTGGATTTGCTGCTTCTCCCTCCTGTGTTCCTGGTTCCTGAAGCCAAGCACCTGGCTTCCATGTGGGTTCCACTCCCTGAAGCCACGGGTGATGACTGAGGTTCCAGGTATCCCCCACCAACTCAACTGAGAGGCAGCTTGGACACTTTCTCTCCTTGGTCTCCCCTGGACCTTCTGACCTCTCCTTTCTGGATTCTTCCCACCTGACTCCTGCCTGGGAGGGAGGGGGATCACCGTACTGTCTACCCTCTCCAGGTCCTATGGCATCACCAGAGCTTGACCCTAGAGGCTGTCCTGCCTGGGTCCAGCCAAATACTTGTGGCCTCCACACCTCCTCTCTGTCACTTTCCATCTATAAGAGATGGTTCCAGGGGTAGGTGAAGGGGTGCCAAGAACTTGGGGAGGAGAGAAGGGGGAACTGTTTAATGGGTCAGTTTCAGTTTTGCAAGATGAAAAATTCTGGAAATGGAGGGTGGTGACAGTCACTGCAGATGGTGACTGCAGCCATGAAATTAGAAGACGCTTACTCCTTGGAAGAAAAGTTATGACNTTGAACTGAACTGAATTGATGGCCACTCAACAGTTTGAATGCACTTGAGGCTGCTGAGTTGTGCAGTTAAACATGGTTAAGGAAATTCTCTAGCTGTTCAGTGGTTAGGGCTCTGAGCTTTCACTGTAAGGAGCATGGGTTCCACCTCTGATCAGGGAACTAAGATAGCACATACTATGCGGTGTGAAAAAAAAAAGGGGGAGGGTTTAAAAAGGTAAATTTTATGTTCTGTATGTTTTAGTACAATAAAAAATGAACAAAAAAGCAATAGCTTAATGAACAAAATCTTGCTTTCTGCTGGCAGTTCCCAAGACAGCCAGGGACTGGGGGAGTAGACCGAGGCCAGTGCTTACCTGCCCAGCCTGCTGCTCCTAGTCCTGACTGACCATGCAGCCTTTAAGAGGCTTGTATATGAAGAGCCAAACATCTAGTGCTTCAGCCAAGAATGAGCTTGTGAGCCTGCCCAGCCAATATGATTTAAGCATTGAGGACATTTACACTTTACCTACAAGAAGTCTAGAGCCAGCTCACTGATGTCAGTATCAATAGTCTGGGTCAGTGTCTCTGCTGATCTTCAGGGATTTACCTATTATAGATGGCTGCTGTAGCTCCAAGATCCTGTCTTTACACAACTGTATTCAAGGCCAAAAAGGAAAAAAAAGAGTAGGATATTTCCCCTTTTTCATGGTGGAAAAATTTCCCAGTAACCTTCTGGCAAAATCCCCCTAATGTCTCATTGGAGAGAAATGGGCCGTGTAATGAAGCTAGCCTAAAGATCTGAGTGACTGGGAAGGGAGATGACATTGCTTTGGGGGTCTTGCCTCAATCAGGGACACCTCAGGATGGAGCACCATATTTTTCTTCATCCTGTTCGTGACGCTAATTGTCTTGCTATTCACACTGTTCACTGAACTCATGGTAGACAAGGTGCAAGTGGGAAAGCTGGAAGAAAACTTGAGAAGCTGTAGGAACTGCAGACCTGTTTATTCTCAACTGACTGATGCAGCAGCCATAGCAGTAGACACTCTATATTTTCTCCTCTGGTGGCTAACCCAACAGACACAGCCATGAGGCAGCAATAAATGCTTTTTAGGTGGAGCTCACATATCTGAGTACTGCATACAACCTGTGACCAAGTGAGTACTTCATGAAGGGCATGCGCAGTGCTATAAGTGATCTCAGCCATTATACAGTCATTATTTATAAAATGTGGGGCCAGAGAGCCTGAATACACCATCTTAGCTAATTTGCTCCTTCCCTACAAACACTCTGGAGTCTTGAGTGTAGCTGGGGACCTGTTAGCAAGACAGAAGACAACACCTTTGCAGAGTAAGCAACAAGCTCTGCTACACTGTCCAAGTCCTTTCTGTTGTACGATGGTATTCTCAAAATGCTTCTAGCTTATCACCATGGCTTATAATACTTGCTGCTTTGTTTTATCAGTTAGGATTGCAAACCCACTTCATGGTGGCCTTGCTTACTCATGAACATTGAGCTGGAGGGAGGTGAGTACCAGCATCAGTGCTGCTAATGATGTTGGGCTTCATATTTGTAATCCTCATGGTTGCAAAGTGGCTGCTGCAACTCCAAGTTCTACATGTTCATACAAGGCAGAAAGATGAAAGAAACTGTGCTGAAATTTGCATCAATCTCTTTCATCAGAAAACCAAGAACATTTCCCCCAAATCCTTTCAGCAGACTTCAATGCAAGTCTCATTGGCCAAAAGCCTCTGACATGACCATTCCCCAGTGTCAGATAGTTTGATGGGACAGAGTTGATATTTCTGGCCACTGTCTTGGAAGACAGTCAGAGAAGAAATGGCCAGTGGGCCGCCTGGGACATCCACACCTCTTCTTGTACCTGCCATCTCCTTTGGACTGCGAGCTCTCTCCAAGCAAGGATTTGTCTTGTCTGTGTTCATGAATTAGAGTCAGTTATACAGGAGCCATGTGGTAAGTAAACAGGGTGGTATGTGCAGAGCACCGGTCCTAATGAGCCTGTAGAGTGGTTGTCACTGTCATGAATAATGAGCATGTTAAGCCCCTATGCAACCCATCATGTCTCAAACACGTTCAGTCCTCAATCTGTTTGTCAAATGGATGCTGAGAGCACATGTGATGGGTTTTTACTCCTTTCTCCCTGCTCTCCATGGTCTCATGAACTCATCTAGGAGTGTAGGGAAACTGTATATCTCACTGGGAACATCTGTAGGAGGACCTCATCTCTGCAGCAACAGCTCATCAGAAGCAAAGGAAGTGTATATCACCAGCTCTGCCACCTTCATGAACTGAAGCCCTGGGCAGGTTATTCAACTTCTCCAGGCTTCAGTTTCAATGATGCAGATGAAAGCTAATGATTTGAGCCTATTCCAGTTGTGGAGATTAAATGACAGATAACAGTTCAGTCCCTGAGTCAGGAAGATTCCCCTGGAGGAGGGCGTGGCAACCCACTCCAGTATTATTGCCTGGAGAATCCCATGAACATAGGAGCCTGGTGGCCTACAGTTCATGGGGTCGCCCAGAGTCAGACACGACTGAGCTACTGAGCACTCACGCAATGTGACAACTGCCTGGCCCAGTCTGGGTGTCCAATCAACGCTTCTTTTTAAGACTAGTTCATCTTCCGAAGAACCCACAGTCCAGGTAAGACCTCTAAAATTGCCCACTTTGTGACAGGGGTGGAGGTTAGGAAAGCCAGAGACTAGATGCACAGAGTTACAGGGCTGGTAGGGATTAGCGAGGACCCAGTTCCACATATTGTGGGTGAAGAAACAGGAGAGAGGCTAGTAGTCACTGCTTATAATCACCCAGCTCATAGACTGTGAGCTAGACAGAGAGGCAGGCTTCCTGTTCCTCACTCAATCCCACCAAATCCTAAAGCTGAAAGTATGCATATGAGGTGGACTGGATTCCAGTTATGTTTATCTTCTAAATTAGGCAGAGTCAGAAAGCTCTTTCAGTAAAGAGCTGGAAAGTAAATATTTAAGACTTTGTAGGTCAAGTATGGCTTCTATTACATATTCTTGGGCTTTTCTCGTGACTCAGAAGGTAAAGAATCTGCCTGCAATGCGGGAGACCTGGGTTTGATCCCTGGGTTAGGAAGATCCCCTGGAGGAATGGCCAGTATTCTTACCTGGAGAATCCCCATGGACAGAGGAGCCTGGCAGGCTACAGTACATGGGGTCGCATAGAGTCGGACACAACTGAACGACTAAGCACATTACATATTCTTGCTTTTTTAATTTGTTTTTTGTTTTTTACAATGCCTTAAAATGTGAAAAATATTTGTGGCTCGTAGGTTGTACCAAAAATAAGCTGTGGGCTGGATTTCCCTGGCAGGGCATGGTCTGCCACCTCCCTGCTAATACGTCCTGGGGCCTCGAGTGTCTGGAGGCCCCTTGGGCCTTCCATCCTCTGAGGAAAGCCCGGCTGTGTCTATTGTGACTGCATTCCATGCCTGTTCTAGAAGCCTGGCAGGGGCTGGCCGCCTGGGAGAGGCAGACAGCTGTGGACGCCATGGAGGCCCTGAGTGCGATACTGTCCTGCCCCGTGTGCATGGAGCTGTTTACGCCCCCCGTGCTCCTCCTCTCCTGCTCCCACAACTTCTGCAAACAGTGCCTGGAGCTGATCTTGGTGGGCCAGAACTGCACCCGCGTCAACGGACAGTTCTGCTGCCCAGTGTGTAGGAAAGTAAGAGAGGCTTGGGGGCCCTTCTGCTGCTGACATAGCAGATTTCTTTCTGGTGGACACATCTTTGAATCTATGCAATAGAAGACCTAAGGTTATTTGGCCTGCAAAGTGAAGACTGTCCGGCCAGAACTCACATCTGTGAAGGGTTATCAGCAGATTTCTGGAGAAGGAAATGGCAATCCACTCCAGTATTCTTGCCTGGAGAATCCCATGGACAGAGGAGCCTGGTAGGCTACTGTTCATGGGGTCACAAAGAGTTGGACATGACTGAATGACTAAGCACATCAGTGGATTTTGGGGGGAGCAGGCTTAGNAGGAAATGGCAATCCACTCCAGTATTCTTGCCTGGAGAATCCCATGGACAGAGGAGCCTGGTAGGCTACTGTTCATGGGGTCACAAAGAGTTGGACATGACTGAATGACTAAGCACATCAGTGGATTTTGGGGGGAGCAGGCTTAGAAGACATGGTGGGACCCAGATAGGAGCTACAGGAAGATATGCACTGTGGTTTAATGTTAGAAGGTTCTAACAGAACCACCAAGAGATAAAATACACCAGCTTTCGCTTATTCAGTATGTCCTGGGGTAGGGGGACATTTTCAAGCACCTGCCAGGGCCCTTGTCACTGTGTCAGGATCCCAGGGATACAGAGATGACAAGACACATCCTTGTAGGAGCCAGTGGCTCTCTATACAGTGAGAGGCCCTGCAGTGGAGACACAAAAGACTCCAGAGGAGCTGGCAGCTGGGGGGAGACTACAAAGCAGGGCAGATGAAGACAGGACAGCAGATACCCAGGGCCTAAAGCGGGGCCTGCAGCCAGGTTGCTTAGAGTTGGTTAGTAAGTAAGAAGGCTTTGGTGTGGGTTTGTGGGAGCTGCCAGAGTACTTAGGGCATCCATTAGGAGGGCAGGTCAGGGCATGTTGAAGGAGGTCTTACATCTCGTACAAAAGGCTTTCTTTGCATGCTGTCCTGTAAGCAGTGGAGCCAGGAGAAATGTTTACCCTGGAAAAGGTCGTATAGCACTGGTGTTGAAATTGTACTGTTATCTGCAGTATGTATTCTCATGGAAACTTGTTGGACAATGACTTGTGTGGTGTTTCTCTCCCCAGGTGGCATGTAAGTACTGTGACTGGTGTTTCTCCAAGTCCTTTGGGTATTTGTGGAAGGAAGGAAGAAAATATAAAACGAATGGATTGCAGGAAGGGGGAAGTTATGTAGGGTTCTGTGTCAGTAGGAACGGAGGGTGGGCTGATTGGAGAGACAGGTGCTGGCTCTCCAGTGGTAATCAACAGAATATGGGGGCTCCTCCTCCAGTAAGGAGGTTGTGTGTGAGAGAGTGTGTGTACAGAGCTGCGGGGGCAGCAGTTCAAAAACACCAGATGCTTAGATTTACTTATGTTTTTCATTTTGTAGCAATAGCTAGCCTAGGGTTTAAACCCAGGACTGGCCCCTCTAAAGATGAATTTTTTTTTTCTCTTTCCAGAGGGACCAGGGAAATTCTGAGCAGTATATAATCCTTTTGGAAACGGCATGCTGCCCGAGGAGGGCTGAGGAGCCCAGCTCCTCAGTCTAGAGAGAGGGACAACCTGGAAAAAAAAAAATGTTAACATTTACTATATCAGGATTACAAGCAAGATGATCTCTAAATTTAAGACTGCCAACTTTATGGAACCCCCTCCCCAAGCTTAAGTAGGCACTTTTTTCCAAAGAAGTAACTGAAAATTCACTGTAACAATAATGATAATAATTCCTTTAATGTATATTCCCAAATAGGAATCTAAACATTTATAGAGAGAATGGGCTAGATTTCTATTTGCAGATAATGAAACTGAGGCTGAAAATTCAAGTCACGATGTTTAAGTTCACCGACCTCTTTTATCCCTTGAGGTATAAAATACACACAGTAAAGTGTGTGATGCACACATCTCAGGTATTTGTTGTTGTTCTTTAGTTGCTAAATTGAGGACTGCATAGGAACCTGGAATGTCAGGTCCATGAATCAAGGCAAATTGGAAGAAGTCAAACAAGAGATGGCAAGAGTAAACGTCGACATTCTTGGAATCAGCGAACTAAAATGGACTGGAATGGGTGAATTTAACTCAGATGACCATTATATCTACTACTGTGGGCAGGAATCCCTCAGAAGAAAAGGAGTAGCCATCATGGTCAGCAAAAGAATCTGAAATCCAGTACTTGGATCCAATCTCAAAAATGNATGGCTGAATGGCATCACTGACTTGATGGATGTGAGTCTGAGTGAACTCTGGGAGTTGGTGATGGACAGAGAAGCCTGGTGTGCTGCGATTCATGGGGTCACAAAGAGTCGAACACAACTGAGCAACTGAGCTGAATTGAACTGAACTGAGTGACCGATTTTATTTTCTTTGGCTCCAAAATCACTGTAGCCATGAATTAAAAGATGCTTGTTCCCTGGGAGAAAAGCTATGACAAACCTAGACACAGTATTAAAAGCAGAGACATCACTTTGCCAATAAAGGTCCATTAAGTCAAAGCTGTGGTTTTTCCAGCAGTCATGTACAAATGTGAGAGATGTACCATAAGGAAAGCTGCATGCTGAAGAATTGATGACCTNGAACTGAGTGACCGATTTTATTTTCTTTGGCTCCAAAATCACTGTAGCCATGAATTAAAAGATGCTTGTTCCCTGGGAGAAAAGCTATGACAAACCTAGACACAGTATTAAAAGCAGAGACATCACTTTGCCAATAAAGGTCCATTAAGTCAAAGCTGTGGTTTTTCCAGCAGTCATGTACAAATGTGAGAGATGTACCATAAGGAAAGCTGCATGCTGAAGAATTGATGACCTCGAATTGTGGTGCTGGAGAAGACTCTTGAGAGTCCCTTGGACAGCAAGGAGATCAAACCAGTCAATCTTAAAGGAAATCAATCCTGAATATTCATTGGAAGGATTGGATGAATCATAAGCTGTAATCAAGACTGCCAGGAGAAATATCAACAATCTCAGATAGGCAGATGATACACTCTAGTGGCAGAAAATGAAGAGGAACTAAAGAGCCTCTTGATGAGGATGAACCTCCAATACTTTGGCCACCTGATGCGAAGAACCGACTCATTAGAAAAGACCCTGAAGCTGGGAAAGATTGAAGGCAAGAGAAGAGGGTGGCACAGGATGAGATGTTAGCATCATGGACTCAGTGGACATAAATCTGAGCAAACTCCAGTAGACTGTGAAGGACAGGGAAGGCTGGCATGCTGTTATCCATAGCGTTGCAAAGAGTCAGACACAACTTAGCAACTGAACAACAACAACAATGTAAGCACAGAAAAAACTCAATGAATTTGTAAACATGGAAATTACTAATTCCCAAAAAAACCCACAAAAAGTTGTATAGAGAAGTAAATGTTTTCATGACTCAGATAAATGTGAATATTTACATAATCATAATTATAGGGCTTCCCAGGTGGCACTAGTGGTAAAGAATCCACCTTTCAAACACAGGAGATGCAGGTTTGATCCTTGGGTCAGGAAGATCCCCTAGAGAAAGAAATGGCAACCCCCTCCAGTATTTTGCCTAGAGAATTCCATGGACAGAAGAGCCTGGCAAGCTACAAGCTACAATCCATAAGGTCCGCTTGGACACATAAAGCCACTGCTGTCCAGGAGAATTTTTGTTACTCAAAATATTTTATGGGACTACCCACACAGGGACTACAAGAAGAGAGGGACTGCTACCAAAATCAGGCTCTAGGGACTTCCCTGGTGCTCCAGTAGTGGAGGGTCCACTTGCCAATGAAGTTGGACATAAGTTCAATCCCTGGTCCGGGAGGATCCCACATGCCTCAGGGCAACTAAGCCTGTACACCAAAACCACTGAGCCCACACTCTAGAGTCTACACACTGAAACTACTGAGCCTGCAGGTTGCCACTACTGAAGCCCATGCACGTAGAGTCTGCACTCCACAAGAGAAGTCACTGAAATGAGAAGCCTACGCACTGCAACTAGAATAGCCCCTGCTCTCTACAACTAGAAAAAAACCACACACAACAAAAAGACCCAGAACAGCCAAAAATAAAAATAAATAAATAAATAATTTAATTATTTAAGGAAAAGACAGACTCTGTAACTTCTCTCTCATCAACACAATAGGACAAAAAGATCTGATCCCTCAGAAAGAATTTATCTGCTAAGAAAGATACAGACATATATATATATATATACATATATACATACATATAAATATATAAAGTCCAGTAGAAAGAGAATCCTATGGTTCTATTGTTACACATCCACTTCCAATTTTGACTGAAATCTTCACAGAGAGGCAAACATCCCACAGATATCAGCTGATTAAGCCTCAGTGCTAAAGACTGGACTGTGAGCAAATGCACAGACTGGAATCAGTAATAAAAAAAAAACTCAGTCTTTTATTCCCCAGGCCACATGGAGCGAGAACAGGAAACTAACCTAAACTCTTCTCTAAGCTACTCAACTTACATTCTCACCAGCTTCTCAGGGATTTCAGAACCCTTGGAGAGCTTATGCAATTGTCTTTTGGCAATCTAGGATCAGTTGGGCCACCAGTTACTTTCAACATCTACATAAAACTTCAAAGTAAGGAAATCTTCTAGACGTTGCTATTTTGAAATATGTAGTGACATATTAATAATATCTTAAAACATTAACCTTTATGGCTCTATTTTTCTGAATTTCCTTGGATCCTATCTTCATTAATCTCAGGAACCCACATTGCCATACAGAGAATTAGGGCAGTTACTGCAATAATTGCAGGAGAAGGGCACTGAGTTCGTGTCATAGTAATAAACTTGGAAGAGACTAAAGAAAGGCAAATGATCCTCTTGGCCTCTCCCAGGTTAATCTCTCTCTCCCAGGATCCCTTGGGCTGGGGTTCAGAGGAAAACAGTGGTGCAGGTGATTTTTTTTTTTTTTTTGGTAAACAACTAAAATGGACCTGGAAGAATCACACGGTAATTAATACCAGAGAAACACATGGAAGCTGAGCCAATACTCATTAACTAATCAATATCATACTAATGAAAACCATGTGTCAGCCATGTTAAGAAACTTCAGAGTGAAAATACACTATTGACAAAGGCTGACACATGATCCTTGAAACATCTAACAGATAGATATCTACTCATGCCCCAAAGCATGCTGAATTCCATATGAAATACATCTTAAGGGATATCCTAGGAAACTCCTAAGTGCATGACACCTAGAGGAGCAGTGGTTCATGAAAGGGTAGCCCTCAGCAGCATGTGAACTTGAATGAGACTAGACAGTAAAGAAATCTCCAATCACAGACAATTGGGCTGTGTGGGCTCTATTACACTATAGAGTTACCAAAGCAGGCACTCTTTAAGGAATCCAGTCTTAATAAGACTTATTTTTGTCTAGATATTTAAAAAGCCTATGCCATGTATGTGAATATAAGCATTCTCCAAGCCTTCACTTCCCTAATGAGAAATTTACCAAGGCGTAGATTAGTTCCCCTTGGAGAAGGAAATGGCAACCCACTCCAGTATTCTTGCCTGGAGAATCCCATGGACAGAAGAGCCTGATGGGCTACAGTCCATGGGGTCGCAAAGAGTCGGACACGACTGAGTGACTTTACTTTCACTTTCAAGAAACAAGCTCCTAAAATGAAAGCCTTAGTTGGTCTCTTATTTGAATGAGGCATTCATTAACAAGAGTCCTCACTGGAACTTCATAAATGAGACAGCTCACATGAGTCCCTTGGACTGCAAGATCAAGCCAGTCAATCCTGAAGAAAATCAGTCTTGAATATTCACTGGAAGGATTGATGCTGAAGCTGAAGCTCCAATACTTTGGCCACCTGATATGAACAGCCAACTCATTAGAAAAGAAACTGAGGCTGGGAAAGATTGAAGGCAGGAGAGGGGAACAACAGAGGATGAGATGGTCAGATGGCATCACCGATTTGATGGACATGGGTTTGAGCAAGCTCCAGGAGATGGTAAATGACAGGGAAGCCTGGCATGCTGCAGTCCATGGGGTCACAAAGAGTCAGACACAACTGAGCAACTGAACAACAACAAATGAGGCAGCTACTAACCCCACACACTGACTCGAGCATCCAAAAAACAACAAAAGAGAAAGGAGTAACACTTTCCCTTGGGTCCTTGGTACCTTTAAGCACTTGTATGCTATTTTCATGTCTTTAGTAAAAAAAAAAAAAAAAACACCTTTTTAAAAGGGAGTCAACACCATTGCATTTATTGGCAAAGGTTGAAAGTTCTACTGAAACCCTGCATCTCTATTCAATCTTTACAAATAATTTATAACCAGTACAGTAAGCACTCCATATCCACTGGTTCGGCATCTGTGGTTTCAACCAACTGGATATTAAAATATTTTCCCCAAATTCCAGAAAGTTCTAAAACACAAAATTTAATTTTCCATGTGCCAGCAACTACTTACACAGCATTTACATTGTATTAGGTGTTATAAGTAATTTAGAGATGATTTAAAATATATATGATGAGAGAATTCCCTGGCAGTCCACTGGTTAGAACTCCACACTTGTACTGCAGGTATATCCAGGTTCAGTCCCAGGTCAGGGAAGTAAGATCTCACAAGTCAAACAACACAGTTAAAAAAAAAAAAAAGTAAACAAACAAATAATAAAATATATAGGAGGATATGTGTAAGTCACATGTATATACTAAACCATTTTACATAAGTGACTTGAATAACCACAGATTTTGTTATCTGTGGGGTCCTGGAATCAATCCCCCACAGACACTGTACTACATTGTCAATGGAAATCTATGTCATCCTTGTTAAGCTCTACCATTCAAATCTAATAAATATGAAGAAATCTGAGGTCAACAATACTATGTATATTTATTTAGGAATTTTTTCAGAAATGTAGTAGTCTTTTGAAAAACAGAATGGACAGTGATCTGATAATAAATCTGTTGAATCAAGAATATGAGAAAGAACTCAGACCTTCTCTTACAGCAAGTAGGTGATGCCACCTAACAGAAACCTGCTTACTTTTAATAACACTTATGATAGGACTATGTGCCATGTGGCATTAGGTAAGAAAGTTGGTTCAAGAGATGGACTAGAGTTGAAAGGGCCAACCACAGTCCCCAAATCCTCAGTGGAATAATGTGGCTCAAGGAGAAATATGGTGAGAGTGTAAATATGCAGGTTATATACAGTAGCTAAGGGCAGACGAACTGATTTGTTCTGAGGCAGCTCTTAATAAATTTCTGGATACCTTTTACAACCCTATCAAACTAGCTGTTCCAAACACAACTGCTGTGTTGTCTGACTTAGACTAATTTATCAAATCTTAACAAAATGAGCAGGAGTTGCTGCCATGATAACAAGCTACAGAACATAGTGAAAATGTTCCATAAGTGAAAATGTTTTTGGTACGGGCTTAAAGCAAGTGCTAAGAGGAACATGGAACATGGGATAAGTATTCAGAAGGAAACTGAACAGAAGCCACAGTGAAGAATAGATATTTTTATCAATGCACTGAAGGTTAGAAAAAGAATAGTAGACTTTAGGGCTGGAAGAAATCTAACAGCACCTAACCCAAGACTCTTTTCTAACATATGAATAAAATAAGAGGCAGGAAGGGTCTTTGAAACTTGTCACTTGAGATTTATTTTCTGAATAGGTTGTTTCTACCATACTATTTTGGCCTCCTCTACCTGAGTTTCTTGAGGATAGGACTTTAGCTTTCTAGATCATCCTTCCATTCCATAACCCTTGTTTAATGAGTGATTTTGTAGGCATAAACTCTGGCTCCATAGGCTTCTTCCCTGCAAGTCAATCCTTTCCTTCCAGTTTCCATATACCATGCAAAACAAGCAAATACTAATGCAACACGTTGCTCTTCATGAATTCATGAGGAAGTAAATAAACAGCCAGGTCTACCAGAAAATCACTTTGTTGTTCCAAAGATGAAAGAGTCATAAAAGCATTACCCCTTAGAGAGACGAAAATTCACTTCTAGAGGAAGTTGAAAAGCTAACATGATGTACATGTTACAAAACAAATCTGCCAAATCACGTCTGCTGGTAGAAGAAAAAGTGCACATTATATGGTTGGTAAATATTTGCACTGGGTCCCACGTGGTTGATTCACAAATATCAAGTGAGGAATTAATTTGAGAAGGTCATATGGGTAATTTCATCTCATTTTTGGTGATATAAATGTCCTTCACTCTTTTAGAAAATATTTATCTACTCTGTGCCAAGCACTGATTTAGACACTAGAGATACAGTGGTGGAAAAGCCAAAGTCCTTGCCCTTAGTCATTCAAACACAAAGTTATAGTCCTTATGACCATTTTTCCCCAGTCCCTCTATTATTCAGCACACTGCATGCTTTCAAATGACTCTTTTATTCCTTTATCTCATTTTTGTTTGCCTCTAGAGCCGGTACAATGAGCTCAGGCCTTTATCACCTAAGCCAGTTTTTTAACTGATCCCCCAACTTTCTTTCAATCTAAAATGTAGATCCTGGCCAGATTATAGTTTTGAAAATCCTGATTTGTTCTGATTAGTTCAAGTCTCAAAAGCTTCAAATGGCTCCACATAGCCTATCTCAAACTCATATCTCATATCTCAGTTTCTAAGTTCTGGCTCCACCTCTTCTGTCCAAATTTAATCAATAGGAATAGTACACAGAAGCAATTTTAAACTGTATTAATATTTTAAACCACATATTCTATAAATTTATACAAAGAGGAAAAAATTGCAGGACAAGTAATTCTTCATTTATGTGAGTTAAGTTCATGGAAAAGCTATTTTAAATCAACATAAAGTAAATAGACTTTAGTTTTCCCAGAGAACCAATGTCATTACAAATATTTTCACTCTTGACTAAGGAGCTAATGCCCAACACACCTATTGCAGGTCAAGATAGTGGGAAAAGTGCTATAAGTCAAAATAGTGTCAGTAGGATTTTCTTTTCTGTGAAAATAGCTATACTTCTAACCAAGCATCTACTTAGCACCCCTTTGTGGAACCTACAATCACTGTCTATTGTCAACTATAAGTCACCACCATGTGTATTATTCAAAACTATATGTAAGCAATCGAGGTAGTCCAATCATAAGAATGCATTTAATATGATATGTTATCAACACTTACACCATTTTCTTTGCTTACTTGATAACTTTCCCTTTATTGTCACTTCAGTAAAGCAAAAGGTGAGAGGCACCTTTTCCAAGGACTCAGAATTTAGGAGGCTTACTTTCTGTCAACTCTGACAGCATCTTCAAGGAAGAGAGACATAGGGCCACTTATGACTTTTTCAATGATACTGACACAGAGATATCTAAATTGTTGGTGTCCCTCTATTTTCTTTCAAGAAAAATTTTCTTGTAGTAAACTTAGATTTTTCAGCATTACAGATTAAAAGTCTTCGTGTCTTTGAAAACTTTCTTGAGTGGCAATATCACTAGCCTAATCATCTTATAATATCTAAAAGTGAGCCTCTTGATTAAATTTTAATATTTTTAATCTCTTGCCACTTATTACTCCAAAAAGGTCAGTTTTCATTCCAATCCCAAAGAAAGGCAATGCAAAAGAATGCTCAAACTACTGCACAATTGCACTCATCTCACATGCTAGTAAAGTAATGCTCAAAATTCTCCAAACCAAGCTTCAGCAATACGTGAACCATGAACTCCCTGATGTTCAAGCTGGTTTTAGAAAAAGCAGAGGAACCAGAGATCAAATTGCCAACATCCGCTGGATCATGGAAAAAGCAAGAGAGTTCCAGAAACACATCTATTTCTGCTTTATTGACTATGTCAAAGCCTTTGACTGTGTGGATCACAATCAACTGTGGAAAATTCTGAAAGAGATGGGAATACCAGACCACCTGACCTGCCTCTTGAGAAATCTGTATGCAGGTCAGAAAACAACAGTTAGAACTGGACATGGAACCACAGACTGGTTCCAAATAGGAAAAGGAGTACGTCAAGGCTGTATATTGTCACCCTGCCT
>SJYV01055846.1:635355-659029 GCA_006410875.1 Neotragus pygmaeus
CTGAAGAATTGATGCTTTGGAGCTGTGGTGTTGGAGAAGATGCTTGAGAGTCCCTTGGACTGCAAGGAGATCCAACCAGTTCATTCTGAAGGAGATCAGCCCTGGGATTTCTTTGGAAGGAATGATGTTAAAGCTGAAACTCCAATACTTCGGCCACCTCATGCGAAGAGTTGACTCATTGGAAAAGACTCTGATGCTGGGAGGAATTGGGGGCAGGAGGAGAAGGGGACGACAGAGGATGAGATGGCTAGATGGCATCACTGACTCGATGGACGTGAGTCTGAGTAAACTCCGGGAGTTGGTGATGGACGGGGAGGCCTAGCATGCTGCAGTTTATGGGGTCGCAAAGAGTCAGACATGACTGATCTACTGAACTGAACTGAACTGAGGTATACTTTGTCGCAATAAAGCACATATGTATACTTCCATATAAGCCCTACCTGGACCAACCTCTAGACCATTTCCTTCACCCCATGTGCTTCCCCCCAACACACACACGCACAAGAGACCGTTAAGACTTCTTTTACTGTGGGTTAGTTTTGCAGAAGAGACAATTGGGTCCAAGAAGGGTTTAGATTGTCTGGTTGGAAATCAGTGGCTATAGCTAGCACATTGGTTGTTTGGCATCTATTCCCCTCTCTAGTATATAAACCCCTGAGGGTAGGGCCAGGTGCATTGACCTGTTCACTATTACATTCCCAGCATGGTACCTACCTGCTTAATGAAAGTTTATTAAACAAGTGGAATTTAAGGTTATTGACAAATGTGTGGACTGCGATGGTACCTCAGGGTGGCATGTGGCCTTGGCTTTTTTTTCCTTGTTATTATTTGGATATGACAACCCTAACAGATCAGGAGATGATTGCCATTGAAAAATAGCTTGTAACTCATAGACCCCAAGAGGAGGGGCCACACCACATCACAGTAGGCCACATGTGGAAATCAGAGTGGGTCAGGAAACAGGGGGATGGGGAAATGTGGACAAGAAAGACTTTTGTTTTGGTTTCTGCCGGAAGAAAACAGGTCAGCTACTGTGAGAAGGCTTAGGATTGGCCAGCTTGAATAATTTCAGTGGCCTTGCCCCTAGATCTAGTATCTGGCCCTGAATGGCTAGGGCAGCCGGTAGGGGAACAGCAAATATAAAGGAGGTGGTTGGGGTGTGGAGCCCAGATTTGTCAGTTTGCATGTAAAATGAATGCCCCCAGGTGAATCCTTTACCGTCTCTAGGAACTGGCTAGCCAATGGGAAGGGTCTCATCCCAAGCCCCAGATGCCAGAACATCAGGACAGAGTAAATAAAAGCTAGTATGCTTTGGTCTTCAATGCTTAATTCAGGCGTCTTCTTGAGATTCCAGTCATGCTCTCCTCTGTCACCCCAAGGAGATTTAGTCCTTCCTTCTCTGTGCTCCCCTATACATCCAACCACACAGTCCTTCATGAAGGTCTGTCTTCCCACTAACCTGAGTGTTCCCAACAGATAGAGCAGGTGCTAGCCAAGACTCACAAGGTCAAAGAAGGCAGGTTCCTGCTCCATCTGATGGAGTCTGTGATGACTGCATCTGTAGACAGTGCACTTACTTGCTCAGGTGAAAGTGCATTGAAGAAGGAGGAGATATTCTACAGGGATGAGGAGTCGTCACAGTCATTTCCTT
Source organism: Neotragus pygmaeus (assembly GCA_006410875.1). Classification (NCBI taxonomy): domain Eukaryota; kingdom Metazoa; phylum Chordata; class Mammalia; order Artiodactyla; family Bovidae; genus Neotragus; species Neotragus pygmaeus. The sequence continues at coordinate 637,007 of SJYV01055846.1, forward strand.
TTGAAACCCTGGAGGGGTGGCCTGGGCTGTCTTCCTGCTCACTGGTGTTTGTGTGCAGGAAGAGCGGTGTCTCATCCTTCCCCATGACGATGTCATAGTTGATGATGGGAATTTGCCACAAGCTCATGCCGGTTCTGTGTTTTAGGTCATTTATTTGAGGGGAAGGGGAACAAACGGATTGCAGAGGAACATCCTGGCTGAAAACATACTGGAGAAGTTTAAGGAAGAACTTGAGACTCTTCACACCAAGGAGCAAAATCAACTTGCTCAGACATGTGAAAAGCATGGAGAAAGTGTGAATCTGGTATTCAATAACACTTTTTTATTTTATTCTTGCTTAGCTACCCAATCTGTCAAATTACTCAGCAACCTATTGTTGAAATCAGATATTTGCTCGGGAGTATAGTAGAGGATTACTTTCCAGACAAATGCACATACCAACGCTACGTTCATTCTTAGTGGTGGAGCCCAGGGTTTGGGGTGTGTGTGTGGTATTCAGTCAGGTAAACTGCAGTAAGTTTTAAGGGACCACAAATAGACTGGCTTACATAGTTACAAAGAAGTTGCATGATAATCAGATCTATGAGAGTTTAGCTACCCATGATCACGCAGAGAGAGAGGGTAGGGTAAGATGGGGCCAGGAATCTGCCATTCCTCCTTTTGGCCATATGCCATTTGGAGAGCTGTGTATGATTCTGATGTTTAATCTTAAGCATGAGTTTTTGATACAACACGCCATATGAACTCTTAACTGTACTCTGTATGATGCTATACATGTTATATGTTTATACACACATGTCTACAGTGTGATTTAAATAAAACCATGTGTACCCCACTCTAATTCCATGTTCCCCAGCTAAGAGATCTTCACAGGTAATTTAACAGATGTAATCTGTGATCTCCATGTCAGATATAACTCAGATATGAATCAGACATAACGCCACTTTAGCTTTCATTCTTCACAGTCAACAAAGCCTGTACACAACCTTGAGCCTTGTTTGACTTCCCCAACAACCCTGGAGGGACAGAATGAGGCAGTTTCCATGTTTCACAGACTGTGCAGCACCAACCACCAGGTTTATGTTGCTTTGATAATGGTCAGGGATGAACTAAGTTAGTGATTTCCTTGGAGAAGGTCAAAAGTTTTCCTGAGTCTTTATAATTGGCTCTAGCTTGAAGCTCTGCAGCCAACTCCTAAAGCATAGACGGAGCTCTGAGAAAGGGCTTCATAGCTCCAGTGCCCNAACCCTGGAGGGACAGAATGAGGCAGTTTCCATGTTTCACAGACTGTGCAGCACCAACCACCAGGTTTATGTTGCTTTGATAATGGTCAGGGATGAACTAAGTTAGTGATTTCCTTGGAGAAGGTCAAAAGTTTTCCTGAGTCTTTATAATTGGCTCTAGCTTGAAGCTCTGCAGCCAACTCCTAAAGCATAGACGGAGCTCTGAGAAAGGGCTTCATAGCTCCAGTGCCCCCAGCACTTTGGGGCAGAATATCCAGGGTCTGTCCTCAGAGGGCAGGGTTTCTTTTTGAGTCGCCACCCTCAGCCACTTTGCTGGGTTGTTCTGAGATCCACCAGCTTCTGCTCCATTTTTTCCAGCCACCCTTCCTCGTGCAAGGACATAAATGGCATGTTTGGGGCAGGCTAGCTCAGGCCACTAAGAGGACCCAAGAGAATACAATGTGATTTGGTTTTCTTGTTGAATTCTGCCTTTAAAAATCAGTTTCATTTATCACAAATTCTCAATGGTTCTGTCTCACCCTCAGCAGTAACCTCCCTTTCTGAGATTCCAAGTTTTCACTAGTAAGTTTTCATTTCATTCATAAGGTTTCATTCCAAGGCTCCCATTAGCCAAATGAAGGGGCCAGCAGGACAGTGAGGGTCCTACTCAATCCCTTTCATCTAAAATAGGCCCAGTTTATCTTGAGCCTGTAGCAGGGTCAACTTTGTTGAGGTCCTTATGATATTATCAGTAGCTACCATGTGTATAATGTCTGCCAAGTGCCAGATTGCATACCAAGCATGTTCCATGCCTTGTATTTAATCTTTATAACAGCCCTTGGCTTGGCCAAGTGGAAATGACTTTGCTTCTAACTCCAGTTCTATCCCTTCATGGCAGTGTGTCCTTGGGCAAATCATTTAACAACTTGGAGACTTATCAGCTTTCTCATCTGTAAAATGGACACAATACTATCCAAATCAAAGGGCCATTATGAGGAGTCCAAGAAATACCAAGTGTGGTATGTGCTTACTAAATTACCATTCAAGCATCCTAGTACTACCACCATCTCTGTCATCCACAAATCAAGCCTCCTGTGCAATTGACTTTTGATACCTGTTTAAGAATACATCCAGAATGTCAGTATCCTGAGGTTACAGAAGGGTCCGAGTGTGTAGGACTGTAACAAGAAGGGAAATATGTGTCATTGACTTTTCTTTTGTCAATCAGATGTGCCTAAGTGATGAAGAACCAATATGTGGAATATGCAAGCTCTTTGGGGAACACAAGTCTCACCCAGTAGCCAAGATTTCTGATGCCTATGCAGAGAGGAAAGTGAACTTTGCCAAGGATATTCAGCTGGTGCTGCAGAAATCTGAGAGCACAGCACAGGCAGTACAAGTATGGCTCATATGGTTCATGTCTTTTCTCCAACAGCAGGACAATGTTTGGCTTCCATTCAAATGATCACTGTTCTCTTGAGGACACTACATTGATACAAGCAGTATTTAAATATGAGGGAGAAATTCTCTAGAGAGTGAGTCTCCTTAAGTGTGTTCTGAAATATGTCAAGTTCTGAAATGTGCATGTTGAGAAATGGTTGAATTCTGTTTGCTTGAAGGGATTCCAAAATGATCATTTAATGGCCATTTTACTCTCTGGGGCTTCCCTGGTGGCTCAGCTGGTAAAGAATCTGCCTACAGTGTGAGAGACCTGAGTTCTATACCTTGGTTGGGAAGATCCCCTGGAGAAGGGAATGGCTACCCATACCAGTATTCGGGCCTGGAGAAGTCCATGAACAGTAGAGTCCATGGGTCGCAAAGAGTCAGACATGACTGAGTGACTTTCACTTCACTTTACTCTTTTAAGATGACTAAGTAAGATGCATCCTAGCTTCTATGGTATATTTTCCTTATTTTATGACTTTCCCCTGCCCCCCAAAATTTAGATATTAGGACTCAATCTCTGGATACATTTGTCAAGAGAACAAAATTTTCTAAGTCACACACACACACACACACACACACTGAAGACTAGATCGTCTTTGAGAAACAAATTCTAAACTTTAGCTTTTGTAGAGAAGGGACATCTGCAGAATGGCCAAGGCAGAGGCTGCTGGGGACTGGGCCACACTAGCCACCTAACATTTGGTATCATAGATTGAGTCTCTGGAAACAGAAGCTGAGACAGAGTTTGGCGTACAAGATATCCAAAACTGCCATCTATAAGAGTAGGAGGAGGTAGATGAAACAGAGGAGAAGGCAAACTACACCACAGGCCTGACAAGCAATGCCTGATCCAGCTTTGCCCATCAGAGTACCCTATGTTGAGCTGCAGTGGGCAGGCGACTGTAGGTCCTTTCGCTCAGCCTCCAAATGTAGGCTGATGTGAGAAGGGCACAGCAATCCCAAAGGATCTGACACCTAGAGGCTGGTCATATCTCGACAGGCAGCAAGTCCTCTCTGGAAAGGGGGATTGGGGCAGAATATCTCTGTCTATCATGGCTGACTTTTATAGATCTTCTTCTAAGTCCCAAATACTGGTTAAAATTGGATTTTTATTATTTCCTCACCTGACCCAGATAGAGTAACAAAGTCTGAATTTATTCTCCCTTCTGGAAAAATAAAACAAAATAAAAATATATGGAACAACAGTTTTCAAGACACTGGACCTCAGGCAATAAAAAATACTAATCTCCGAGATACAGGATATACACAAGATTAGCTCTACAGTGCTACAACTTACTGCCTTGAGAGAGCTTGAAAGGGTAAAAAGAGAGAGCCCAAGAAAAACTTGGCAGATTCATTGAGTTTAGGAGATGGCACTGAGCCTCTGGGGAGGTCAAGACATTTCAAGTGCGTTAAGACAGAGTCCAGAGAAGAGAGCACTGCACAGAGAGACAAACCAGAAATCTGCAGAGTCTCCTGTGAGTGTTCAACAGAGCTCAGCACTTGTCTGTGAGAAAATTACCTCATGCCATGAAAGGCTCCACAGGCAAAGATTGAAGGCAGTGCTTGGAGCTCAAACAGAATCAGAACAAAGCCTGTTCCCACTAAGATTGGAAAAACTTGTAAATCATGAGACATTGAAGTGAGTACTCAGGAAGTCTTAGTCCCAGAATGAGCATGGCTCCAGACTTGCCTAACAAATAATGAAGTGAAAGTGTTAGTCACTCAGGGTGTGTCCGATTCTTTGTGACCCCGGGGTCTATAGGCTCCTTTGTCCATGGGATTATCCAGGCAAGACCACTGGAGTGGGTAGTTATTCCCTTCTCCAGGTGATCTTCCCAACCCAGGGATCAAACCCGGGTCTCCTGCATTGGCAGGCAGATTCTTTACCATCTGAACCACCAGGGAGTCCAGTTCAGTTCAGTTCAGTTCAGTTGCTCAGTCGTGTCTGACTCTTTGTGACCCCATGAATGGCAGCACGCCAGGCCTCCCTGTCCATCACCAACTCCCAGAGTTCACTCAGACTCACGTCCATCAAGTCAGTGATGCCATCCAGCCATCTCATCCTCGGTCGTCCCCTTCTCCTCCTGCCCCCAATCCCTCCCAGCATCAGAGCCTTTTCCAATGAGTCAACTCTTCGCATGAGGTGGCCAAAGTACTGGAGTTTCAGCTTTAGCATCATTCCTTCCAAAGAAATCCCAGGGCTNCCTGCCCCCAATCCCTCCCAGCATCAGAGCCTTTTCCAATGAGTCAACTCTTCGCATGAGGTGGCCAAAGTACTGGAGTTTCAGCTTTAGCATCATTCCTTCCAAAGAAATCCCAGGGCTGATCTCCTTCAGAATGGATTGGATGGAAGCACTAAAAGATCATTTTTTCCAAGTAACTTAACTGTATCCTCCCCAAATATTAAGATTTATGGGAATGCAAAAATATACAACATCAAACAAGGTAAAAAATCACAATGTATGACATCAAAGATTACCAGGCAAGCAAAGAAACAGGAAAATATGACCCATAATGAAAATAATAATTTGTTGTTTTTTTAGGTTGCTAAATTATATTTATAATTATAATTATTATAATTGTAGTCCATATTTCAAAAAGTTAGAGACAAGGAAGATATAAAAAAGATTCAAATCAAATTTCTGTAGATGAGAGAAAAATACGCTAAGTGGGATTAACAGCAGGTTAGTCACTGAGAAGAAAAGCTTTGTGAAATTGAAGACATAGCAATAGAAATTACTCAAAATGAAACCCAGAGAGGAGTGAGAATTTTTTTTAAAACAGAATTATTTAGCGGGGGAACAGCTTCGTGTCCCAATATTTGAATAATTGAAGTCCCTGAAGGAAATGATAGGGTGGGGAGAGGACAGGAAAAATATCTTAAAAAATAATGGCCAAATATTTACCAAACTTGATGAAAACTATATATATACATCCAAGAAATTTGACAAATACCTAGTAAAATAAATATGGCTAAAACTATACCAGAGTACATCATAGTCAAACTGCTGAAGCCAGTGATAAAGAGAAAATATTAACAGCACCCAAAGGGAAACACACACACACATCTCACACAGAAGAACAAAAATAAGGATGACATCTGCTTTCTTGTTGGAAACAATCCAAGCTTGAAGAAAATGGAGAAAAATCCTTAAAATATGAGTTTTAAAAAGTCAACCTAGAATTCTATACCTAGTGAAAATATCTTTCAAAATACGAAGACAAAATAGCAACACTTCCTGACATGCAAAAGCTGAAAGAATTTATAACCAGCAGATTCACACTATAAGAAATGTTACAGGAGGTCCTTCAGGCAGAAGGAAAATCTGAATCTAAAAGAAATAAAGGACACCAGAAATGGCAATGAAAACCATAACTATGTAAGATTGTTTTCATATTATTTAAATCTTTCAAAACGTAACTCACTGTTTTTAAAATAACAATGTAATGTGACATTCGTTACATGTAAAAGTAAAGTATGTGACAATAATAGCATGAGCTAGGAGAGACGTCATGGAAGTACAGTACAATAAGGGTTTTACACTATGTGTGAACTGAGATGAAGGTAGACTGTGATAAATTAAAGATGTGTGCTATAAGCCCTCAAGAAAGTGACAGTCCCTCAGTTGTGTTTGATTCTTTGCAATGCCATGGACTAAGCATGCCAGGTTCCTCTGTTTATGGGATTTCCCAGGCAAAATGACTGGAGTGGATAGCCATTCCCTTCTCCAGGGGATCTTTCCGACCCAGGAATCAAACCTGGGTCTCCTGCACTGCAGGCAGATTCTTTACCATTTGAGCTACCAGGGAAGCCCATAAGCCCTCAAGCAACCACTAAAACAATAAAGAGTTATTGCTAATAAGCCAGCAACGGAGATAAAACAGGATTATAAAAGATACACAATTATTTCTAAAGAAGGTAGAAAGAGAGGAGGAAGGGAACAAAAACCAGATTGGGAAATAGAAGCAAATAGCAAGATGATAAAACTCAAATCTAGCCATGTCAGTAATCACATCAACTGAAAATGGTCTAAACACTCCAATTAAAATGGCTTTCATCATAGTGAAAAAAAAATCAAGACCCAACTCGGATAAATGTGCTTGTATGAAGACACAAATAGGTTAAAAGTGAAAGAATGGAAAGAGACATGTCACGCTAACATGAGTCAAAAGAAGCCAGAGTGGCTCTATTAACATCAGGCAAAGATTATTTCAGGCCAAATGATATTATTAATACCAAGGAGAAAGAAGGCAATTTCATTTTCGTCAATGGACCAATTAAGAGAATAAGAACAGTCTGAAATGTTTATGCATTTAATAAGGAATCTTCAAAATATGTAAAGCAAAAACCAATAAAACTACCAGGAGAAATAGGCAAATCCATAATTTTCAATATCATTTTCTTGATAACTGATAGAACAGGTATGCAGGAATTCCGCAAATATATAGCTTGAACAACATTGTTAATCAGGCCTGACTAACATTTATGGAATATTCCCCCCCAACAACAGCAGAACACATTCTCAAGTTCACACAGCTCACCAAGATAGACCACAAAACAAGTATCAACAAATTTAAAAGGATTTGGGGCTTTCCTGTTGGCTCATTGGTACAGGATCCTCCTACCCACACAGGAGACATGGGTTCAATCCCAAGTCCAGGAGGATCCCACGTGCCATGAAGCAACTACGCCCGTGTGCCGCCGCTATTGAACCTGTGTTCTAGAGGCTGGAAACCACTAAGCCCTCAAGCTGAAACTGCTGAAGCCCACATGCCCTAGCGCCTGTACTCTGCAACAAGAGAAGCCTCTGCAATAAGAACCCTGGGCACTGCAACCAATAGCAGCCATCACTCACTGCAACTAGAGAAAAGTCTGCACAGCCAATAAGTAAATAAATAAAATTATTTTTTAAACATTAAAAAAATTCAATTTATACAAAGTACATTCCCTGTTTAGTTGCTGCTGCTACTGCTGCTAAGTCGCTTCAGTCGTGTCCGACTCTGTGCGACCCCACAGACGGCACCCCACTGGGCTCTGCCATCCCTGGGATTCTCCAGGCAAGAACATTGGAGTGGGTTGCCATTTCCTTCTCCAATGCATGAAAGTGAAAAGTGAAAGGGAAGTCACTCAGTCGTGTACAACTCTTAGCGACCCCATGGACTGCAGCCTACCAGGCTCCTCTGTCCATGGGAGTTTCCAGGCAAGAGTACTGGAGTGGGATGCCATTGCCTTCTCCTTAGTTTAGTTGCTAAGTCACGCCCAACTCTTTGTGACCCCATAGACTTCAGTGCACCAGACTTTCCAGTTCTTCACTATCTCCTAGAGTTTGCTCAAACTCATGTCTTTTGAGTCAGTGATGCTATCCAACCATCTCATCCTCCGTCACCCTCTTCTCCTCCTGCCTTCTATCTTCACCAGAATCAGGGTCTTTTCTAATAAGTCAGCTCTTCTCATCAGGTGGCTAAAGTACTGAAGCTTCAGCTTCAGCATTAGTCTTTCTAGTGAATGTTCAGGATAGATTTCTTTTAAGATTGATTGGTTTGACCTACTTGCTATCAAAAGGACTCTCAAGAGTCTTCTCCAGCACCACTGGAGAATTCAAAAGTATCAGTTCTTTGGCATTTAGCCTTTTTCATGGTTCAATTCTCACATCTGTACATGACTACTGGAAAAACCATAGCTTTGACTACATGGACTTTCATCAGCAAAGTTGTCTCTGCTTTTTAATACGCTGTCTAGGTTTGTCATAGCTTTCCTTGCAAGAAGCAACTGTCTTTTAATTTCATGGCTGCGGTTACCATCCGCAGTGATTTTGGAGCCCAAGAAAATACAATCTGTTACTGTTTCCACTTTTCCCCCTTCTATTTGCTGTGAAATGATGGGACTGGATGCCACGATCCTAGTTTTTCAAATGTTGAGTTTCTCTGATGACAACAGAATTAAATTAGAAATGAATAACATAAAGAATTTTGGAAATTAAATAGCATGTATTGATAAACTCATACGTCAAAGAAAAACCCAAATGGAGATTATAAAGTATTTTGCACTGGATAAAAATGAAAGCAAAGCATGTCAGTATTATGGGGTGCCACTAAAGCAGCCTTTAGTGGGAAATTTAAATTAGAAAATAATAAGACTTGGTATTACTGATCTCAGCTCCCACCGTAGGAAAGTGCAAAAAGAAAGAGTGAAGTAATCCAAGTAAGCAGCATAAAAGAAATAATAAAGACAGAGAGGAAAACATGAGCTACAAAACCAAAAACAATAGAGAAAATAAATGACACCCAAAACTAGTTCTTCAAGAAGATCAACAGAGTTAAACTTCTAGCCAGACTACTCAAGGAAATAGAGACAGCAAGAGGAGAGAGGACATTATTTACCAAAACCAGGAATAAGAGAGGTAACATCACTACAAATTCTATAGATATTTAAAATACAATAGTCAACTCTATGTTTAATGTTAAACTGCTCACAGCTTTTAAAGCCTTCCTTTTCCCTCTTCCCCTTCTGATCAAAATCTGGAAAAACTGATAAGCAAACCTAAGTGCTTCCTTCTTTGGCACCTGCAGGATTTCAAACCACATAAGCCTAGCTTAGCTGTGGGAACCTTCCACACTCATAGCCACCATAAAAATTCAAACCAATCTGCTTTCTCTGCTCTCTAAAGCTATTTTCAGACCTGGCTGGAAGCTGCCCTGTCCTCCTCCAGAAAGCTTCATTATGTAATAGCCCTTTTCATCACATCTTTGTTGTGTGGTGACATCATCACTCTTCAGGTTTCTGAGAAGTGGCTCCAACAGATAAGGGACAATTACAAACAATTTTATGGCAATAAACTTGACAATTTAGATTAAATTCTGTGAAAGACACAAATGATCAAAATTCTCCCAGAAGAAATACTATAATAGTCATTTATCTGTTAAAGAAGTTAAATTTGTAGTTAAAAACTTGCTTGCATTAAAAACTCCAAGCCCATATAGGTTTTGTTGATGATTCAACCAAACATTTAAGGAAGAAGCAATAACAAATATACACAAACTTCCAGAAAATTAAAGAAATGGGAATTTGTCCCAACTCTTTCTATAGGACCAGGGTTATCCTGAAGTCAGAACCAGGCAAAGAAAATTACAACCAATATCTTTTATGAACACTGATGTAATAATTCATTTAAAAGTTTTGTAGATCCAAAAATATATGAGAGGCCTAATATACTACAAGCAAAAGGGGCTTTATCTCCAGAATACAGTGCTAACATTCAAAACACAATCAATGTATTTCACTGTAATAACAAAAGAAAAATGAAAAATCATATGATTTCAGTAGACAATACTTTTTTGAAAGAATTCAATATTAATTTGATAAAACTAAGCAATCTAGTAATATCTCAGATGCTCTGGTTCTCAGAGGCCAAACTGATTGTCCAAAAACTTAATTCAGTTCTGACACTAACCATCTATATTTAATACGGACCTCACAAGTTAAGGGCTATCTTATAAGACTGTCCTCACTTCAGATTCCAGTCACAAGTCTGAAATTGCCACCTGTACTTCTGACTAACTGGCTATAAACTTGGGTTTCTTACAACCCCCTTTTCAGGTTGATGATTCATTAGAATGATTCACAGATCTCAGGAAAGCACTTTACTGCTTTTACCTCTTTATCATAAGGATATAAATCAGCAACAGCTAAACAGAAAAGATACACAGGGCAAGGTAAGAGCTGTAGGGTATTTAGAGGGGTAGCTTGCATGACTTCTCCGTGTGTCCTGTCCTCCCAGCATAACAAAGTGTTCACTAACTGGAAGCTCCCCGAACCCTTTTTAAAGGGGTTTTTGTGGAGATTCCATTATGTAGGGCTCCTGCTGCTGCTAAGTTACTTCAGTCGTGTCCGACTCTGTGAGACCCCATAGACGGCAGCCCACTAGGCTTCTCTGTCCGTGGAATTCTCCAGGCAAGAATACTGGAGTGGGTTGCCATTTCCTTCCCCAATTATGTAGGGCATGACTGATCAAATCATTGGCCATTGGTGATTGAACTCAATCTCCAATCCCTCTCCTCTTCTCAGAGTTTTATACCAACAGTTGAGAGCAGGGCTGAAACTCAGAGTTTGAGGGTAGGGCTAAAACCCAGAGACTAAGGGTAGGGCTGAAAGTTCCAACTCTTTAGTCATGCTTGGTCTTTCTGGCAACCAGGATCCATCCTGAAGCTATCTAGGGACCCACCAAGAGTCACCTAATTAGTATAATCTCATATATTTTTGAAAAGGGCTTATTATGGATAACAAAATCTATACCTATCACTCAGGAAATTCCAAGAACTTTATGAGCTTTGTACCAGGAACCAGGGACAAAGGCCGTATATTTCGCATTATACCACAACATAAAAGATAATAAAAGGCATCTGTGAAAACCTGCAACTAACATCATGCTTAATCTTGCAACACTGAATATTCACCCTCAACAAGATCAGAAATAAGACAATGATGTTGTTCTCATCCGGAGAAGGTGATGGCACCCCACTCCAGTACTCTTGCCTGGAAAATCCCATGGACGGAGGAGCCTGGTGGGCTGCAGTCCATGGGGTCGCTAAGAGTACTGAGTGACTTCACTTTCACTTTTCACTTTCATGCACTGGAGAAGGAAATGGCAACCCCCTCCAGTGTTCTTGCCTGGAGAATCCCAGGGATGGGGGAGTCTGGTAAGAGGCTGTCTATGGGGTCGCAGAGAGTTGGACACGACTGAAGCGACTTAGCAGCAGCAGCAACAGTTGTTCTCATCACTGCAATTTAACATTGTACTGGAGTTCTAACCAGTACAACTAGGCAAGAAAAATTAAAGCATTCAGATAGGAAAGGAAGAAGCAAAATGATATAACTATTGCTGAGAGAAATTAAGAGGATCTATTAGTAAATAAATGGAGGAATATATACATTCTTCATGCATAGCAAAACTCAATGTTATTGACATGTCAGTTCTACCCAAATACTTCAACAGATTTCATGCAATCGCAATTAACATCCCAGCATACTATTTTTTTTTAATGACTGGGTGATTCTAAAGCTCACGTGGGAAAGCAAAGGTTATAGAGTAACCAAAACAATGTGAAATAAAGTTGTAGGGTTAACTCTACCTGAATTCAACAATTAATCTAAAACTCTGGTAATCGAAAGAGCATGGTATTTGCATAAAGACAGACAAATAAAACAATGGAACAAAATAAAGAATCCAGAAACAAATCTGTACACATATAAAACCTGAGTTTTGACAAAACTGCAAAAGCAATGCAGTGGAGAAAGACTAGCCTCTTCAACAAATGGTACTGGAACAACTGAAAATTTGTATGCAGCAATAGCAACAAAGAAAGAAAGAAAAGGAAGGAAAAGAAAAACAAAACTTCATCCATCCTTCACACTATATGCAAAAATTAATCCTACATAGACAGTAGACCTATATATACCAACTAAAACCACACAGTGTGTAGAAGAAAACATAGAAAAAGATCTCTGTAAAAATATATCTGATAAAAGATAAAGAATATATAAAGAACTCTCAAACTCAACAATAAGAAAACAAACAGCTTGGGGACTTCCCTGGCAGTCCATGGGTTAAGACTCCACGTTCCCAATACAGGGAGCACAGGTTCAATCACTGGTCAGGGAACTAAGATCCTGCATGGCTCAGAGTGTGGCCAAAAAAAAAAAAAAGAAAAGAAAACAAATAAATCAATTAAAAAAGGCAAAATATTAGCATAGACTTTTCACCAAATGAGCTATGCAGATGGCAAACAGTATCTGAAAAGATTCTCAGTTATTAGAAATGAAAATGAAAACCACAATGAGATATAGCTACACACCTATCCGAAATGACAGACCAAGTGTTTTTCGTGGATGTAGGAGACTCTTGGTAAGGAACTCTCATACACTGCGGCTGGGAATGTAAAAGAGTACAAACACTTTGGAAAACAATTTGGTAATTTTTTAAAAAGTTAAATAACTGGTTCAGCTCCTCCACTTCTAGCTTTCAAAACCCAAGAGAAAAGAAAATGTATTAAAGTAACTGCAGTTTTGCATTGTTGAAAATTGCTGTTTGATATTGGAATACATTCTTAAATAAATGTTATTATTTTATACATCATTTTAATGCAGACCTAAATCAAATCCCTTACAATTATACAGTGGAAATGACAAATAGATTCAAAGGATTAGGTCTGATAGACACATTGCCTGAAGAACTATGGACGGAGGTTCGTGACATTGTATAGGAGGCAGTAATCAACACCATCCCCAAGAAAAAGAAATGCAAAAAGGCAAAATGGTTGTCTGAGGAGATCTTACAAATAGCTGAGAAAATAAGAGAAGCTAAAGGCAAAGAAGAAAAGGAAAGATATATCCATTTGATTCTTCAGTGATCAATGCAAATAAATAGAGGAAAACAATAGAATGTGAAAGACTAGGGATCTCTTCAAGAAAATTAGAGATACCAAGGGAACATTTTATGCATAGATGGGCACGATAAAGGATAGAAATGGTATGGACCTAACAGAAGCAGAAGATATTAAGAAGAGGTGGCAAGAATACACAGAAGAACTATACAAAAAAGANAGAGGCCAAACTGATTGTCCAAAAACTTAATTCAGTTCTGACACTAACCATCTATATTTAATACGGACCTCACAAGTTAAGGGCTATCTTATAAGACTGTCCTCACTTCAGATTCCAGTCACAAGTCTGAAATTGCCACCTGTACTTCTGACTAACTGGCTATAAACTTGGGTTTCTTACAACCCCCTTTTCAGGTTGATGATTCATTAGAATGATTCACAGATCTCAGGAAAGCACTTTACTGCTTTTACCTCTTTATCATAAGGATATAAATCAGCAACAGCTAAACAGAAAAGATACACAGGGCAAGGTAAGAGCTGTAGGGTATTTAGAGGGGTAGCTTGCATGACTTCTCCGTGTGTCCTGTCCTCCCAGCATAACAAAGTGTTCACTAACTGGAAGCTCCCCGAACCCTTTTTAAAGGGGTTTTTGTGGAGATTCCATTATGTAGGGCTCCTGCTGCTGCTAAGTTACTTCAGTCGTGTCCGACTCTGTGAGACCCCATAGACGGCAGCCCACTAGGCTTCTCTGTCCGTGGAATTCTCCAGGCAAGAATACTGGAGTGGGTTGCCATTTCCTTCCCCAATTATGTAGGGCATGACTGATCAAATCATTGGCCATTGGTGATTGAACTCAATCTCCAATCCCTCTCCTCTTCTCAGAGTTTTATACCAACAGTTGAGAGCAGGGCTGAAACTCAGAGTTTGAGGGTAGGGCTAAAACCCAGAGACTAAGGGTAGGGCTGAAAGTTCCAACTCTTTAGTCATGCTTGGTCTTTCTGGCAACCAGGATCCATCCTGAAGCTATCTAGGGACCCACCAAGAGTCACCTAATTAGTATAATCTCATATATTTTTGAAAAGGGCTTATTATGGATAACAAAATCTATACCTATCACTCAGGAAATTCCAAGAACTTTATGAGCTTTGTACCAGGAACCAGGGACAAAGGCCGTATATTTCGCATTATACCACAACATAAAAGATAATAAAAGGCATCTGTGAAAACCTGCAACTAACATCATGCTTAATCTTGCAACACTGAATATTCACCCTCAACAAGATCAGAAATAAGACAATGATGTTGTTCTCATCCGGAGAAGGTGATGGCACCCCACTCCAGTACTCTTGCCTGGAAAATCCCATGGACGGAGGAGCCTGGTGGGCTGCAGTCCATGGGGTCGCTAAGAGTACTGAGTGACTTCACTTTCACTTTTCACTTTCATGCACTGGAGAAGGAAATGGCAACCCCCTCCAGTGTTCTTGCCTGGAGAATCCCAGGGATGGGGGAGTCTGGTAAGAGGCTGTCTATGGGGTCGCAGAGAGTTGGACACGACTGAAGCGACTTAGCAGCAGCAGCAACAGTTGTTCTCATCACTGCAATTTAACATTGTACTGGAGTTCTAACCAGTACAACTAGGCAAGAAAAATTAAAGCATTCAGATAGGAAAGGAAGAAGCAAAATGATATAACTATTGCTGAGAGAAATTAAGAGGATCTATTAGTAAATAAATGGAGGAATATATACATTCTTCATGCATAGCAAAACTCAATGTTATTGACATGTCAGTTCTACCCAAATACTTCAACAGATTTCATGCAATCGCAATTAACATCCCAGCATACTATTTTTTTTTAATGACTGGGTGATTCTAAAGCTCACGTGGGAAAGCAAAGGTTATAGAGTAACCAAAACAATGTGAAATAAAGTTGTAGGGTTAACTCTACCTGAATTCAACAATTAATCTAAAACTCTGGTAATCGAAAGAGCATGGTATTTGCATAAAGACAGACAAATAAAACAATGGAACAAAATAAAGAATCCAGAAACAAATCTGTACACATATAAAACCTGAGTTTTGACAAAACTGCAAAAGCAATGCAGTGGAGAAAGACTAGCCTCTTCAACAAATGGTACTGGAACAACTGAAAATTTGTATGCAGCAATAGCAACAAAGAAAGAAAGAAAAGGAAGGAAAAGAAAAACAAAACTTCATCCATCCTTCACACTATATGCAAAAATTAATCCTACATAGACAGTAGACCTATATATACCAACTAAAACCACACAGTGTGTAGAAGAAAACATAGAAAAAGATCTCTGTAAAAATATATCTGATAAAAGATAAAGAATATATAAAGAACTCTCAAACTCAACAATAAGAAAACAAACAGCTTGGGGACTTCCCTGGCAGTCCATGGGTTAAGACTCCACGTTCCCAATACAGGGAGCACAGGTTCAATCACTGGTCAGGGAACTAAGATCCTGCATGGCTCAGAGTGTGGCCAAAAAAAAAAAAAAGAAAAGAAAACAAATAAATCAATTAAAAAAGGCAAAATATTAGCATAGACTTTTCACCAAATGAGCTATGCAGATGGCAAACAGTATCTGAAAAGATTCTCAGTTATTAGAAATGAAAATGAAAACCACAATGAGATATAGCTACACACCTATCCGAAATGACAGACCAAGTGTTTTTCGTGGATGTAGGAGACTCTTGGTAAGGAACTCTCATACACTGCGGCTGGGAATGTAAAAGAGTACAAACACTTTGGAAAACAATTTGGTAATTTTTTAAAAAGTTAAATAACTGGTTCAGCTCCTCCACTTCTAGCTTTCAAAACCCAAGAGAAAAGAAAATGTATTAAAGTAACTGCAGTTTTGCATTGTTGAAAATTGCTGTTTGATATTGGAATACATTCTTAAATAAATGTTATTATTTTATACATCATTTTAATGCAGACCTAAATCAAATCCCTTACAATTATACAGTGGAAATGACAAATAGATTCAAAGGATTAGGTCTGATAGACACATTGCCTGAAGAACTATGGACGGAGGTTCGTGACATTGTATAGGAGGCAGTAATCAACACCATCCCCAAGAAAAAGAAATGCAAAAAGGCAAAATGGTTGTCTGAGGAGATCTTACAAATAGCTGAGAAAATAAGAGAAGCTAAAGGCAAAGAAGAAAAGGAAAGATATATCCATTTGATTCTTCAGTGATCAATGCAAATAAATAGAGGAAAACAATAGAATGTGAAAGACTAGGGATCTCTTCAAGAAAATTAGAGATACCAAGGGAACATTTTATGCATAGATGGGCACGATAAAGGATAGAAATGGTATGGACCTAACAGAAGCAGAAGATATTAAGAAGAGGTGGCAAGAATACACAGAAGAACTATACAAAAAAGATCTTCACGACCCAGATAACCACAATGGTCTGATCACTCACCTAGAGCCAGACATCGTAGAATGCGAAGTCAAGTGGGCCTTAGGAAGCATCATCACTACAAACAAAGCTAGTGGAGGTGAAGGAATTCCAGTTGAGCTATTTCAAATCCTAGAAGATGATGCTGTGAAAGCACTGCACTCAATGTGCCAGCAAATTTAGAAGACTCAGCAGTGGCCACAGGACTGGAAAAGGTCAGTTTTCTTTTCAATCCCAAAGAAAGGCAATGCCAAAGAATGCTCAAACTACCACACAATTCCACTCATCTCACACGCTAGCAAAATAATGCTCAAAATTCTCTAAGCCAGGCTTCAACAGTATGTGAACCGTGAACTTCCAGATGTTCAAGCTGGATTTAGAAAAGGCAGAGGAACCAGAGATCAAATTGCCAACATCCGCTGGATCACTGAAAAAGAAGGGAGTTCCAGAAAAACATCTATTTCTGCTTTATTGACTAAGCCAAAGCCTTTGACTGTGTGCATCACAACAAAAATTCTTAATGCAATGGGAATACCAGACGACCACCTGACCTGCCTCCTGAGAAATCTGTATGAGGGTCAAGAAGCAATAGTTAGAACTGGACGTGGAACAACAGACTGGTTCCAAATCGGGAAAAGAGTACGTCAAGGCTGTATATTGTCACCCTGCTTATTGTACTATTGTGAGCCACAGTGACATATGAGACCTATAGAAGCATTTAGCAATAGAATGGAAGAATCTCTTCATCCTATGGAAGATGAATTTTTTAAGTGCCTACTACATTCTGGTCTGGTGTTAGGCACTATACGTCCATCATCTCCTTTAGTTCTCTTCAGCACCCATTATCTTCTTTTCTCAAGGCAGGAATTTAAGATGCAGGACTATTCAGATGTAAGAGCCACAAGCACACTTCAGGGCTGCCTGGCCTCACCATCAGAGCATGTCTACACTGTTTCCCCTACACTCCTTCCCCTAGAGGGGAGACCTGATCACAGAGCTGATGCAGAGCTGAGGCTGACAGGATGAGCTGCAGGACAGGCTGACCAGACAGGGGAAGGGCACTGTAGGTCATGGAGAGTCCAGAGTAAGAGACCTTGACTTTTGCTAGCAAGATCACAGTGGATGGTCTGTGATTTCATTCCCTTCAAAATATTCAGGTAACTCCTTCCACTTGAGTATCCTTTTAGTAAGGGTGTACATTTGATTGTAATAGAAATTCACATGCTGTAGCTTTTTAAAAAATTAGAAATTCTATTTATTTTTTAACTTAATGAAACGCCCATAGGTAGAAAGTCAAGAATGCTAACTTAGTGGCCCCATGATGCTCCACCCTCTTCTCTCAGCTTTGCCGTGCGTGCTCCTTCAGCACAAAGTTATCAGGAGCCTTCTCTATGGGCCGCTGACCCCAGGTCCTGGCAGGAGAAAGGGGAAGGATCAAGACTTGTCCCAGAAGCATCTGTCTACTTTTAGTCAGCTTCCCCAGAAGCCGCACCCAATAACTCAGACTTCTGCTTCTATTGCATGCCTTGTCACCCCGAACTACAAGGAAGGCAGGAAATGAATGTATTTTTTAGCTGCCCACACATCACGGGCTGGAAGAATCAGAGTTCTTTGGTAGGAAAGGGTTGAAAAAAGGGTAGTTGGCTAGCAGCTAGCAGTGGGCACCACCCCTAAGGAGTTCTTGGTTCAGTAGAGGAGAAGAGGCAGTGCCATGAACCAGGTGCCCAGGCCTGAATGCTGAAGGTCTTTCCTAAGAAATGTTCATGCTGCCTCCACAGGACATGGAGAAGCTCATCAGGGAACTCTCTACCAGCGCCACTGACACACTGGCCATGATCGACGCCATCGGAGACAGCCTGCTCAGTGGCATCAAACGTCGGATTGCCACCTTGAAAAAGCATCTGCAGAGTGAGCACTGCTCCAAGCTGGAGAAGTTAAAGCTGGTTGCCCGGGAACTTGAAGCCCCCCGAGAGCTTTACCAGCAGATGAAGATGCTCCTGCAGCATCATGCTAACGCAGTGCAATTTCTCCACGAGCAGAAAAGGCTCAAAGGGGAGATGGAGAGACTCGTGGAGGGCAGTGTGTGCCCCCCAGTCCCCCCCAAGGACACTATTTCCATCAGGCGCTATTTTCAAGAGCTCATTAGAGGAATAGACGTCACTGCCTTTGCCCTCCCTGAGACTGACCAAGTGCCGGCCAGCATGGCTGGGCTCCAAGAGGCCTGGCAGGCAGGCCGTGCCATGCAGGGCCGTCTGTCGCAACAAGTGCTTGAGGATATTTTGTGCAAGGCAGTGTCAGGCTCAGGGCCAAAACCAAATCAAGAGGCAAAGCTTCCTAGGAACCCGTCTCATGCTTACTCAGTACAAGGAAGTGAGATTGGGTCTAGAGAATCAGCCGTGTAAGGTATTATTTTGGTCTCAAAATGTCAACAACTTTTATCATTTTGTCTGTAAGTTGAAAGCTGCCAAATTTTGCTTCTTAAAAAGACAATAAAAAAATTCTGCATTGTGGTCTCTCTTTTGATTTTGGTCTTGTGTTGATCATCCAAAGCCTTTTTTGCTTTTTTTTTTTTTTTAATGGAAATCTGCTTTAAAAACTACTTGCTTGAAGCTCACTTAGGAGGGTTTGGATCACGGGGGCTGCTGGCTTGGCAGTCGGGGTGGGTGGTGCAGGAGGTGAGTTCTTGGCACAACTGAACAGAACAGCTTTGTGTTCTGATGACTTAGTGTGCACTTTTAGCTCAATTGAGCCTCAGATAGTAGAAAGCACAATAGCAATGACTCCCCCAGAAATGAAACCTTTGGCTAGCTCTGGACTGTGGCTTTTGTTGTTTTTCCATCACAATAAATACAATTTGTTGAATGCTTAGGACACAAATACTACTAGCCATTCTTATGTTAATGAGTTAGTTTCATTCTCAAAATAACTGAAAAAGATGGGTTTCCTGGGTGGCTCAACTGGTAAAGAATAGGTCTGCAATGCAGGAGACCCTGGTTTGATTCCTGGTTTGGGAAGATCCCCTGGAGAAGGGATAGGCTACCCTCTCCAGTATTCATGGGCTTCCCTGGTGGTTCAATCGGTAAAGAATCCGCGTGCAATGTGGGAGACATGGGTTCGATCCCTGGGTTGGGTTGGGAAAATCCCGTGGAGGAGGGCATGGCAACCCACTCCAGTTATTCTTGCCTGGAGAATCCCATGGACAGAGGAACCTGGCAGGCTACAGTCCATGGGATCGCAGAGTCAGGCGTGACTGAGCGTGTCTCCACATTATAGAAGGAAACTCAGGGTCAAAGAATTTAAGTAAATATCCCAAGTGGACACAGTCAATGAAAGGGTGAATTGTTATGCAAATCTAGCTCCTCCTGGTAGAGGCTTAGCTTCTTCCAGGCTACCCGAGTCTCTGAAGGGAGTATTGATTAGGGTTTATCTCCTTAAAGAACACTGCTACTATTCTTCAGGAAGGCGCTCACTCTTCATAACTCTAACGGATCAGTTTTTAGTAAACAGCTACCATAAAATTCACTGTTTATGGAATCTTTAGTAACACGTGTTATGCACACGCATTACATCTAATGCTTCACACAGATGACATTATTGGAACCCCACCCCATCTTAGGAGATAAGCTGTAGTGTCCCCACTGCACAGATGAAGAAACTCAGAAGGATATCAGTGGTTCAGCCAAAATTGCAGAGTGGCAGATCTGTATCATTCTCAAGCTCATTCTCCTTCCCGCTACCTCATTGTTAAGTCACAGCTGTGCACTGGGAAAAAGGTAGGGCTGCCTCAGGGATGATAGGAACTAGACTCAATTGCGACCGGAAGCCCCCTTCTCTTTTGTCTCTGCTTCTCAAGCCTGCTTTGCTGCTTTCCTGCAGAAAGATCCCTTCTCCTCTGTCATTATAGCTTGGGGTCAAGGACTAAGGGGATCTCTTCTCCCAGTTCCTATTTAAGACATCCTCAGGAAAGGACTCTGGTTGATCTAGACCCAAATCCCATGGTCCAAGTGGGGCAGGAACAGTGCCCCAAAGTGCAGGCAGCAAGGACGCAAACTCAGATGACCACGGGAGCCAGGCTTGCAACAAAACAAAGCAGGCTGGAGGTGGGGGGAAGGGTGGGGCCTGTGGCAAATAGCAGAGCCCACTTTGTGCATAAAGGAAATATTGTCCTGTTGAAATGCAGGGTGAGTGTAGCCAGAGATTTTAGTTTTTTTGAGAAGAGCAAGAAATCTAGACTTTTTAGCATTAAATATCTCGATTATTTTGAAAGCTGTCAGCTAATTAAAAATAGATTTAAAACATTGCAGGGGCATCACAAAGCACTTCTGAGAACTAGATGTGACTTCCAGGCCATCACCAGTTTGCAACCTCTGGCTAACAACAATACAATAATGGCCCATTTCACCCTAGGGATGCTGGGGGTATAGGCCAAACCTGGGGCCTCCCTTCTTCCACTGTGACCCTTAGGCAGAAATTCTGGCACTTACATAGGGAAACAGGAGACCTTTGGAGCCATCAGCAGTTAGAGTGGGTGAGATCTCCAGAGGCACTGACCAGACATCAGTCTCCAAATCAACATGTCCCCCATTCAGTTCAGTAGCTCAGTCATGTCTGAGTCTGTGACCCCATGGACTGCAGCACACTAGGCTTCCCTGTCCATCACCAACACCTGGAGTTTACTCAAACTCATGTCCATTGAGTTGGGGATGCGATTCAACCATCTCCTCCTCTGTCATCCCCTTCTCCTCCTGTCTTCAATCTTTCCCAGCATCAGGTCTTTTCCAATGAGTCAGCTCTTCACATCAGATGGCCAAAGTATTGGAGCTTCAGCTTCAGCATCAGTCCTTCCAATGAACATTCAGGACTGATTTCCTTTAGGATTGGTTGGTTTGTTCTCCTTGAGGTTCAAGGGACTCTCAAGAGTCTTCTCCAACACCACAGTTCAAAAGGTCATGTCCCCCAGGCTTCAAGCTAAAACCTGGGCCCACTGAGGCAGGGCCCCAAGATTAAGGGCAAAATTAAAGATAAGGTAATCTGCTGTAAAAAGCAGGGAGACCAAAAGGCAAAATGAGTACCTGGACCCAGCACGCTGAGTGAGGTGCCAGAAGAAGCAGCTGCACAAAGAGCACCAGTCTCACCTGGGGAGGGGTGGTGATGGAAGGCAGGGTCAGAAGGTGTTCCCTGGAATGTGTTTTCTTTACTTCAGTAGTTTTAGTCACAGGTAAACAAAGGTGGGTGCTTTTCTGATGGCTCAGATGGTAGCCTTCAATGTGGGAGACCCAGGTTTGATCTCTGGGTCAGGAAGATCCCCTGGAGAAGGGAATGGCTACCCACTCCAGTATTCTTGCCTGGAGAAGTCCATGGACAGAGAAGCCTGGTGGGCAACAGTCCATGGGTCATAAAGAGTTGGATATGACTGAGCCACTAACATACACGTACACACACACACACACACACACACACACACACACACACACAAAGGTGGAGGGAGGACTCTGTCCTGAGGTTGCCTCCATAGCAACTTCTGTGGATGAGAAGTGGG
>SJYV01055846.1:665312-683912 GCA_006410875.1 Neotragus pygmaeus
GGAGGAAGTGGGATCCCGGGGGGACGGGCTCCTGCATGGCGACCTGGGCCCCAGCCAGCGGCCCCAGCCCTGACTTGGGGGCTGCACACCCTGGAAGCAGGTTGGCTGATACACGTTCCTGGAGGATTCCGGTGTGAGGAATGCGTAACCTTTATGTCCTTGGCTAGCAATGGCCTTCAGTCTTTCCAACTTTTACAGTACGGCCTGGCCCCCCTGCCTCTGTGTCAGAGGTCAACTCTAAAGGTTTTTAAAATAGACTTCTCAATTTTGAGAGGGCTGGCAAATGGGAAAAGGCATTGGGCATAGTGAATGTTGAATTCTTTTAAGTAAATCAGAAGACTGGATGAGGGTTTTTCTTTTTTTTTTTGGTAACTTTATTGATGATTATTTTTTTGGCACGCAGTTGCTAGAGTAAAAACCGCATTTAACAGTCCTCATTCATTTCTGATGACCGGAAAATCATGCACTGGTTTAAAACGTTAAATTTTAAATTGAAACGTTCAGAAAATGTAATAATTGTCCTTTGTCCAAGTCTTTCTGCTGTATGGCAGTCTGGTTCGTTTATAGTATATTCAGAAAATACATGTAGTTAAGTAACGTTTCTTAAGTTACTTAGGTGGTTTTTTGAGGGTGTTTGTTTTACTATACCCAGTTAGGTAGTATTGTGAAACTTGTAAACTTTGAGAGCAGAGCAGTTAGCATTAGCTAGAATTTCTTGGTTTAGAGTACATCACACTATAGATATTTGTGTGCTTTTTCTTTCAACAGCTAATAGCTTTGTTTGTAGTGGAAATTGATCAAAATGAAGAATCCTAAACTAGGTTCTTCAAACTGTAGGTCCTGACTTACTGGGTTATGAAATCACGTCAGTGGGTGGTGGTCAGAATTTTTTAAAAACTGAAAATAGTATCAATAGTTTGTTATATGAAACTGATGATTCTGTTGTATAATGTTTATTCCTTCAAAAATAATTCTCTGAAGATGAGTATCAAAAAAGTTTGGAGGACATTTCTTCTAATGGGTTTTTTTTTCCCATTTATATCACTGGTCTTCAAGGAGTATTAAAAGTGGCCCTGATTATTTATACTTGGTGGAACATGTTCCTTTCACTTTTGTTTTCAGGAGCTAGCAGTCAGCATGCATTTTAATCATTTAATGTTTTTAAGTCTGGAGAAGCTTTTATTTAGACAGTAAAGGCTCTTCACCCCAGAATATTAGCTGAGGTATGATTTTTCCATGTACATGCGCTAGTGGTAAAGAATCTGCCTGCCAGTGTAGCAGACAATAAGAGACATGGGTTCGATCCTTGGGTCTGAAAGATCTGGAGGAGGGCATGGCAACCCACTCCAGTATTCTTGCCTGGAGAACCCACGGACTGAGGAGGCTGGTGGGCTCCATTGGATCGCAGAGAATCAGACACAACTGAAGCGACTTAGCGCAGCACAGGATGAGAATAGAAGAATCTGGATCCCTAACAATTGAGTTGTCAGCATTGCCCTAATGTGACCTTGGGTGGAGTAAAGAAGGCTTGATCACTGTATGATCTTTGACTGTGGGTGTTCTAAACATTGCACAGTCACTTAAGATAAAAAGAGAGCCACTGTTGTTTTTTTTTTTTTCTGTATATTAAGTGTTTGAAATCCAGAATGTCTTTTTATCAGCTGAAAACGTCCCCTCTGGCCTCATCTCAAATGTGAGGCAGTTTCATCAGTTGATTTCTTAGGCTCTTTCTGGGGATAAGATTTAAGGACTCTGAGGCAGCTGACAACTGTGCTTTCATTAAGTATCACTTTTGCTTCTCTAGGAATGTTTTAAGAGATTTTGGATGATTTGTGTTAAAATAACAGATATTAATGATGATGTTCTTTTAATCTGCTTTTTTTGCTTTGCGCCAGTGTTCATTATCATGAAGTGTTATATACTACTTGTTCACTTGGTGGTTTCTTCCCTTCTCCCCAGTTTTTTAGTCAGTTATAGAATATTTTTCTTGTACATTGTAGACTAAGGATACAGTTGGTTATAGTAAGCTGGGGAATCTGGATTTAATGACAAGAACCCACCTTTTCTTGACTTTGGGGATTGTGTGAATTACACGGTGACATTTCAACCTGGGTACATATCAGTATTTTAAAGGATAGGAAGGTTGAATATGATAGGATTGAGAAATAATGGTGTTTATATAAGGACCACTAAGCAGAACAAGTCACCCAAGTGGAGCACTCTGCTTTATCCTAAATATTTGTGTGCATTATAGGGTGTGAAGCAGAATATAGGGAGGTAGTTTAGAATGCGCTTAACAGCAGGGATGTTGGCCCCAGATTAAAAATTTGCATTGCAGAATCTTCAAAGGAATACTGGGAATTGAATTGACTTTTTTTTTTAAATTTCAAAATTCAGTTAATTTCGTCTAATCTAGAATGTCTTATGTCGTGTGTTTAAGTGAGTGAAAGGAAATGGTCCTTTTGGAAAACATGACCCTAGTACTTAGCTTTTAAAACTTAACATGAGTCTCAGGCTTAGTGCAGTATTTGGTAGGATAACAAATTTAGTGGATGTAGCTAGATTACTGTGGTGATCATTTCACAGCTACACAATAAATAACAAATTACATTGTACACCTGGAACTAATACAATGGTATATGTCAATTGTACCTCCATTTAAAAAAATTCAGCTCCTCTCAAAAAAGAAATTAAGATCTTAGATTAAAAGTAGGTTAATTTTGTTAATAAAATTTAGTTATAGCCAAAAACTTAATCTTGTCAATTTCATATGTCAGCTTAACCTTGATGGGGCAATCCATGGCTAAAAATAATGCCTATATTTTGTCAAAGGAATCAAAATAGAATTGGAGAATTTGTATATGTATTTATGTTTAAATATTCAGCCCATCATCAGATAATTTTATTAATATTCAACTGAGTGAAGGAAATTGTATTAAGTAGCCAGTGTTCTAATTTTGATTTGTGTTTATCAAGTGAAACTTGGTGATGAGACTAAAGGAAATACTTTGTTGTATTTGTATAAAAATTTGACCCAAAAAAATGAAGTTTAGTCACCTGTAATATGGCATGGAGATGGAGATATGTAAAAAGTAGAACTTTATGAGCTACTTTGTTTATAGGAGTATGTAAATACAAAAGGTGGGATATTAGATTGCTGGAGAAAACAACATTTTAGCTCAGAATGTCAAAACTGTTAATAGATATTAAGCATGTAGAAAAGATAGGGTATGCCTGTGTTTGGACTAAGTAGGAAAATTGATAAATGCAAAAGTGGTATTAATATATTTTAATTAATATGTAGCCTTCAGAATGTATATTCAAATGTGTTTTTAATGCCATGGCAGTTAACATTCTTTTGGTTATAGACTTTTTTGCAGATGTGGCAAAAGCTATGAAATCTTGTAGAGAAATTGTATATACAATTTCTGGTGGTTACTGAAGCTGGTTATGGATGCAGGTTAAGAACTGTGGCCAAAGTTGACTATACAAGTATATTAAACTATATGATGTCATACATTATCATTTACTAAGATATAAATGGATATTAAAAGTGTTAGGAACTTTGATATAAATATAGATAAACATATAAATAAGTAGATTGCCTTTTCACTGCACGTTTTAAATTGATGCAGCATGATTTAATTGAAGATAAGTAATTTTGACTGTCACAAGTATACCCAGGAAAGTAAAATAACTGTCTCGCTGTGCGCTGTGTTCAGTTGTGTCCAACTCTTTGCGATCCTTTGCGCTGTAGCCCACAGGCTCCTCTGTCCATGGTATTTTTCAGGCAAGAATATTGGCGTGGGTTGCCATTTTCTCCTCCAGGGGATCTTCCCAACCCAGGGATTGAACTTGGATCTCCTGTGTTGCAGGTGGAGTCTTAGTTTTTTTAGTTTCTCAAATAGGTTTAATTTATTAAGAAAAATGGTAACTATTTGTTGAGTATGTCAGCTAAGATGTCATTAAGATGGATCACTAAGATGATCTGTGTATGTTCTAATCCTCAGAACAATCCTGTGAGGTGTGGATGTTAGGTTCCAACTGGAGATGAGAACTAAACCTCAAGGAGGTTATTTAACTTGAAAAAGAAGACAGCTGCCAAGTAGTTGCTTGACCTGTAAACTCCTTTCCTGTACTGCCGTTTTGCACAGAAACATTTTGTGCAAGTTGAGTTGAGATTTTTGGTCACTAGGTTATTTAATGGGGAGGGAAGAAGTTCAAACTGCAGATTGAGGTAGTAAGTGAACAGGATAGAAAATGCATGTAAAGTTGTGTTACTGTTAGAAAAGGAAATGTGTAAAAGGTCACATTTAGATAGTTTTAGCTGATAGTCTTGTCTAAGAATGTTTTAGAATTGTCTAATACTGATGGTTGTGGCTGGAAGTTATTGAGCATCCACTCTGCACTTGGTATACTTTGTGGTTTTTGTATTTTATTTCTAATCCCTCTTAACATCCGTGTAAGACTAGTCTGATTTTTATGAGTTGAAATAACAAAAGCCAAGAGATTATCACTTGATGTGTCTGAAGACAAGGTATATGAGAAACTGGGATTCAAACTCGATCTCTGATTCTGAAATACGCTTTAGAGGGAAAATCTCAAGGAATGAAAACATGCTAGTCAGTCACATAACTTCTTTCTCCAGCCAAAGATTGTATAGTTGTGATCAGTGTGTATGATAAGAGTTTCACTTAACCTTATTTCTTAGTGAACATTTCCATGGGTTCATATAATCCATAAATTCTAGTTTGTGGATTGTAGTCTGAAAGCTTGCTTAACTAAACATTACCTCCTCTTTTCTATTAGATTTTAGTTTGCAAAATTTGCTGTAATCAGAGTTAATCTGAAAAACTGAAGATTGAAAACCGTCAGTGGATTAAAGTCAATATATGTGTATAATAATGTATAAAAGAGTAGGAGTTGGTGTTCATTTGTGGACAGTATTGTATATTTGTATCTTACTATGTTAGTCTAGTATTTGGCTTCCCTGGTGGCTCAGTGGTAAAGAATCTACCCGACAGTGCAGCAGACATGGGTTCAATCCTTGGGTTGGGAAGGAGAAAATGGCAGCCCATTCCAGTATTCTTGCCTGAAAAATCGCATGGACAGAGAAATCCGAAGTGTTGCAAAGAGTTGGACACAAAGGAGCACAGCACAGTCAGACATGGCTTGGTGACTAAAGCAACCGTAATACTAGTATTTAGTGTTACATATGTATAGACGTGTATGTGTGAGTACTGTTTAAAAATACAAAATATTTTTCTTGTGAGTTATGAATAGTGATGCCACATAGTAGATACCTGTTCCCTGTGCTGCTCACCCGTAAACTCTCAACTTATATAGTACGAAATAAGCAGGCCACATTTGCCAAGGTTGAAAAATGAATAGATTTTTAGATTCAGTGTTTATTTAATCTTAGATTCCTATGTTTGATGAAGATTCGGACATTTTAGATGAGAAAACTGGGCTGGGCTTGAGGGTTGTGGTAGAGGTATCAGCTGGTTTTACTGTTGGTTGTCATTTTAAAAGTAAGGACTATGCTGGTTCAGTATTCTCACTTACTGATACTTATATTTAAGATATGGCATTGTATATTGCATTATTACCCTTCATGCTGCTGCTAAGTCGCTTCAGTCATGTCCAACTCTGTGCGACCCCATAGACGGCAGCCCACCAGGCTCCCCTGTCCCTGGGATTCTCCAGGCAAGAACACCGGAGTGGGTTGCCATTTCCTTCTCCAGTGCATGAAAGTAAAACGTGAAAGTGAAGTCGCTCAGTCGTGTGTGACTCTTCGAGACCCCATGGACTGCAGCCTACCAGGCTCCTCTGTCCATGGGATAAGGTAAAGTATACTTCACCTTATAATTATGCCTAAATGCTAAATGGAATTTTTGAATGTCTCTGCTGGACTTGAAATGGACTTGTTTTTTGCTCCAGGCAGAGGTATAGTTGGTTGTGAGGCAATTGCCCTGATTAGTAAGGTGCTTTTCTTTCTTTCTTTTTTAAATGGGAATGTAGATTTCCTTGCAGATAAAAATGCTTTTTTAGTCATCTGTTAACATTTTCCAGGGTTGCTGTGTGTTCCAGTTTCTTGCCTGGTCATCAAAGTGGATAGCTGGATTCTACTATCTGCTCTTGACTATGCTCTTGACTCCACTACAGGCTGAAGTAATTTAGAAAGCCCTGAAAGCCCTGTTCACTGAACAGTTAATCCAGAAGTACCTGCTGACTTTTACAAAATATCCAATCCTGGTTTGAGTTTAGCTACCTTTCCTTTGAGACTCACTAGTGCTCTAACCCATGCCCATGGTACTCATCACATCTACTAACCTTATACAAAAAGTGAGGGCCTATGGTAAGCATTTTGACGGTATCACTTGAGTGTGTGCCTGCTCAGTTGTGTCCAACTCCTTGCAACCCTACATACTGTAGCTCAGTAGGCAGCTCTATCCAAGGAATTTTCCAGGCAAGAATACTGGAATGGGTTGCCATTTCCCCCTCCAGGGGATCTTCACTACCCAGGGACTGAACTCACATCTCCTCTGTCTCCTGCAATGCAGGCAAATTCTTTACCACTGAGTTGAGTATGTCACCATATATCAGGTATGTGAGGACTGCGATTATCCTGGGAAGAATTTTTTCTTGCCTTTCAAGGGCTAAGATAGATATAAATATAGAGAGTGGAGATAAGCATTAGTTCCATAATCAATACAATAAAAGGATATATCTTATATCAAGAGAATGACCAGTTCAGTTCAGTCCAGTTGCTCAGTCATGTCTGACTCTGCGACCCCATGAATCGCAGCATGTCAGGCCTCCCTGTCCATCACCATCTCCTGGAGTTCACTCAGACTCACGTCCATTGAGTCAGTGGTGACATCCAGCCATCTCATCCTCTGTTATCCCCTTTTCCTCCTGCCCCCAAACCCTCCCAGCATCAGAGTCTTCTCCAATGAGTCAACTCTTTGCATGAGGTGGCCAAAGTACTGGAGTTTCAGCTTTAGCATCATTCCTTCTAAAGAACATCCAGGGNATTGATGCCATCCAGCCATCTCATCCTCTGTCGTCCCCTTCTCCTCCTGCCCCCAATCCCTCCCAGCATCAGGGTCTTTTTCAATGAGTCAGCTCTTCGCATCAGGTGGCCAAAGTATTGGAGTTTCAGCTTCAGCATCAGGCCTTCCAATGAACACCCAGGACTGGTCTCCTTTAGAATGGACTGGTTGGATCTCCTTGCAGTCCAAGGTACTCTGAAGATCGCCAACACCACACAGTTCAAAAGCATCAATTCTTCGGTGCTCAGCTTTCTTCACAGTACAACTCTCACAACCATACATGACCACTGGAAAAACCATAGCCTTGACTAGATGGACCTTTGTTGGCAAAGTAATATCTCTGCTTTTGAATATGATCCAGGTTGGTCATAACTTTTCTTCCAAGGAGTGTAAGCGTCTTTTAATCTTATGGCTGCAGTCACCATCTAGTGGCTTGTAAAGCCTTGAGTTTTTAGGGGCATTTTTTTGCATGTTCATACCTGAATCATCATCTGGCCTTGTAGAATTGAAATAGGCTCAGATATAAGTTTGGAGATCTCAGTAATAATTTGGAACAGGTTATTAAACTTCTTGGCATCAGTTTCCACTTAGGTAAAACAGAGATGATTGTTAAATAAGATGGCAGACATGAAGGGGCTTGATGTTGGGCCATATGTGTATCGAGGATGTGGTAAATTTTTTTCCCTTACCATTACAGATGGTTTAGTCCAATTAATTGATGTTACAGAGACCTTAGAAAAGCTTAAGTTACTTGCACATGGCTTCAGTGGCAGTGAGTAGGCTGGGCCAGGGTTTGAACCTTGACTTCTTGACTCCAAATGCTGAGAACATTTCATATACAAGTTTTGTGTCTAATTTTCTTAGGAATATAACTATGAGTGGAATTAACTTTTTGATGAACTGCTAAACTTTCCAAAGCATCTGACCCATTTTACATTCCAACTGTAGTTGGGAACATAAATTCTCTATATCCTGAACAACACTTCCTTTCTTTCTGTTCTCTTTTGATTATGGCCATCCTAGTGGATCTGAAAGTGCTGTCCCATTATGATTCAGGTTTCCCTAATGAGTAATAAGTGATGTTGAGTGTCTCTCTATGTACTTTTTGGCCATTTTTTGCTTATTGATCATATCTTTGGAGAAATGGCTATTCTTTACCCTTCTTTAAAATAAATTATTCATTTTAAGTTACTTAAATATGGTGGGGGCCCAGATTTATTTTCTTGCGTGTGGGTATTCAGTTGTCCCAGCACTGTTTGCTGAAAATTATTCTTTCTCCATTGAATTGTTTTGGTACTCTTGTTGAAAATTGGTTGACTCAATGTATAGGGGTTACTTCTGAACTTCAATTCCAATAATATGGAGCTGTATGTCATAAAAATGATTTTGATTATAGGTTTTGGTTGTTACTAAGTCACCACTTAGTAATTTTCCTTGACATTAAATTTGGTGCATTCCTTAACAAATCAAGAAATCTTTGTGGTAGCTGTTTGTTAAGTATGAAGTCAGTAAATTGAAGACTGATGTTTAATATGATTTAGCTTTGTAAGATTTTTATTATAAAACTAAGCTGATTATATTGCTTAGTTCAGAGAGTATTATACCAAAACGTTAAATAGCTTGATTCCTCACTTTGATCTTCATAGTGCCTTTCTTTGCCGGCATGGAATACATGAGTAGGTTAATTTAAAAATTAGAATCTCTGTATATTTTTTGCTGTTCCTTTAATCACGGATTATGCATACTGTACAGAACTTTTGTGTTTTAGAGGATCTTCTGTTCCTCCTTTGTAATGGAGTTTTTGGGTTTCTCAAGGGAAGGATAAGTGTTCTGGTAACTTAAGAAAATTAAAGTTGATAAGTAAAGTAAGATGCGATAAAATCATGATTTCTGAATCTTATATGAATTCAGATAGCTAAGTATTTAGAATAATACTAATATAAGGGATAAAAGCACTGTTTAGATCATGAATATTGCTACAGTTTAAATTGCTGATTTTTGGAAGGTTTGTTTCAATTCAACTTAGTTCACATTCAGTGAATGAAAGTAGTCTAATACTTTTTTTTTCTCCTTTAATCACACAGGAGAACCAGGATTACCTAAGAGAGAGCTTTCCTGTGGTGCCCAGCTCTGTTCCAGTTTCAGTATTCTCCCTGGACGTTCTCTTCACTGTGGGATGAGGTAGTAGGTTGTATAGTTTTAGGGTCACACCCACCACTGGGAGATAACTATACAATCTACTGTCTTTCCTAAGGTGATAGAAAAATCTGCATCCAAACAGTTGATAACTAATTGTACAGCATTTAAGATTGACTTGTGTAAAAATGCTGTAGTGCAGCATTTCTTACTAGTGTTCAAGTTGCTGCTTATTTTAGAGACTAGACTGATGGGGATTGGGATACTTTTCAATTCTCATTTCTGCATGTTGGAATAAGTGTATATTTTATTTTGATTGATGTTGATAATGCACCATAAAGAAATTGTAGTCTTCATTTCAGAAGAAAAGATTGCTCTATCAGAGTGAGGTAGTAGATTGTATAGTTGTGGGGTAGTGATTTTACCCTGTTCAGGAGATAACTATACAATCTATTGCCTTCCCTGAGGAGTAGACTTGCTGCATTTTGTTTTTGTCTAGCTGATATTAAAACTCAGAAGAATTAATTTTGACATTGCTTTGTACTTAGCAGTTTACTTAAGTCCTTGTTAATAACATTCTCTGTTCAAGTATGGTGTACCTACAATAGACACAGTGATCTAGCATTTACATTTTTCACATATGGTATATTTCAGAAATTTGAAATTGAGCAAAAATCTCAAAGACTGGAGAAAGTATATGACTTTCAAGAAATCTTAATAGAGTACCATGCATTTTTGTGTCCAAGGTGAGATCCTAGGTGGGAAAGGTAAATACAAACTGGAAGAGTACTGTCTGAGCTAAATTGAAATCAGTTTGATTATGATTCAATCCCCAATTTGGTGTTTGTGTGACCATAGGCATTGTTGTAACTACTGTTGCAGTGATATGTTGATTTGGACATCTTCACTCTGTAACCTAGAAAAGGAGAAATGGTTTCTTGGGTTCAGCTCTCATTCCCTTTTAAGTCCTTAAGATGTCAGCTTTGCCCTGGTCCCCAAAACCTGAAATGGGCCTTCATTCACAAAGGGAGGTCCTCTGAAGCTTGTCAGTTTAGAAAGTCTATAGTTTTAAAGAAAATGTGAGGATAATGCTTGAAAGGGATGTTTGGATTTTAACACCCTTGAATAGCTTTTTTCTAATCGTGGAACTTTAGGACTTTTCTAAAAAAGTCCATGTTTCAGCTTTTTTCCAATGGCCAAGTCATATGCTACCTTAAAAGTGAGTGAAGTTGCTCAGTAGTCTCTGACTCTTGATGATCCCATGGACTGTAGCCTACCAGGCTCCTCTGTCCATGGAATTTTCCAGGCAAGAGTACTGGAGTGGGTTGCCATTTCCTTCTCCAACGAAATGCTACCTTGGGCCCTTATAATCGGCTAATGCTCCCTGTTTTAAGTGCTTGCCATTTGTGTTATTTTGGGAGAAGAGAAGAGGCAAAGTGTAAGTGAGAGAGAGGTCACCTCTCCCCAAATATTCCCATCTATCATGAATCTTAGTATCTTAGGCAGTCATTGTACAGGGCTCTAGGCTGCAAGAACTTTGCATGAGAGAAAACATCAAATTCTCTCCTGGATGGGTCCAAACAAGGTGATCTACCCTGGGTCAAGTTTATGTTTTTTTAGTTCATCCCTGGCATACATGGAAACCTGCATGGTTCCGGAATTGGTCTTCAAACTAGACATAAACATGTTGGGTAGGGGGCCTTTTATAGTCATTGCCTTTTGGTGTGCCAAAGAAAAGTGGGAATGTTTGAGGAGTTTTTGGCAAGTTGTTTTTGTGGGTTTCCAGTACATGTGCCTCCAGAATGGATATCATCACAAGTTTGCGATTGGAAATTTAAGTAATACCTAAGGTCTGGTGAAAAATGAATTTATATCTTTTATTACTCAGGGACACATTTCATACCCTTTTTGGTCAAGCCTAGCAATTGAATTAAATGGTTGAGTACTATGTTTTTTAAAACATTTAAAAGTACCTTATGGTACAGTGAGACAATCTTGGAAAGCTTGTTTTTGATGGTGACAAAAACCATGATCAGAATTTTTTTTTAAATTTTTAATTTATTTTAATTTTTTTAAATTCATGATCAGAATTTGCTTCTGGTTACTCTACATCAAGGGTCAAAACCCCAAATAACCTGGGCCTAGAAGTGACTAGTTGTAACTAGGAGACAAGCATCTAAAGGGGACACACTGTAAGTTAGTTTGCTTCACTTGACAGTGGTGAGAAGGATTCATACATACTGTCATCTAATTTTCTAGTTTATCAAAAGAGGTGGAGAGTTTATGAAATTATATTTAAATTTTAGTACTCTGTTAAATGATTTGAAAAGTCTGTGGGACCAACTTTTTGTTTTTTGGCTGTATTGCCTGAGGTATTTTAGTTTCCCCACCAGTGACTGAACCTGGGCCCTCGACCAGTGAAAGCATTGAGTCCTAACTAGTGGACTGCCAGGGAATTCTGGCCAGTAACTTTGTAAAAGTTATCAGTGAGTGAATTCTAACTGGTTTTAATTTGAAATAACTCCCCCAAAATATGGCCTAATTTAACAGGTTAATTTGAAGTCCATCTACTAAGTAGAAGACCAGCAAGAAAAAAATGGGTTCCTAGGAAGAGGTAGTAGGTTGCATAGTTTTAGGGCAGGGATTTTGCCCACAAGGAGGTAACTATACGACCTGCTGCCTTTCTTAGGGCCTTATTATACCACGGTAACCGGTTTCCTTGGTACCTTGCTTTGGTGTAAACACTTCTTTCTGGAGAGTTTCTCGCGAATGAAAACATTGCTGGCATACCAAAGAAGCAGTGCTTGCTTTAGTGATTTATAAACAGCAGCATTATATGAACATCAACCTCTGAGAATTTAAGACTTCTGAAGTAGCTCATGTAATCTCACTTTGGGGTTGCTGAAAAGTTTGGGAAAGCATACTCATGTTCCCTTTTCTGCTCAAGACACTGCCAGCTATGGCCCCCTCTGTAACTCTTTATCCAGAAGGCATTTAATTAAACTTTTGAAATACTCTGCTTTTTCCTACACTGTATTTATGCATTGCTAGTTTTTTTTTGTTTGTTTGTTTTCTGGACTTCAAATTTGGAGCACTTCTTAGGGGTAGTATTGCATAGTATGGCAATCCATCATTGCATTGAGTACCCATTCTGGTATATAATTCTGTGATTGAATCTGTCTAATATGTGCAAGGACTGGAAGGTTAACAAAAATGAAAGGTTATAAGATTATACATATTTTATTAAATATCTTTCTAATAAAAATAATACTTCTAAAACTTGTGGTTTTAAATCATTCTTAACCATCCTTTCAGAATTAGATGCAATTTTTTATTTGTATTTAAATTTAAGGTCTGTTAAAGTACTTAGTTTTTTTCTTTGCAGTAATTTGCTGATTCTGCTACTCACAGATGTATATTTGTGAAGCTAACTCCAGCCATACCCTACTCTTTGATTTTTGGAAATGCTTTTGTCTTTGTAGTAATTACATATGCTTAGGACATTCTACTTACTTGAAATAATTCTCATTCTAGTGAGTCTTCTAAAGTAGACACTACTTTGTTCATTATCCCTCCTCATTTTTCCAGCCTAGTTCAAACACTTAACTATACTGGGGAGCAGCTTAAATTTTTTTCAAGTAATCTGAATAGTAATATGTTTAAAAGACTATCGGGTCAGTAACGTTTCCCATCCTGTTTCCAGTTCTTCAGAGAATGATACAGTGAAAGCAAGGTCAGGAGGTGTAAGCATGTTCCACACCTCTGACCAATTGGGGCTTTAATTTCCTCTGTAAATAGATTTTAATATTTCACAATTTCCCTAATTTTGCTTATAAAGGCATTCTAAATGAACTTTAACCCTATTATTGTTAAAATGTTTGGGCCACACCAGCCAACCTTCATTTTTCCCCTATCCCATCGAACTTGATTTTCCAGATTGTTCTTTCTTGTGCTTCCTATTTTGCCTCCTGTGGTTGGGATCTTGGTGGGAGGTGAGCTGGAAGGGGGCTCCTGGGGATTGGACATAGTGCCTTCAGAAAAGTTTGATGGTTGAAAAGGCACATGGAAAATGTTTAACATGGAGGAATTCAAAACCACAATTGGATATCCCCTCACATAAGCTTCCCTGGTGGCTCGGAGGTTAAAGCATCTGCCTGCAGTGTGGGATACCTGGGTTCGATCCCTGGGTTGGGAAGATCCCCTGGAGAAGGAAATGGCAATCCACTCCAGTATTCTTGCCTGGAGAATCCCATGGACAGAGGAACCTGGAGAGCTACAGTCCACAGGGTCGCAAAGAGTCGGACACGACTGAGCGACTTCACTGTCACATAAGTCAAAACGACTATAAGCAAAACTACAAATAATAGATGGTAGAGAAGTTATGGAGAAAAGGAAAACCTACATTGGTGGTGGTGGTGTTAATTGCTTCATCCTCTATGGAGAACAATATGGAGGTTCTTAAACTAAAAACAGCTACCTTATGGATCCAGCAGTCCTGGACATATCTGGGGGAGGAAAAACTTAATTGAAAAAGGTACAAGCCCCCTAGTGTTCAAAGCAGCACTTTTTACAATAGGAAGGACATGGTAACAACCCATCAATTGATTTTAGGTGTGTGTGTATGCAAACACAATGGAATATTACTCAGCATTAAAAAATGAGATTGCCATGTGCAGCAATATGAATAAACCTAGAGAACTAAGGTGAAGTCAGATAGGATACCACTGATACATGTGAAAAAAAGATAATACAAATAAATCAACATATAACACTCAGAATTTTTAATTACAGATTATTCCAGAGAGGAAGTTGGGAGATGATGGCAAAGAGATATGTATACAAACCATACATAAAATACATATACAATAAGGATTTACTGTATAATGCAGGGAACTATATTCACTATCTTATAACCTATGAAAAACATAAATCACTGGTGTATGCCTGAAACTGACACAATATTGTAAATCTACTAAAAAAAAGTTTGGCTATTGGCCCACCTGAGGGAAGCAGGTGTATTAACTTCTTGGGATTCATAACTTAAAATTTTGGCTGTATTAATTTTTTGGGACTCATAACTTAAAATTTTATTTTGGTGTAAGGGTATTTTTTCTGTAAGAAAATCTATGGGTAAAGTAATTGAACTGCTGTTAACAGCAGTAGCTTAGATATATTTGCATTTCAAGTATGGTTAACCTAGTGCTAGTAAGGAAGCTTCATGATTGCTGCCTAGATTCTATCTAGCTTTTCTGGAAAGATGTGTTTGAACTCTAGCAGCACATGGTTTCCATTCTTAAGGTCTACTCTTTGTCACGATGACTATTACTAATGCCATCACCTCTCTTTGAGGCAGGAAGACAAGGGGAAGGGCAAGAACATTTCAACCGCCGAACCAGTTTGAAGAGTGTTCCAGTCACACCAAATAGTGACTCCTTTGTGAGTCATCAGTTGGTGCTGCAATACACTACTCTGGAACGGACCAATTTTCAGACTGAGCAGGTAACAGCAGAGGGAATTAGGAAAAACATTTGACATAAAGACTAATGGGTTCTGTTCCACTCCTGACTTACAGGCTTGAAGAGAAGTTTAAGTAGAAATGGAAAGGTTCAGTCAGAAGTGACTTTAAGGTGAAAGCTGGTTAGGGACCAGCAGGGACCCTACAGTATACTCCTACCACTGGGCCTGGTAAGAGTTTGTTTTTTCTTTAAACTTATCTAAAGTAGCTTCACGTTGACAGCAAATTAAGCAGGAAGTACAGAGTTCACATAATGCCCTATGTTCTCTTCATCCTGACCACAGCAGTGCATTTAATAATGCGTGTTTTTGTGTTACCTTTGAAGTTTTTCCACCATTATAGTTAGGTTAAAAGGCTTAGCTTAGTGCACCATGGTAAGTACATAACTCAGCAATGACCACAGGACAAATTATTGGCTTTGAGTGCCAAAATGGCCTCTGGAAAATTTAATGCCAGAAGCAGGTACTTTAAATGACTTTGTAATTTTGCATAAACTTGTCTAAAGCTAAACCTGGAAGACTTGATAATGAATTGCATAATGGCAACAGAGCAGAAGAAAATAGGTAATAAACTTTCCACCCCAAGAAGTTTACCAGCAGGTAAGGAGGGAATGGCGATAGGATGAGATGGATGGATAGCATCACCAACTCAATATGAGTTTGAGCAAACTCCAGGATATTGTGAATGACAGGAAAGCCTGAAGTCCGTGGGTTCACAGAGTTGGACATGACTTAGCAACTAAACAATAAAGAGGGAATGAGACTTTGGTGAGTGCTGGAGAAATGGTCCCTGTGCTTAGTGCTCTGGGATGGTTATGGTGGGATTCCATAAATGGATTGGGGTGGGGATCCTGGATCAGGCAGTTGAAAGTTTCCCTTTCCCTACAGCGTAGCTAGGAGACCTGTGGGCGAGACTGTACAGCCTGATAACCTCATCAGTAAGGGTTGCAGGAGTGCTGTGGCTATCAGTGGAGGTGCTGTGAAACACCCAAATGACTTCTAGGAGAACCTCAAAAGTTCCTGAAGTATGGATTCTTTCTCAGGAAAAGTATCTTACCTCTTGGTGTAGGGGTAGACGAAGAGCTGACCATTCAGATGTAAGGAGTGGAGAGGGAGAGGGTTTCATAAGAGGAATTTTTCTGAGGGAGAAACTGCCTTATATTGGACCCTGCTGCTTAACTTTGTGATTGTGTGATAACCAGAGCTACTCTACACAGCTTGAGACCACGGGGAAGGAGGGAGGTCATTGCCACCCCAGAATTCTGACATCCTTGAGCCTGTTGAGACAGTGTCCTCATTTGCCCACCTCCATACCTCTAGTTCTGTGAGAATGAACTATCCTACAATGAGTGAGTGAATATGCTCTTACAGAGAAGTCAAAGGAAAGCCCTTAAGTATGTGTCAGTCAGAAAGAAATGAAGGTGTTCACTCCTTTGAACCAGACCATCAGCCAGGAAGGAGTTTTGTGGCTGGGTAAGGATGATCTCTGGTATCTGGAGATCATGGTAGGACCCTGAACAGGAGCATGACATGCTACGGGGAAAAGTCTATAATGTCAAAGACCACATTTCAGAAACCTAGATTTTGGAAGTGGCAGTGTGCAAGGACCAAGTTAAGACATGTGGACCAGAAACCTCTTCCTGGTGATGAGATGTCAACACCTTGGAAGCAGATCACCCTCAATGAAAATGGGTCAGGGAACAATCCTGAGCTTGGTAGACTATTAAAACTGTTTTAAATAAAAATAGAGTTTTCTGTTAGAAATGAGAGCATTTTGACATTCAGAAATTGAAAAAAGAATTGTTATATTTTATCCTTTTGAGTGGTAACAGCAGTTCTCTTCCAACATAGTATTGGAAGCCTTAGCCACAGCAATTAGACAAGAAGAAGAAAGTTTCTTATATGTGTTTTATATATATACATACATAATATCCAAAGCTATCCTGAATAACTCATCAGTAGTTCAAGTAGAGGCATACAAAGTCACACCTAAATGCATATATACCTTTGGGGGGCTTCCCAGGTAGCTCAGTGGTAAACAATCTGACTGACAATGCTAGAGATGCAGGAGAAGGTGAGTTTGGTCCCTGGGT
Source organism: Neotragus pygmaeus (assembly GCA_006410875.1). Classification (NCBI taxonomy): domain Eukaryota; kingdom Metazoa; phylum Chordata; class Mammalia; order Artiodactyla; family Bovidae; genus Neotragus; species Neotragus pygmaeus. Next base: position 682,111 of record SJYV01055846.1, read on the forward strand.
TGAGAAGATCCCTGGGAGGAGGTCATAGCAACCTAGTCCTGTATTCTTGCCTGAAAAATCCCGTGGACAGAGGAGACTGGCGGCCTGCAGTCCATGCAGTCACACAGCTGAGGGGCACACACACAGCTTTAGGGCACATCACGTACAGTCAACATGGTCTTCTAGAAGAGATTGTTGCTTCAGAAGAGTAGTCACTGAAGCTAAGTCTTAGCATGGCCTGTCATCTCTCTAACCTATTTGATAGGAATCATAATTACCTCATAGAGATCATTTGATGAATGAAATAGCATATTTTCTAAGATATGGGAACATAAGGAGTAGCTAAATTTTCAACCTAACACACATTAAAAGTTATAAAACCTGATCTCTAAGGAGAAATTTGAGTCTACTGTGAGAGATCACAAAATTAACAAAGTACTTAATGCTGTTAAAAAAGTGAATATAAAATACGGTCAACAGAGGACAATGTATTTTATAAGGCCTACTGCTCATTTACAGAAATAGGAGAGCATAGAGTAGCAATGGACTTTAGAGTTTTACCTTCACGTAGCTTGCTTTTAAGTTAATTCACTGTGTAACATACATGAACATTCCTTTTTACTGCTGCATGTTATTCTATGGTATGGATATATCACATTTAGATTATTGATTTTTGGATTTTTTTCTAGATTTGGGTTTTTTTTGATTGATGCTACTATAAACACTAGGTACCAGTCTTTTTGTGAACATCTGTTTTCATGACTCTAGGAGAAATATTAACACCAAGGAGTAGAATTGCAAGTCAAGAAACACCTGGAGTAACAGGCAAATTTGGTCTTAGAATATGGAATGAAGCAGGGTAAAGGCTAATAGAGTTTTGCCAAGAACATGCATTGGTCATAGCAAATTTCCTCTTCCAATGACACAAGACAAGACTCTACACATGGACATCACCAGATGGTCAACACTGAAATCAGATTGATTATGTTTTGCAGCCAAAGATGGAGAAGCTCTATATAGTCAGCAAACACAAGACCAGGTGCTGACTGTGATTCAGATCATGACTTATTGCCAAATTCAGACTTAAATTGAAGAGAGTAGGGAAAACCACTAGACCATTCAGGTATGGCCTAAATAAAAGCCCTTATGATTATACAGTGGAAATGAGAAATAGAGACTAGATCTGATAGATAGAGTGCCTGATGAACTATGGAATGAGGTTTGTGACATTGTACAGGAGACAACAAGACCATCCCCATGGAAAAGAAACGCAAAATGGCTGTCTGGGGAGACCTTACAAATAGCTGTGAAAAGAGAGGAGAAAAGGAAAGATATAAGCATCTGAATGCAGAGTTCCAAACAATAGCAAGGAGAGAGAAAGCCTTCCTCAGTGATCAATGCAAAGAAATAGAGGAAAAGAACAGAATTGGAAAGACTAGAGATCTCTTCAAGAAAATTAGAGATACCAAGGGAACATTTCATGCAAAGATGGGCTCGTTAAAGGACAGAAATGGTATGGACCTAACAGAAGCAGAAGATATTAAGAAGAAATGGCAAGAATACACAGAAGAACTATACAAAAAAGATCTTCATAACCCAGATAATCACGATGGTGTGATCACTCACCTAGAGACAGACATCCTGGAATGTGAAGTCAAGTGGGCCTTACAAAGCATCACTACAAACAAAGGTAGTGGAGGGGGTGGAATTCCAGTTGAGCTGTTTCAAATCCTGAAAGATGATGCTGTGAAAGTGCTGCACTCAATATGCCAGCAAATTTGGAAAACTCAGCAGTGGCCACAGGACTGGAAAAGGTCAGTTTT
>SJYV01055846.1:684001-726913 GCA_006410875.1 Neotragus pygmaeus
ATTTTTTTTTTTTTTGGCTCCTTTCTACACTGTCTCTCTTTGTTGATATTCTTGCTTTGCTCATAGGTTATTTTCCTGATTTCTTTTAGTTCATGTCCAAGTTTTCCTTTAGCTTTTTTGCATATTAAATTGTTTTAAAGATGTGTAGCCAAAGTCAAAGGCTTTAGCATAGTCAATAAAGCAGGAGTACATGTTAAAAAAAAAAAAAAGATGTTGTACAGCAAGTCTGTTGCCTGTATTTACTCAAGGATGGTTTCTGGAAATTTATTTTGTTCCTTCAAATAGGCCCCTTTTCTTGTTCCTGCGTCTGCTTTATGCTCTTTTGTTGAAAATTGGGAACATGAGAAAACAGCCACCTCCCCCTTCTTTGCAAACAAGCGTGTAATACCTTCAGTAATGGGCCAGGTATGTCCTCAGCCTTGGGATCTGTTTGGGATGAAGCTAACATCTTAGGATTTTCCTGGCTGTCATCTTGCTTGGGCCATATGTGTGCATTTCCCCTGGCCCAGTATCCCCAGAATATATGGCTGCTGTTAAACGTGTTAACTTCTCCGAGAACCTGCTTCTCAGGGCCCTCCATGTTCTGTTATGTTCCTTTGCCTGTAATTCTTGCCTCAGGTCTCCATGGGTCAGTGATTTNTTTCCCCTGGCCCAGTATCCCCAGAATATATGGCTGCTGTTAAACGTGTTAACTTCTCCGAGAACCTGCTTCTCAGGGCCCTCCATGTTCTGTTATGTTCCTTTGCCTGTAATTCTTGCCTCAGGTCTCCATGGGTCAGTGATTTCCCCTGCAAGTTTCAGGTACTGTTGTGCCTTCCACTTCTTTCAGTGACTTCTGCCAACCTGAGATTTGAGCTGCGCTGTTGCTCTCCAGTGGAGCTCTCAGTCAGCTGAGACAGAAATTAATTCCTTGGGTATCCCACAGACTAGTCTTTCTAGCCTGAGGGAGAGACTGGGAATTGGGTTACTTCCTTTCAACCATGCCACACCTGGGAGAAAGTGGGGTGAGTGTGAGTAAAAAGGCTACAACTTTTCCTACTATTTGAATGTTGCTTTTTCTTGATGGGGCATTTGTTGGTTGCTTTCACTGTCTGAAGGCAGTGTACCTTGCGTGAGCGGGCTCTCTGCAGCTGAGCAGTCACCAAACAGGCTGACAGCTGAGTGTTCCCTGCCAGCAACACTCCCAGCAGCTGGGATAATGATTCTTCCTTCCTAACGAGGGATCCCGGTGATGTGCCACAGCATCCTCCTCAGACCTGAAGTCATAAAAAGCAGAGGAAGGTTATGTGTGAGTACAGGCCATATGCACATAGTGGCCATCCAGTGACTCTTAAGCTGGCCAACAGGTTGTCAGACATGGAGTATCAGTTCTGACCTTGACCCCAGAAAATTCATGTGTACCCTGACCTTTCATTATATGAGTTGGCTAGAAAAGTAGATGAATTAGAAATACCAACACCATGAAATATGAGGACAAAATGAGGACAGATTTAAAAAATACGAACACAGCATGGCCCAACCTAGAGTTCCTTTATTCCACCCATGCAGACAAGTAAAACTTTCTGGAATGTGTCTTCTACAGAGAAATTGAAGCAGAGGGGATATGACTTACAGGTGCCAGGTGGGAATGGTATGCTAGAATAAAAACAGTCAGCTTAGGTGAAAGTCTGAATATTGAACAGGAGATCATTAGCCTCTTGGTGCAAAAGCAACAAGTAAAACTTTGTCCATTTAGCATGAATTAAGGCAGTGGCCCCAATGTCCTGGTAGTGTTTCTTTACTGCCACACACTCAAAGGTTTTTTAAAAAGTCAATTTCCCTTAAGATTCTCTTTGATGAAGTAAAATTTATTAATTTTATGTAAATCTTGACTCTTTAGTAATGACTTTAATATTCTGTGTGATGAAATAGGAAGTATACAAATGCATTTGAATTGTGATTAAATTCAAATGCATTGAATTTAAGACCTGAAGTAGCAGATTTTTTTCATGGAAAACCACTTTTCCTTGAAAGCACTACTGACAGATAAACTATAACTATTCAAACCTGAGTACTGGTACACATTTTCTCAAAAACAAAATGAGCCAGCTACTTATGACAGTGTTTGTGGCCAATGATAAAATTTAAAATTCTAAGTGAATTTATAATTGTAAATTCTAGTGAGAGTTTCCCAATATTTAAAATTTTTCTTATGGGATCAGTGGTGATATTAATGATATGTTTGATATTATGTAGTAGAAAGTGTTACCATTGGCAAGACCTGCATATCTCAGTGAACCAGTATTTTCCTAGTGACAAAATGCATGATGTAACATGCAAAATCTATGGGTAAAAGATTTATTCAGTATGTAAAAAATAGAATAAGGGATTTTAATGTAATGGTATGAGGAATTGATAGGTATTTAGATTCCACATTGCAAATAACCTTTAGGAAGTGACCAGTTGTTAAATTTTGGTGTGGTGTCAAAGCTGATCCTGTGTATTGATATGAGGCTGGATTTTCTTCATAACACCTTGACTGGAAAAGTGTATCACCATACACTGAATGAGTACACAGATAGGAGAATCTATTTGTCTTCTAATAAGTCAGACATTAAAGAGATTTGCAAAAAATAAAAACAGTACCACTCTTTCCCCCATTTCTCTTGTTTTGAAAAATAGTTATGTTTTTATAAAATGCTATTTATTTTAACATAAGATTATTATTATTTTAAAATCTTTTTTTCTGTTTTAATTTCTAATATGATAAATTTTCATACATTAAACTGACTAAATAGAAATTTGTTGGTGTCTTCAATATTTTTTAAGTGTTTAAAGAAGTCCTGAAATCTAAATATTTAGAAATCACTGCTCTGGAGATAATGGGTTTCCCTGGTGTTCAGCGGTAAAGAATCTGCCTGTGATGTGTTCGATCCCTGGGTCGGGAAGATCCCCTGGAAGAGGGTATGGCAACCCACTCTAGTACTCTTGCCTAGAGAATCCCATGGACAGAGGAGCCTGGCAGGCTGCATGCATTCCATAGGGTCACCTAGAGTGAGACAGGACTGAAGTGACTAAGCAGCAGCAGCAGCACCTCTGGAGATACACATCTGTAACTGATCATTGTCTACCTTTAAGATAGTTCACGAGCAACGTAAGAACTTTACAGCAGTGTACTTCCAATCGCTATCCGTACTCTGTGCTCTGCTGAAGTATATCTTACTTTTCTATATGCTAAATCCCCCACATTGTATTTTAATTTTTAAACATTTGAGGTACCCATGGAAGTGTACTGCTCAGAGCTCCCTTTAAGGAAAAAACTCACTAGTTGTGAGGCTCACAGTTTCCTCCAGTTATAGAACCTTCAAAATCTCCCTCAGTTTTAGAACTGAGGACATGAGTTCTCAGGCAGTCCCCAGCAAATGATAAGAATGACAGGTTTGCTGGAGTGTGACCATTTCACCAAGAACAGTGCCCTTTTAATATGCTTTTTTTTTTGCTATGGAGCTCCCTGTTGGATTGTCTGAAGTTTTAGTATATCTCTCTGCCAAATCCTGCTTCCTTCTGCATTCCTTTTTCAGATGTTCAATTTACACTGTACTCTAAAGGGTTCCCCTGCAATATTCGGACCCATTGTCTTATCTTTGATAGACAACACTCTCGATAAACCTCTCACATTCCTAACTCTGTCTTGTTTGCTTCCTTGAAAGAGCCAGCCAACTGACATAGCAGTCTTTCAAAAAGATTTTACTCTACTGCTTTTAGATTTTCTTCTTGCAGAATTGAATTTCTTCCTGTTATCATTTCTCTTCTTTATTTTTCCTTCATTTTTGAAGACTATTTTCACTGGATACAGAATTTAACTTGGAAATTTTTGTCTTTCATCACTTTAATGATGTAGTTCTATTATCTTCTGATTACGTCAGTCATTTTTCTTTTCACTATTTCCAACATACATTGTCTTTTATTCGGACTGCTTTCAGGATTTTTTTAGTTGTTGTTGCTGCTGTTTTTCTCATTCTTCTTTATGTTTTAAATGAAGAAAGATCAATAACACATTTACAGGAGACTTGGAAAATACAGAACAAAGTTACATATAGTTCTAGTATATATTACTAGATTAAAAAGATTTTTTATTATGGTTTTAATATCAAACTCAAAAATTAATAGAATGAATAGACAGGAAAGTAGAATATATCTAAAAAGTACCATGAATAAATTCAACATAATTAAGATTTATACAACTTTCACACGACAGTAAGATACAGATTCTATTCAAGTTCCTATAGATTATAGACTTGGAGACACTGGAACATATCCAGGGATGTAAAACAAGGTGCAGAATTTTCATGGTCTAAAGGTATTGAAATCATACAAAATCTGTTCTCTTATCATACAAAGTCTGTTCTCTTATCACTGTGGAATTATGTTGGAAATCAATATCAAAAGATACTTGAAAAAAATCCGTATATTTTCAAGTGCAATGTGACATTTACCAAGAGAGATCTTTGTCTTAGCCACTGAAAACCTCAATAAAGTTAGAAGACTGAAAAAATGCAGAGGTTGCTTGTAGAGAAGAAAGCATTTAAATAAGAAATTAATATCAAAGATGTTAAAAAACATGTATTTTTAAATTAAATGACCACTTTAAAATGATGGGTCTAAGAAGCCATAACATGGAAAATTAGAAAATATTTGTAACAGAATAAAAATGAAAAAAGAATTTACCAGAATTTGTTGCATGCAGCTGAAGCTTCTCAATGCAACTAAATACAATGTGGAACCTTAAGGTATAAGAACAAATAATGGACACTAGCACAAAGTTTTGTGAAATTTGAACAGAATCTGTACTTTAGTTAATACTGTATCACATGTTAATTTCCTGTTTTTTTTTTTTTTTGTTTTGTTTTTACAACATAGTATTTCTTTATATTCTCAGAATTGGGATTAGAAGTTTCGAACCTCCTTCGGTATTTTAAGAATCACTATAAATTTTCTGGGCTTTTAGCGGTAGTACTAGATGCTGAAGTACATGGAGCTCTATCACAGTTTTGAGTAAACATGAGTTAGAAACCTAGCGTTCTATTCATGCCAAGTCAAACAAGTGGAATCAAAATGTAATTTTTTTTAGCTGGGCAAAATTTCATGGAAAAAAGATGGAAAAGTGACAGTGTTAATCGCTCAGTCATAGCTAACTCTTTTTGACCCCGTGGTCTGTAGCCTGCCAGGCTCCTCTGTCCATGGAATTCTCCAGGCAAGAGTACTGGAGTGAGTTGCCGTTTCCTTCTCCAGGGGATCCTTGACCCAGGGATTGAACCCAGTTCTGCACTGCAGGCAGATTCTTCATCATCTGAGCCACCAGGCAAAAATTCATAAGTTTTTCTGAAATACATGTATTATACATACTATTTACATATATATATATATATATATATATATATATATATATATGAAAGACTTTCTACTCTGCTTGATAAAGGCTTGAGAACAACAAAAAGGAGAGAGAAATTAGAAAACATAAGTAAATGAAATGGGAGGACTGAATATGAAATAGAAAAAGTGAAAAAAACTAGATAAAAGTAAAAGATCATCATATAGTCCAGTCGTTTCTAAACATGGCTGCTTATCAGAAACATCTGGAGCTTTGGAGAAAAAGAGCAATACCTAGGCATTTGTATTCTTCAAAAAATTCCAAGATAATTCTGATACACATCTTGATTTTAAAGAATGATTACATGTTTTTCTATTAAATGGTAGCTTTAGTGAAATAGAATTGTTATTTTCTGTTGACCAATCATGATACAGTAGTATTAAGTGAATAGTAGTTACATAATCACAATAGAAAAAGATGTTTATCAGTTTTCACAGTCAATAGCCAGACAAATAAAAGATAATTACAATTGCAAGCCACTATGGAAACAATCTAACCTAACAATGTAAATTAATTACATACAGTTTGGGGGTTAAGTAGAGTGATATGGTAAGTGGGAGTGCATACATGCACATATTTTCATCCACCCAGCCAGTCTATGTCTTTTGGTGCATTTAATGCATTTACATTTGAAGTAATTATCAGTATGTATGATCTTCTTACCATTTTCTTAATTGTTTTGGGTTTACTTTGTTTGGGTCTTTTCCTCCTGTTGTGTTTCCTTCGTAGAGAAGTTCCTTTAGTAGTCCTTGTAAAGCTGATTTGGTGGTGCTGAATTCTCTTAACTTTTGTTCGTCTGGAAAGCTTTTGGTTTCTCTGTCAAATCTGAACGAGAGTATTGCTGCATGTAATATTCTTGGTTGTAGGCGCTTCCCTTTCATCACTTTAAATATATCATGCCATATTCCCTTTTGGTTTATAGAATTTCTGTTGAGAAATCAGCTGATAATGTTATGGGGGTTCCCTTTCATGTTGTCATTTTTCCCTTGTTGCTTTTAATATTTTGTATTTGTCTTTAATTGTCAGTTTGATTACTGTGTCTTGGTGTGTTTCTTCTTGGGTTTATTCTGCCTGGGACACTCTGCTTCTTGGAGTTGGTTGACTATTTCTTCTCCTATGTTGGGGAAGTTTACAGCTATTATCTCTTCAAATATTTTTTTGTCTGGTCATTTCTCTCTTCTCATTCTGGAACCCCTATAATCCAAGTGATAGTGCATTTAATGTTGTCCCAGAGCTCTCTTGGGCTTCCCAGGTGGTGCTAGTGGTAAAGAATCTGCCTGCTAATGTAGGAGACATAAGACACTTGGGTTAGATCCCTGGGTCAGGAAAATCCCCTGGAGGAGAGCGTGACAACCCATTCCAGTATTCTTAACTGGAGAAGCCCATGGACAGAGGAGACTGATGGGCTGCAGTTGATGGGGTCACAAAGAGCTGGGCATGACTGAAGCAACTTAGCAGGCATGCAAACATTGGAGGGGGATTCAGTTCAGTCGCTCAGTCGTGTCCGACTCTTTGCGACCCCATAAACTGCAGCACGCCAGGCCTCCCTGTTCATCACCTTCTCCTGGAGTTCACTCAGACTCACGTCCATCGAGTCAGTGATGCCATCCAGCCATCTCATCCTCTGTCGTCCCCTTCTCCTCCTGCCCCCAATCCCTCCCAGCATCAGAGTCTTTTCCAAAGAGTCAACTCTTCTCATGAAGTGGCCAAAGTACTGGAGTTTCAGCTTTTGCATAATTCCTTCCAAAGAAATCCCAGGGTTGATCTCCTTTNGTCATCTGAGTTAAATTCACCCATTCCAGACCATTTTAGTTCGCTGATTCCTAGAATGTTGATGTTCACCCTTGCCATCTCTTGTTTGACCACATCCAATTGGCCTTGATTCATGGACCTGACATTCCAGGTTCCTATGCAATATTGCTCTTTACAGCATCGGGTCTTGCTTCTGTACTAGTCACATGCACAACTGGGTATTGTTTTTGCTTTGGCTCCATCCCTTCATTCTTTCTGGAGTTATTTATCCACAGATCTCCAGTTGCATGTTGGGAACCTAATGACCTGGGGAGTTCCTCTTTTGGTATCCTATCATTTTGCCTTTTCATACTGTTCATGGGGTTCTCAAGGCAAGAATACTTATGTGGCTTGCTACTCCCTTCCCCAGTGGACCACGTTCTGTCAGACCTCTCCACCATGACCCGCACGTCTTGTGTTGCCCCATGGGCATGGCTTGGTTTCATTGAGTTAGACAAGGCTATGGTCCTAGTGTGATTCGATTGACTAGTTTTCTGTGAGTATGGTTTCAGTGTGTCTGCCCTCTGATGCCCTGTTGCAACACCTACCATCTTACTTGGGTTTATCTTACCTGGGGCATGGGGTATCTCTTTATGGCTGCTCCAGCAAAGCACAGCCGCTGCTCCTTATCTTGGACTGGGGGTATCTCCTTACTGCCACTGTTGGAATAAATGAGATAATCATAGCACAAGGTCTGGCATGAAGCCAGCCCCCAACAAAGTCTTATTTCCTGGTCTTCTCTTGGGACAGTCTTCCCTCTAGCACTAACCATTCACAGATAGTAGGTCTGAGGACACAAGCCAGCTGTCTTCCACTTGTCCAGTGTGTGGGCATCACCTGAGGGGTAGGGCACTCAGTGTTTGCCTTCAAGAACACACAGGCAATCCGTGAACAGAACAGAGATGACCGGCAGTCCAGATTTCCGACACAGTAGTGAGAATGTAGTTCCTTTTTCTTTGAGGCCTCAGTGTGCTCATGAGGATAGCAGTGTGATGCGGAGGAAAACACAGTCTGCATCTAAGAGTAGTGGTGTAGTGTTAGTCACTCAGTCGTTTCCAACTCCCTGTGACACCATGAACTGTAGCAGGCCAGGCTCCTCTGTTCATGAGATTTCCCAGACAAGAATACTGGAGTGGGTTGCCATTTCCTTCTTCAGAGGAGTCTGCGTCTCGTTACGTCTGATTACAACTCTTAAGAGTCACCAGCTGGAGGATTCAAGCAGGTCCCTCCACTTCTCTGATCCTGTTTCTTCCCTGAAACTGGTTTAACATGAGGGGTCCGTGAGAGAATACAGGTGAAAGGCTGCATATTGTCTACTACTGCTAGTGCTGGATGAGGATTGCCTTCTCCCACATGGATTCCTTATAAGATCCAGTGGAGGGGAGAGCAGTCAGGATGGCCATAGAAGCTCCCTGTTGCTCTCAAGGCCTTGCTGTGGCCTGGACCTTTGGGACCGAGTCTTTTGTGATGGTGAAGCAGTTCTGTGATATCCATGTGCCATGTGTCTCTCTGTCTTAGGGCATAGGCAGAGGTGCTAGGATCTTGACTCTGTGACAATTCTGTTGGGAGGTTTAACAGAGGGTCTAGCACAGCACTGTCCAGTAGAAATATAAACCCCGTGTAAGTTTAAATTTTCTAGTAATCACATTAAAAAGAATGAAAAATAGGAAAAATTTAATGTATTTATTTAAATTAGTATACAGGAGACTTAAGAGACACACATTCGATCCCTGGGTCAGGAAGATGCCCTGGAGGAGGAAATGGCAACCCACTCTAGGATTCTTGCTTGAAGAATCCCATGGACAGAGGAGCTTGGTGGACCATGGTCCACGGGGTCGCAGAGTCAGTTGGACATGACTGAAGCAACTTAGCATGCACCTAAAATATTGTTTCAACATGTAACCAATATAAAAACATTTATTTATGAGATAAATTATTTTTTCATAACAACTCTTCAAACTGCCGTGTGTATTTTATATGTACAATAATCTTAATTAGGACTAAACACAGTTCGAGGACCCTAATATTAGGACAGATCTAGTGGGACATGACCTCCAGGAAATAGAGCCATGCTGCCATCTCGTGGTTATACTATCAAATAGCATCCTGAGCACCCACAGGCCAGGCCTTGTGCTGGCACCAAAGGCAGAGAAGTTAAATGCTTCTGGTCCTGGAGTGCCTTTATCATCCTAGTGAGAGAAAAGGCACCAACCTTCCGAGAGTCCAAAGTTCCAGAAGAGAAGGCTCTTACAATGCTCTGGGATTTGGAAATACCAGGGATGATCAGTTCAGTTGCTCAGTCCTGTCCGACTCTTTGCGTCCCCATGGACTGCAGCACACCAGGCCTCCCTGTCCATCACCAACTCCCAGAGCTTGCTCAAACTCATGTCCATTGAGTTGGTGATGCCATCCAACCATCTCATCCTCTGTCGTCCCCTTCTCCTCCAGCCTTCAGTCTTTCCCAGCATCAGGATATTTTCCAATGGGTCAGTTCTTCGTGTTAGGTGGCCAAAGTATTGGAACTTCAGCTTCAACATCAGCCCTTCCAATAAATATTCAGGACTGATTTCCTTTAGGATTGACTGGTTTGATCTCCTTGCTGTTCAGGGGACTCTCAAGAGTTTTTTCCAACACCACAGTTCAAAAGCATCAATTCTTCGGTGCTGAGCTTTCTTTATAGTCCAACTCTCACATCCATACATGACTACTGGAAAAACCACAGCTTTGACTAGATGAAGATTTGTCAACAAAGTAATGTCTCTGCTTTTTAATATTCTGTCTATGTTGGTAGATCCATGGTAGCCCACAGCACCAGAGATGATAGCCAGAGATGTGAGAAGCCTTTAGAGACAAGGAGGCAGTTCATTTGCTTTTTAAAAACAACGTATCTCATTGCTCAAATTTTCTATTTTTTCAGTTGTTTCAAAGATTTTGTACTCGCTTCTTAAAGTGTTTTTATAATGCCTGCTTTAAAATTCTTGTCATAAATTCCATTATTTGCTTCATTCTGGGGTTTGATTGTCTTGGCATTTGTGGATAATTGATACTAGATAGGAGCCTCTGGATTCTATCTTCTTTTTTTTAGGAGTTGGGGTTTAAAATAATGACCAGCTGAATGCAGCTGTTTAGCTTCCCACTGGGCCCCAGAAACACTTCCTTGGCAAAATGGAGCACTTACACTGTGCCACTGCAGTGGATAGGTACCTTTCAAGCCTATGTGGGTCACCAATTCACATCTGTTTTCCGTCTCTGAGTGAAGGTTTTGATTGGCACCACTGACACTTGGAGAAAGAGGGGCAAGCAAAGTGCTAGCTAGACCCGCCACCTGTCATCTTACTTTACCTCATTAATCCCAGGGGAATGGAAACTCACTTTCCCAATTGACCCCCTGGTACCAGGAGAGGACTGAAGCAGAGTCATGACTACCCTCCCTAGCACCATCTTTTTCTGCGCTACGAATGCCACCTGGGTGAAGGCTCCGGTTTCTAGGGGTCCTCTTGATGGGGTTTCAGGGTGAGTGAACTGCTTACTAGCTGTGCTTCACTCTGTTTAATCTCATTGCCGGCAGGTGGGGGTGGAGGTTTAGCTCTGTCTTGGACTCTGCTGATACATCAGGTGGAGTGGGGGAGAATGGATTACTCACTGGATCAGAACTGCATTGTTCAGTGTGGATGCTGGATATGCGTGCCGACACTAGGCCTTGCTGATTGGCGGCGGGATGGGGTAGGGAGGGAGCAGGTATTAATGTAGTGTGACTAGCCTCATTATTGTATGTTGTCATTGAGTTTTGTTACTGTCAGGTGAGGAAGAGGTTCAAATTGCTGTAGGACTCCACTTAACACTGCTCTAGGGGTGAAGGTAAGCAAGTGGGGGGATTGGAGCACTGCCTGTTTACCCTAGTGAAGGATGGAAGATCAACTCTCCACCCAGCCTACCGACACTATTGGAAGCTGGAGGGCAGGTTGCAAGGTGGAGATGATAAGTGGAAGATATCCTCTGCTTGGCTCTATGAAACTATGAAGCAGAATGAAGTTTTTTCATCTCTTCTTGGTTAGAGGAGGGTAAGTATTGCCAGAAAGGTTTTCTGATGTTAAACAAATGTTTTCCTGGTCTTTGGCTAGGGGGAACAAAGTTTTCTTTTTCTTGGAGGTTTTTTGGTCCGTGCTTTGTTGGGCTGTTCCTGCTTGGAGGCTTCTTCAGCACTCTGTCTCAGTATATATAAGGGGCAATAGAAACAGAGAATCCACTAGTGTATGGAGCCTCACATCCCATGGCCCAATGACAGTCTTCCTTCTTCCTGTTACATTCAGATTCTGCCTATACTTGTGTTATGTCCAGTATTTTTTAGTGGTAGGAAGAAGAATCTGGGAGGAAGGTTTTGCTGAAATTCAAAATGCATTTTTCCCTTTATTTTACTAAATCATAAATGTACATAGCATCCTAACTGTGGTGGTGGTGGTTGTTTAGTCGCTAAGTCGTGTCCGACTCTTTTTGCAACCCCATGGGATCTGGACTGCCAGGCTCCTCTGTCCATGGGATTTTTCAGGCAAGAATATTGGAGTGGGTTGCCATTTCCTCCCCAACCCAGGGATTGAACCTGTGTCTCCTGCATTGGCAGGTGGATTCTTTTTTTTTTTTTTTCCATGTAAATTTATTTATTTTTAACTGGAGGATAATTGCCTTATAATATTGTGTTGGTTTCAGCTATATATCAACATGAACCAGTCAAAGGTATGTGCTATGCTGTGCTTAGTTGCTCAGTCATGTCTGATTCTTTGTGACCCCGTAGACTGCAGCCCGCTAGGCTCCTCTGTCCATGGGGATTCTTGAGGCAAAAATATTGAAGTGGGTTGCCATGCCCTCCTCCAGGGGATCTTCCCAACCCAGGGATCAAACCCAGGTCTCCCGAATTGCAGGTGGATTCTTTACTGTCTTAGCCACCAGGGAAGCCAATCTATGACTACATATGACTTCCCTGATGGCTCAGATGGTAAAGAATCTGCCTACAATACAGGAGACTTGGGTTCGATCCCTGGATTGGGAGTATCCCCTGGAGGAGGACATGGCAACCCACTCCAGTATTCTTGCCTGGAGAATCCCATGGACAGAGGAGCCTGGCAGGCTACAGCCCATGGGGTCACAAAGAGTCAGACACGACTGAGTGACTAAGCACAGTACATCTATGACTACATACGTATGTCCCCCTCCCTCTTAAACCTCTCTCCTACCTCCCACTCCATCCCACCACTCTAGGTTGTCACAGAGCACTGGATTTGAGCTCCTGAATCATACAGCAAATTCCCACTGCCTATCTATTTTACATATGGTAATATATATGTTTAATGCTACTCTCTCAATTTATCCCACCCTCTCATGCCACCCCCCACCATGTCTACCTGTCTGTTCTCTATGTCTATGTCTCCATTGCTGCCCTGCAGATGGGTTCATCAGTACCATCCTTCTAGATTCCATATATACGTGTTGATATATGATATTGGCTTTTTTTCTTTCTGACTTACTTCACTCTATATAATAGACTCCAGGTTCATCCACTTTATTAGAACTGAGTCAAATGCATTCCTTTTAAGGCTAAGTAATATTCCATTGTGTGTGTATATATATATATATATATATATACACCACATCTTCATTATCTATGTATCTGTCAATGAATATCATGTTACTTCCATGTCCTAGCTATCATAAATATGCTGCAGTGAACTTTGGGGTACATGTGTCTTTTTCAACTTTTTGGTTTCCTCAAAGTATATGGTTAGTAGTAGGATTACTGAGTAATATGGTGGTTTTATTCCTAGTTTTCTAGGGAACCTCTGTACTGTTCTCCATAGTGGCTGTGTCCAGGTCCCCGAATAAACTGGAAGAACAAGTCCACCACAGCAATGCAAAAGCAAGAAGGGACTTTTATNGGATCAGGCCTATGATAGAAAAGCATTTGACTTATATGCAAAGGTCCAAGAAATCAAGAAAACATCATATGAATCAGGTCCAGCATCTTGGGGAAGCTGTCTACTTCTGATATCGTCCTCTTCTCATCCTGGTGTACTGTAGTTTCACCTGATAAAAAAAGTCGTTTCATCCATGTTGGAGACAGCCTCTTAAATTGTTTTTTTCAGTCTTGGTTGCAGGTCATGAGGTATCTGATCTTTATCCAAAGATACAGTACTGAGATAAGCTTCAGAAATAAACTTAGGGTGTCTTTTGTNTGGTGTACTGTAGTTTCACCTGATAAAAAAAGTCGTTTCATCCATGTTGGAGACAGCCTCTTAAATTGTTTTTTTCAGTCTTGGTTGCAGGTCATGAGGTATCTGATCTTTATCCAAAGATACAGTACTGAGATAAGCTTCAGAAATAAACTTAGGGTGTCTTTTGTAATAACTTAATTAAATCTTTTAGCAATATAACATAACAAGGAACTATCTCAGAAGTGAGTCTTAGTAAACATTAGATCTTAATTAACAAAACTAGAAATTTAGTTTAACAATTTATAAAACTTAATATTCAGTGATTCTTCAATCCCTGTATTCATGCCTAGAACTGATAAGACCTCACACCAGGTACATATTCATGTTTTAAGCGATTTTTAACAACATCTGCAGTAGACATATATATCTTCACAAACTTAAAAAAAATACTTTAACATAATACACTGCACAGAACTAGAATTCAACATAATATATATATTACATTGCTAAACTAGTCATATAAATATGGGTGGACTCACTGCATTAGAAAAATTCACCTATTAGGCTATTAAAGACCAGTATCAGTAAAGCCGAAAGAAAAACCACTTTAACAGTGGAAAACACTGAAAATAACAACAATGAGGTTTATATGCAAGTGGTGGGAAAGAGAATTCTTTACATTTGCTATTATGTCACAACAGGTACAATCTGAAATACAATTTTACATTAGCAGTGTATAAAAATACTTTTCTAAATACTTTCAATAGGTATAGTANCTATATTTTCTTCTAAGAATTTTATGGCTTCCCCATTTTATATTTATGTCTTTTTGAGTTTATTAATTAACCTATTTTGAGTTTATTTTTATGTTTGATATTTTATTTTTGTTTTATTTTTTACATATAGCGGTCTGGCTTTTCCAACATCACTTATTGAAGAGCCTGTATTTTCTCTATGGTATACTCTTGCCTCCTTTGTCATAGCTGAAATGACCATAAATTTATTTCAGTGCTCTCTGTTCCATTGATTTATGTGTCTGTCTGTGTATGTTTATGTGTACATGTATATGTGCACACATTGTGGGGCAGTGCCATGCTGTTTTGATTATAGTAGCTTTGTAGTATAGTCTGAAGTTAGGGCTAATGATTCCTCCCTCTCTGTTCTTTCTTCTCAAGAAATTTTTTGGCTATTCAGGGTCTTTCCATACAATAAATTATAAAATATTTTACAAATATTAACAGGAATGTTAGTGTCTGCAATTTTTAAAGAGGCAAGGCATACAGATCTGTAGTTTACATGACTATACTGTGAGTTTGGACAATAGTTTCCTTTCTGGAACAAGACAAGCTAAAGAAAGTTGTTAACACTATATTCAGTTCAGTTCAGTTCAGTCACTCAGTCGTGTTTNTATGTCTTCTTTGGAGAAATGTCTGTTTAAGTCTTTTTCCCACTTTTTGATTGGGTTATTTGTTTTTCTTGTATTGAGTTGTATGGTGGTTTAGTTGCTAAGTAGTGTCTGACTCTTGCGACCCCATGGACTGTAGTCCACCAGGCTCCTCTGTCCATAGGATTTTCCAGGCAAGAATATTGGAGTGGGCCATTTCCTTCTCCAGTTGAGTTGTATGAGCTGCTTGTATATTTTTGAAATTAATCCTTTGTCAGTTTCATTTGCTATTATTTTTTCCAATTCTGAGGCTTGTGTTTTTACTTTGTTTACAGTTTCCTTTCCTGTGCAAAACCTTTTAAGTTTAATTAGGTACCAGTTGTTTATTTTTGTTTCTGTTTCCATTCCTTTAGGAGGTGGGTCATAGAGGATCTTGCTGTGATTTATGTCATAGAGTGTTCTGCCCATTTTCCTCTAAGAGTTTTATAGTTTCTGGTCTTACCTTTGGGTCTTTAATCCATTTTGAGTTTATCTTTTTGTATGGTGTTAGGAAGTATTCTAATTTCATCCTTTAACACATAGCTGTCCAGTTTTCCCAGCAGCACTTATTGAAGAGACTGTCTTTGCCCCATCATATATTCTTGCCTCCTTTGTCAAAAATAAGGTATCCATAGGTACATGGGTTTATTCCTGGACTTTCTATCTTGTTCCATTGGTCTATATTTCTGTTTCTGTGCCAGTACCATATTGTCTTGATGACTATAGCTTTGTAGTATAGTCTGAAGTCAGGAAGGTTGATTTCTCTAGCTTGATTCTTCTTTCTCAGGATTGCTTTGTTCTGCCCACTTTTTGATTGGGTTATTTATTTTTCTGATATTGAGCTGAATGATATGTTGTGCAGTCAAAAAATAAAAAAGAAAATAATAAACACAACACCTCTTTTCTTTCCAAACTGCCTAACAGTAATTATCTCAGATGACATCAACTTTTCCATACTTCTTGCCATAATCTCTAAGCTGATGTTCCTTAGTATCTTCTTTAATTTCACCAAGAAACAGTCTCTTCACAGTGCCAGATTTTCCAGATTTCTCTTTGGCTTTGGCCCATTATGGCTAACTCACTTGTTCATCAGTTGAATGAGATTTTGCAGCCACAGCAGGATCAACCTCAGTTATGGATAAAAAAGTTATAAAACCAGATATTCTTGATCCTTTGGTGATAGGATTCCTCATATCACAGTCTGTAAGTTTTCCCTGTGGCTTATAGTAGCTCCTTAAATTTTGTTCTGTGGTTTCAAAGCTTGGTGGTGGTTTAGTCACTAAGTTGTGTCTGACTCTTGCGATCCCATGGACTGTAGCCTGCCAGCCTCTGTCCATGGGATTCTCCAGGTGAGGATACTGGAATGGGTTGCCATTTCCTTCTCTAGAGGATCTTCCTGACCCAGGAATCAAACCCTGGCCTCCTTCATTGCAGGCAGATTCTTTACCAACTGATCTATGAGGGAAGCCCCTTCAAAGCGTAAGCCACCAGTCATGTTTACAGAAATGTCCTTTTCTCTCTAAACAGGAGACTCAGTCACTTCAGCTGGATTTCAATCCAGACAGATGGACCTATCCACCAAGGAGTATGAACATAACTTGTCCTGACACTGTTGCCTTGAGGCATTCATTTTTTGATGGTCGCTGCTTTAGTGTAATGCATGTAAAGACCTTCCATACCACAAAATGGTTTTCAAAATAATTTACATTTCACATTAGATCTCTTATATCTCTTTTATTTTTTTCAATTTACAAAGATTGTTTATTTTCCAATGTGCTGGTACATGGTAGTGTGTTCTCAGTGGATTTATTAATCAAGGTACTATCCAATTAAAAACTTTCTCCAAGAAGTCATCTTGGCAAAGGTAATTTAACTTCTACATTTATATTTAACCTAACCTTGCATTGTGACTTGTGAGAAGACCATGCTGGTGAGAAAAAAAAGATCATTAGTTGCTATTATTAATCACAGGAAAATAATTCAAATATGCCTTACTTTATCAATCAGCGGGTCATAAACACATTACTGTGGGTAGATACTAAAGTTCTATTTAACAAATTTGTACCATTAATTCCCAGGTGTTAAAGCTTTATATTTGTTTTGTGAGCTAGCTTAATTTCCCCCAAATAACTATTTTTCTCAAGCATACCAAACTGATTTGAAATCACCTTTTTCAATTTTCCTCCCTCTCTCCCTTCTTGGTTACCTTATTAACTTTCACTTTAGTACCATTTAGCTGACTTGCATTACTGTAACATTACAGTTTTATATTAAAATGCTAATAATAGAGGAAATTAGCTTTTATTATTTACCACCATTTTTGTTCTTTTTAAAAAAATTATTTTGTTATTGAAGGATAATTGCTTTACAGAATTTTGTTGTTTTCTGTCAAACCTCAACATGAATCAGCAGTAAGTATACATTTATCCCCTCCCTTTTGAACCTCCCTCCCATCTTCCTGCCCATCCCACCCCTTTAGATCAATACAGAGCCCCTGTTTGAGTTTCCTGAGCCATACAGTAAATTTCCATTGGCCTTCTATTTTACCTATGGTAATGTAAGTTTCCATGTTACTCTCCATACATTTTACCCTCTCCTCCCCTCTCCCCATGTCCATAAGTCTATTTTCTATGTCTGTTTCTCCATTGCTGCCTTGTAAATAAATTCTTCAGTATCATTTTTCTAGGTTCTGTATATATGCATTAGAATACTCATATTCTAGATAATATTTATGATATTATAAATAATATGACATTCTATGTTATTAATATAAGTAATGTAATATTATTATTATTATAAATATATATTTATCTTTCTCTTTCTGACTCACTTCACTTGTATAATAGGTTCTGTGTCCATCCACCTCATCAGAACTGACTCAAATGTGTTCCTTTTTATGCTGAGTAATATTCCATTGTGTATATGTACCACAACTTCTTTATCCATTCATCTGTCGATGCACATCTAGTTGCTTCCATGTTCTAGCTATTATAGTGCTGCAAAGAACAATGGGATACATGTGTCTTTTTCAGTTTTGGTTTCCTCAGGGTATATGCCTCGGAGTGGGATTCCTGGGTCATATGGTGGTTTTATTTCTAGTTTTTTAAGGAATCTCCATACCATCTTCCAAAGTGGCTGTATCAATTTACATTCCTACCAACAGTGCAAGAGTGTTCCCTTTTCTCAACACCCTCTCCAGTATTTATTGTTTGTAGACTTTTTGATGATGGCCATTCAGACTGGTATTTACCACCAGTTTTGAATAAATATTATCAATATAGTCATCGAAATAAATATTAGAATTACTTTGTGGTGTTGAAATATATGCAAATACTCTTTTAATTGAATTATTTTAAAGTTACTGCTAATTTTATGGAAAAACTTGAATTTAGCCTTCTTTGAGATTTTATTCATATAAGAATATGTGTATTTCTGCTTATAGGATTCATGTAAAAATGCAAGTGACTTTTAAGATTTCTGAAACATATTTTACATATTTATCTCCTAAATTTAACATAAAGATTTTCTCAATCAAGCATTTTGGCCTAATTTTCCCTCTGTCATTGAGGCAAAAATCCTTGAGTACTTTGATTCCTTGTCATGTGAATATGATTTTCACTCTGTCTGGCAGGTGCAGGCACTATTCCTGGCCTTATGTGTGCTCAGGCACTTTCCACTAATCTTTTTCAGTTTCTTTCCTGGGAGTTGCACCCCTGCATGTTGGTAGGCACTCAACTGATACTTGAGGAAGAAGTTCCTCCACTCTGATTTCCCTTTTCTGTCCTGTGACCTGAAATTTCTTAAGGCTCACCTGGCTCCTTACCTGTTTCTCAGGGTCCATTGCTCTTTTCTTATGTCCAATGTCTTCAAAGTCATTTCACATATTTCATTCTTTTTAAAGTTGTTTTAGGCAAGAGGTTAAATCTGGTTCCCATTACTTCATTTTGAGTATTGAGTAAATAACAAGTTATTTGAAAACATTTTTGTCAAATTTCTAGAAAAAGAGTATGTCTGTTTATAAATACTTCAAAATGTTTTTAAGCTTCCTACTCTGTTACATCTAATCAGGAGATTTTTTGTATTAGTAAAATAATTTTAATTTTAGTTATAGCTTTAAAATTATTCAGGCTTAGTTTTTCTTCATTTTCTTCTAATCATTATTATTATTAATAAACCAGAATTTTCCTGTTTAAAAAAGGAAAAATGCCAAGACTTTTGGCATATTTTAGAAGTACATTCATTACACGCTGTTATTAAAATATAAAAACATTCGGGTGAATCTGTAGTATGAAGGATCCAGGTGACTAAAAACTAACAGGACCCTTCGTTTAAAAAAACAAAGGAAGATTTTAGTGCTCACTTGAACAACCCTTCTCATCTACCCGAAAGTCACTTTGACTTTAATTGTGCTAAATCGCTTCAGTCAGGCGAACTCTGTGCGACCCTATGGACTGCAGCCCGCCAGGCTCCTGTCCAAGGAATTCTCCAGGCAAGAATACTGTCCCCGTGCCCTTATCCAGGGAATCTTCCCAACCTAGGGATGAAACGCACGCCTCTTATATCTAACCTGCACTGACAGCGGGTTCTTTACTACTAGCGCCACCTGGGAAACCCCATGAAGATGGAGGTGCCAGGGACTAAAACAGAGATCTCATAAATGCGAAACACACACTTCACCACAAAGCCACCAACCACCACCCCACATCTTGTCTACTCTGTAAACTTGTGTGCTGTGCTAAGTCGGTCAGTCGTGTCCGACTCTTTGCGACCCCATGGACTGTAGCGCGCCAGGCTCCTCTGTCCACGTCAATTCTCCAGACAAGAATATTGGTTGTGGGATGCCATGCCCTTTTCCAGGGGATCTTTCCAACCCAGGAATCGAACTTCCGAACCCAGGTCTACCGCATTGCAGGCGGATTCTTTACTGCCTGGGCCACCAGGGAAGCTCTTGTCTAGTTTTTCACAATTTCTCCCAGGGCCCAAGTGACTGTAATTCGGAAACTTGAGAGAAAAGTACTACAGTTGAAGAGCCAGGTTCAGTTGGGAGGCATGCCCTTGCCCGTGGGCATTGTGGGTAGTGTAGTCCCGCGCCCCTAGCTCTGGAGTGTTTAAGGTTGTGCCCTCTCGCGCCCCGGGGAATTTTGGGAATTGTAGTCCCCGCCCCGAGGTGTTGTGGGTAGCGTACTTCCGAGCCGCGCTGTCGTATTTTTGGATGTGGTGACAGTCTTTCAGCGGTTTTGGTGAGCTATCCCGCCTCTGGCTGCTGAGTCCGAGGGATAGAGGCTCCGGAAAGCCGGGAGAGGGCGGGCGGGTTTGGTACGCCCTGTCTGTGGATTCTTCGAGGTTTGATTCCCCTCTGCCCCCACCCCCANGAGTTATTCATACTGTGCTTATTACAACTAACAGCCTTTCAGTAAAAGCTTAATAATAGGTATCTTTGACAAATGAGCATGAAGCTACAGAATGTGAGATAGAGAACACAGTAACTTATTTATCAGAAAGAAATACACAGAGAATGTGGGCCAAGTGCAGAAATAGTGTTCAAATTTTATGAAAAGGATGTTGTAATCCATTGAACACTTCAGTCACAGTGGATATATAACCTACTGTCCAAACAAGTGCCTTCTGACCTCAATGGGGTACAGGACATTCACTGACTAACAATGGATATTCAAAAACAAGATTTCTTTTCTTTTTTCCACACACAGAAACCCTAAGACCTGAAAGAAAAGCACAAAATCTAAATTCCAATAACAGCATCAAACATCACGGTAGAAAGCCTTAAGTGTAATCAAGAAAGCTTTATTTTCCAAAATAATTTTTAAAGTATACAAGGAATACACATTAAAGCTATACCATCTGGAGTACCTTCTGCTTAGAGCTTTTCAAAGCAAAAATGCTCTGTGTGTGGAAAATATTATTGCAATATTTTTCTGTCTAAAGACACTCATGCTAGGTATAGAGGGGAAATTACCATAAAGATTAAAATATACATCGAAATGGTGACTATATTCAGTGGATAGTTATCAATTTATGAACTTTTCTAGGTCACAGGGTTCATTCTCTTGCCTTTAAGAAGTATTAATATATTTTAACAGTTTAACCAAAGGTAGACAAAGAAGGAGCAAATATGTGAAATTAATTCATTAAGCTTATTTATGATTTGCCGTTCTGGTTCAAGCTGTTAAAATAAAGGTTAAAACTTATAGCTAGTTGGTTTCTCTTTCAATTATTCTTACCACCTTTATATGCTTGGTGAAAAACTAGAAGTTGTTTTATTTCTTAAAGCTACAGTTTTGTCTTTCATTGACAAGTCTAACACAACCTACTGTACTTTATAGTCATTATTTCCCAAGGGACTAACAAATTGAAAGAGAGATGAAAAACAGGACAATGCAATGAAAGTCTCTTATTTTGAAATGGTATTAAAACATCTCTTAAACAATCCCATCTAAAATTAACTGTCCTGGTTTGAGTACTGGGAGAAAAGAATCTTATTTCCTCTTTCGGTATGTGATAAAACCACTCAAAGTCATCCAGGCCAAGAGCTCAGAAGTCATCCTTATTTCCTATTTCANTTTTGAAATGGTATTAAAACATCTCTTAAACAATCCCATCTAAAATTAACTGTCCTGGTTTGAGTACTGGGAGAAAAGAATCTTATTTCCTCTTTCGGTATGTGATAAAACCACTCAAAGTCATCCAGGCCAAGAGCTCAGAAGTCATCCTTATTTCCTATTTCACAAAGCAATTGAAAACCAGCAGACTGATCGAAAAACCAAAAGACTGGCCTCTCCTTCAATAGCCTACCACCAGATCTAGAAAGATCCCAATATCCAAAACCACCCATCAGTTCTTCTTTTCTTGCTGTTAGAACTGAGAGATCTATCCTGTTGTCTTCTCTCTTATACCTTCACTAACCCCCCTCCCCATCTTTTAAAAAATATGTATCTCCGCCCCATCAAAATGTTTTTAATGGCACAAGTTCAAGTCATCTAAAACAAAACTGCAGATATATTCACTTCCTGGGACAAATTCCTTTCACCTCATTAATCCTATTAACTTCCAGACATCTTTGACAAACTGTTCTCCCCAGCTGGTTTATCTAATCTTATCCAGGTTCCAACTTTAACCCAGTTTTTGCTTTATCACTTCTGTTCTTCTCAAGAGTCACCAGACTGGACTCCCCATCACTGATCTAATGGAGTATCTATTGTCATCAAACAGCACCTGGTATTTCTGACTATTCCTTCCTTTTGCATCACTCTTTCTGGGCTTAGTGACACATCCTCTCGGTTTCCTGCTTCACTCTCTCAATAAACTACCTTTATACCCTGGGGTAGCTAATACCCCCCAAAACTGCCCCCATCTCCAACATTCTGTGTATTCATCAAAGTCCCAACACAATAGCTCTTCCCTTCTCATTCTATAGACCCTCCCTAAGTGATTTCACCTTCTTCATTCTATATGTGGGTAACTCCAATATTGATATCCCCATTAACTAATCATGAGCATCAGATCCATAAACATAACTCCCTCTAAGCAATTTCTCCTTAAGTGTTTATAAGCACCTCATGTTCAATATGTCAAAAATCAAACTCATTATTTCCCAAGCTCTCTTCCAAACCTGCTCTTTTTCCATTTGTCTCAATTTATTTACATATGTGTATACATCTCCACATACATGTACACACATGTGTATACATCTGTGAAAAAACACATAGGTATATAAATACGAGACCCTGTTCCTCACCGTACACAGTGCCCTGGACACCTGCATGGCTTTTTGTTCCATAAAGGCTTATAACCCAGTGCATTCACCATCTTCCAGGTTCTTTATTCCCACTTCTGACCTCTCTTTTTTCTGCTTCATCTTTAATTAGGCGGCCACGGGATGGATATATTTTTTCTAGTAAAATAACTTTTCAGGTTTTCTAATAAACTTTTTGCTTTCTAATAAGATGCTGAAATTTAAATTCTAGTGACATATAATTTATCCAGGCTCCTAATATATTAGTTGACTTAATTTTTGAGAGTGATCTTGGTAAATTAATACCACTTGTTTTAAAAAGAAATGGTTACATTGTTAAGTTAAAAACTGCCCTTATCTTGATTTCAAATTGGATTATCCCCCTCAGCATCATATAGACACTGGCAGGCTGTACAAAAGTGCTTAAAATAGTGCCTGGTACAGAGTAATTTGTATATATTGTCATCATTTTATTATTACTATTATCTGAATCTTATTGATTTGGAGAAAACAGGGAAAGCAAGTAAAACCAAAATATAAGCATATGATAAAATAGTTGTTTTCCAATGTTTTGTATGGCAGCTATTCAAAGAGGTTCAAGAAAAATAACTTGATTTTATATTTATCCTGTATTTCTCCTACTCTCATCTTGACTTATTCTCTATTATTGCCTTTCATAAAAATGCTTTCAACATAACTAGTTGATAACACATGTAAATAAAAACAGTCTTCCCTGGTGGCTCAGCAGTAAAGAATCGCCTGCCAATGCAGGAGACACAGGTTTGATCCCTGGCTTAGGAAGATACCCTGGCGAAGGAAACAGCAACCCACTCCAGGATTCTTGCTGGGCAATCCTAGGGACAGAGAAGCCTGGAAGGCTATGGTTTGTGGTGATGCAAAGTTGGATACAACTGAGCACACAGGCACAGAGATAAAAACTTTATTTTCAAAAACTGAATGAAGCAGCTTTGACCATTATTTTGGAATCCTGCTAGTTTTAAACTATTCCATAAACCTTCTGGTTCCTGTTGCCCAGGGTAAAGTTCAAGATGTCATAAGGTAACAAAACATTTAGTCCTCTGGCTTCCTTATCTTGTGTTCATGAGGGAGTATACTGCATGCAGTTAGCACTAAATAAAAATTCAGACTGAATAACACTAATCCACATTTGGCACATTTTAATTAAAATCTATGTACCACTGGTCAAATCCTCTATAGACTAAAACTGGTAGAAAAATACCTTGGGTACAGTAACATGATTTTTTTAAATTACATATTATATATGTAACATAAAATAAATTTCACTAGCAACCTTCTGGTTGCTAATTTAAGAACATAAGCTCTGTGAGCTCAAGCAACAAATCTGTATTTTTGCCATGTAGGTAACAGGCAGCAGGCATTCCATAAATATTAATAGATGAAGCACAGGCTGGAATCAAGATTGCCGGGAGAAATATCAATAACCTCAGATATGCAGATGACACCACACTTACAGCAGAAAATGAAGAAGAACTAAAGAGCCTCTTGATGAAAGTCAAAGAGGAGAGTGACAAAGTTGGTTTAAAACTCAACATTCAGAAAACTAAGATCATGGCATCTAGTCCCATCACTTCATGGCAAATAGATGGGAAAACAGTGCAAACAGTGACAAATTTTATTCTCAGGGGGCTCCAAGGGTTTTTCCAGTAGTCATGTATGGATGTGAGAGTTGGACTATAAAGAAAGCTGAGCACTGAAGAATTGATGCTGTGGAACTGTGGTGTTGGAGAAGACTCTTGAGAGTCCCTTGGACTGCAAGGCGATCCAAATAGTCCATCCTAAAGGAAATCAGTCCTGAATATTCATTGGAAGGACTGATGTTGAAGCTGAAATGCCAATATTTTTGGCCACCTGATGTGAAGAACTGACTCATTGGAAAAGACACTGATGCTGGGAAAGATTGAAGGCAGGAGGAGAAGGGGATGACAGAGGATGAGATGGTTGGATGGCATCACTGACTCAATGGACATGAGTTTGAGTAAACTCCAGGAGTTGGTGATGGACAGGGAAGCCTGGTGTGTTGCAGTCCATGGGGTTGCAAAGAGTTGGACACGACTGAGCAACTGAACTGAAAAAGTGTATGTGTGCTAGTCTTTTAATGCCACAACACTATCTACTCTCTTACTATTATTTCTGAACATGTATGGAACGTATTCTGAGAGAACAGTAAAACTATCATCTGGTAGCAAAATTAGAACCTAAAATATTATTAATCATTTTAAGTCCAGAAATAAAGAAGTAAAAACAAAATCCTGATTATGTCTCTAAGTTAAAAACACATTCTGACATACGTATCTAATCAGCAATACATTTGGTATCTAAAGTGGTTGGCATCTTCCTGTGAAGTTCAAGACAAGACAGGTTCAGATAATGGCTCAGTCATTATCCTTGTCACTACGGGGTCAGGCACGGTCCACCTCGGAGGAGCTGTTGGCAGAGGTCTCGGGTCGCTCAGTGTCCAGCGATGCTGGGTACTCAGTGCCCTTCCTGAGGGGTCGAGACTGGTGCGGGTGGCTTGGTGGACACAAGTAACCTTTGGCCGGAGCAGACGTCTCCATTGCTGAGCGTGTGCCTTGGACATTCTTCCTGGTTGTTAACTGGAGGAGCTTGGCTGGATGATTCCCATCTGGCGATGGAGACGCTGCTTGGCCCCAAGGACCTAGGTTTTGCGAGGAGGACTCGCGTGGGGCAGACACTCAGACTTACCTTGACTGAGATGGTGATGAGGGGAACTTGGTTCAGCGGCCTCGGGCACCACGGGCTCTTGGGGGAGTTGGAAGGGCCTGGTGGGAGTCAGACACCCCGTTTTGCGTGGGGCACCCTTGTGCTCACATCTGCGACTTCTCCCGAAGTTGTCTGACTCCTCTGGTGCTGGGGCTCTTCCAGCAGCTTGGAGTGGAGCCCACAGGGCAGGAAACTTTGTTCAAGCCACAGGGGACTGGTGGGCTGACTCCCTGAATTACTGGGAATGAGAGAGTGAGAAGAGGGTGGTAAGATGTCCAGATTTAAGTTTTATTTTAAATTTTGCTTTATGAAAACATTGTAAACACGTAAGGAAGTAGCTGTGAGGTCTCCTGCATTCCTCACACAGATTCACCACTTCTCAATGAGAGCCCTGTTCTTTCTCCCCCAAATCTGCAACCGCAGGTGTATTTCTCTTTGGGCACTTCCTCTCCCTGGGGGCCTATGTCAGGCCTGTTGTGGGAGCCCTGGCCTCCATAGGTAGAGTTCACATACAGGTCTGCCTATATTGTGAGTGTCCTTGGGCAAAGTACTGAATCTCCTGGAGCTGTTGGGAGTATGGAAAGAGGTAAAACAGAGGTCTCATACGTGTTAATGTAATGTTCATTTCTGTTTTTACTAACCTTTATAGGCACATAGAAGATTAACGTCATGCTGAATTATCAGCATAACATTCAGTTCAGTTGAGTTCAGTCACTCAGTCACATCCGACTCTTGGCAACACTCAGTTGGGTCTGACTCTTTGCGACCCCATGAATCCTAGCACGACAGGCCTCCCTGTCCATCACCAACTCCTGGAGTTCACTCAAATTCATATCCATGGAGTCGGTGATGTTATCCAGCCATCTCATCCTCTGTCATCCACTTTTCCTCCTGACCCCAATCCTTCCCAGCATCAGGGTCTTTTCCAATGAGTCAACTCTTCGCATGAGGTGGCCAAAGTGCTGGAGTTTAAGCTTCAGCATCAGTCTTTCCAGTGAACACCCAGGACTGATTTCCTTTAGGATGGACTGGTTGGATCTCCTTGCAGTCCAAGGGACTCTCAAGAGTCTTCTCCAACACCACAGTTCAAAAGGATCAATTCTTCGACTCTCAACTTTCTTCACAGTAGAACTCTCACATCCATACATGACCACTGGAAAAACCGTAGCCTTAACTAGGTGGACCTTTGTTGGCAAAGTAATATCTCTGTTTTTTTAATATGCTACCTAGGTTGGTCATAACTTTCCTTGCTGCAATCACCATCTGCAGTGATTTTGGAGCCCCTCCAAAATAAAGTCTGACACTGTTTCCACTGTTTCCCCATCTATTTCCCATGAATTGATGGGACCAGATGCCATGATCATCGTTTTCCAAATGTTGAGCTTTAGGCCAACTTTTTCACTCTCCTCTTTCACTTTCATCAAGACCATACACAAAGATAAACTTGAAATGGATCAAAGATCTAAAGGTAAGACCGAAAACTATAAAACTCTTAAGGGAAAACATAGGCAGAACACTCTATGACAAATTACAGCAAAATCCTCCATGACCCATCTTCTAGAGTAATGGAAATTAAAAAATAAACACGTGGGGCCTAATTAAACTTAAAAGCTTTTAACAGCAAAGGAAACAATAAATAAGACGAGAAGACAACCCTCAGAATGGGAGAAAATAACTGCAAATGAAGTAACTGACAGGATTAATCTCCAAAATCTATAAGCAGCTCAAACAACTCAATATCAGAAAAGCAAACAGCCCAATCAAATAGTGGGCAGAAGACCTAAACAGACATTTCTCCAAAGAGGACAAACAGGTGGCTAATAAACACATGGAAAGATGCTCAACATCCCTCATTATTAGAGAAATGTAAATCAAAACTATGATGAGGTATCATCTCACACTGGTCGTCAAAAAAATCTGCAGTCAATAAATGCTGGAGAAGATGTGGAGAAAAAGGAGCTCTCTTGTACTGTTGGTAGGAATATAAATTGATATAGCCACTATGGAGAACAATATGGAAATTCCTTAAAAACTAGGAGTCAAATTACCATATGACCCAACAATCCCACTATTGGACACACAGTGTGAGAAAGCCATAGTTGAAGAAGACACCTGTACCCCAATGTTCATTGCAGCACTATTTACAGTAGCTTGGACATGGAAGCAAAGTATATGTCCATTGACAGATGAACTGATAATGAAGTTGTGGTACATATATACAATGGAATATTACCCAGCCATATAAAGAAACACATTTGAATCAGTTCTAATGAGGTGGTTGAACCTTGAGCCTATTATACAGGGTGAAGTCAGAAAGAGAAAAACAAATTCATATATTAATGTGTATATATGAAATCTAGAAAGATGGCCCTGATGTACCTGTTTGCAGGGCAGCAGTGGAGACACAGACATGGAGAACAGACTTGTGGACAGAGTTGGGGAAGGAGAGGGTGGGGCAAATTGAGAGAGTAGCACTGAAACATGCACATTACCACGTGTAAAATAGATACCCAGTGGGAGTTTGCTGTGTGACTCGTCAAGCGCAAACATAATCTGTGACAACCTAAAAGGATGGGATGGGGTGGGATGTGGGAGGAGGTTCAAGAGAGAGTGGCTGATTCATGTTGATGTATGGATGAAATCAACACAATATTGTAAAGCAATTATCCTCCAGTTTAAATTAAAAAAAACTCTGGAAGATGCAATTGTAAGAAATCTTTGATGACAAAATGCAGATCAATGGCTGTTGGGAAGAGGAGTGAAAGATTACAAAGGAGCACATTAGTCATTTTGGGAAATGACTAATAAATTTACTCAGTGTTGCAATGTTTTCACAGGTGTATAACTATTTCAAACTTACTAAGCTGTATACTTTAAATACGTGTATAATTGTGTGTCAAATATATGCCAATAAGACATAGTTTTAAATTAAAAAAAGAAGGGGTGCCTCTGATGCCATCTTCAACCTGCTTTCCTTCCTTCTTGCCTCTGCTAAACTAGGAGGCTGGATAGATGGGTACTCCTCCCACACATCCCTTTCTTCTCTTCTCTTTCTCCAGCTCTGCCTATGCAACGAGTCTTCTCTAGGAAGAGCACTCACCAAACTAAGAACATGGCCCCAGGGCTCCTGACTACTAGGGATGAGGTGAGTCCTAAAATTCCTTCCTAGCTCTTACAGGATGGACCCATTTCTTTTATCATGTACTGGAGCTGCCTTGATGGTGTTAGGCTGTGCCTAGCCCTGATCTTGGAGGTGATCTTCTCATGGAGAAGTGGTGACATGACTGAGCGACTGAACTGAACTAATACTTAATATAAAATTGTCACCATTTTAAAATGTCCAGTTCAGTGGCATTGTTTATTCACACCATTATGCAGTCATCGCCATTCATTTCCAGAACTTTTTCATCTTCCCAGGATGAAACTATCCATTATGTAATAACTACACGTTCCTAGCCCATTCCCCCTCCTAACTCCTGGTAACCTCTGTTTTATTTTGTCTCCATGAATTTGCCTATTTCAGGTACCTGCTGTAAGTGGAATCAAACAATATTTGTCATTTGTGACTGGCTTATTTCACTTAGCATAATGTTTTCAAGGCTAATCTCTTGATTTAGCGTGTATCAGAATTTCTTTCCTTTTTATGGCTGAATTATGTACAGTTCAGTTGCTCAGTAGTGTCCGACTCTTTGCGACCCCAAGAAATGCAGCATGCCAGGCCTCCCTGTCCATCACCATTCCCCGGAGTTCACCCAAACTCACGTCCATTGAGTCGGTGATGCCATCCAGCCAACTCATCTTCTGTTGACCCTTTTTCTCTTGCCCCAATCCTTNGGTTGAATGCCCCAACCAAAAGACAAAGACTGGCTGAATGGATACAAAAATAAGACCCCTATATACGTTGTCTACAAGAGACCCACCTCAAAACAAGGGACACATACAAACTGACAGAGAAGGGCTGGAAAAGATATTCCATGCAAATAGAGACCAAAAGAAAGTAGGAGTAGCAATGCTCATATCAGGTAAAATATACTTTAAAACAAAGGCTGTGAAAAGAGACAAAGAAGGACACTACATAATGATCAAAGGATAAATCAAAGAAGATACAACAATTATAAATATATATGCACCCAACATAGGAGCACCACAATATATAAGACAAATGCTAACAAGATTGAAAGGGGAAATTAACAATAACACAATAAAGAGTAGAGTGAAAATGTTGGCTTAAAGCTCAACATTCAGAAAACGAAGATCATGGCAATGGTCCCATCACTTCACGGCACATAGATGGGGAAACAGTGGAAACAGTGTCAGACTTTATTTTGGGGGGGCTCTAAAATCACTGCAGATGGTGATTGCAGCCATGAAATTAAAAGATGCTTACTCCTTGGAAGAAAAGTTATGACCAACCTAGATAGTATATTCAAAAGCAGAGACATTACTTTGCCAACAAAGGTCCGTCTAGTCAAGGCTATGGTTTTTCCAGTGGTCATGGATGGATGTGAGAGTTGGACTGTGAAGAAAGCTGAGCTCTGAAGAATTGAGGCTTTTGAACTGTGGTGTTGGAGAAGACTCTTGAGAGACCCTTGGACTGCAAGGAGATCCAACCAGTCCATTCTAAAGGAGATCAGCCCTGGGATTTCNTAGTCAAGGCTATGGTTTTTCCAATAATCATGTATGGATGTGAGAGTTGGACTGTGAAGAAAGCTGAGCGCCAAAGAACTGACACTTTTGAACTGTGGTGTTGGAGAAGACTCTTGTGAGTCCCTTGGACTGCAAGGAGAGCCAATCAGTCCATTCTAAAGATCAGTCCTGGGTGTCTTTGGAAGGAATGATGCTAAAGCTGACACTCCAGTACTTTGGCCACCTCATATGAAGAGTTGACTCATTGGAAAAGACTCTGATGCTAGGAGGGATTGGGGGCAGGAAGAGAAGGGGACAACCGAGGATGAGATGGCTGCATGGCATCACTGACTCGATGGACTTGAGTCTGAGTGAACTCCGGGAGTTGGTGATGGACAGGGAGGCCTGACATGCTGTGATTCATGGGGTCGCAAAGAGTCGGACCCGACTGAACGACTGAATTGAACTGAACTGAACTGAATGCAGAAAAGCGCAAACCCAGGTGGAGCCTGGGCTTTTCTCTGACTTGGGATGGATTTGAAAGCCTGGGGTGAACAAAGTGACTAGACNCAAAGAGTCGGACCCGACTGAACGACTGAATTGAACTGAACTGAACTGAATGCAGAAAAGCGCAAACCCAGGTGGAGCCTGGGCTTTTCTCTGACTTGGGATGGATTTGAAAGCCTGGGGTGAACAAAGTGACTAGACTTCACAGGAAAGAACACTGAGAAAGAAAGAGCTGTACTAAGATATCTGAAAATCTGAAGTGTTTCACTTGACTCTTCAGTTGAGAGCTGACGCATATGCTTGTGAGGTAATTACCTTAGACCAGGGACATAATCACCTGGAATGGGTAGAGGAAGAGTGCCTGGCACTCATACAGGGTCATTATCATTCTTATAGTCAGAAATCACACTGGAAAACCTCCTGATTCATGGCACAGTGGGGGAAGTACTCAAANCCTTGGTATCTCTAATTTTCTTGAAGAGATCTCTAGTCTTTCTCATTTTGTTCTTTTCCTCTGTTTCTTTGCATTGATCGCTGAGGAAGGCTTTCTTATCTCTCCTTTCTATTCTTTGGAACTCTGCATTCAGATGCTTATATCTTTCCTTTTCTCCTTTGCTTTTTGCCTTCTTCTTTTCACAGCTATTTGTAAGGCCTCCCCAGACAGCCATTTTGGTTTTTTGCATTTCTTTTCCATGGGGATGGTCTTGATCCCTGTCTCCTGTACAATGTCACGAACCTCTGTCCATAGTTTATCTGGCATTCTATCTATCAGATCTAGTCCCTTAAATCTATTTCTCACTTCCACTGTATAATCATAAGGGCTTTGATTTAGGACATACCTGAATGGTCTAGCGGTTTTCCCTACTTTCTTCAATTTCAGTCTGAATTTGGCAATAAGGAGCTCATGATCTGAGCCACAGTCAGCTTCTGGTCTTGTTTTCACTGACTGGACAGTTATGTGTATATATGTACTACATTTTCTTATCTGATTATCTGTTGGTGGACATTAGGGTTGTTTCCACCTTTGGGCTATTGTGATTAATACTGTTATGGACATTGGTATATGAGTATATTGAATTCTTGCTTTTGATTCTTTGGGGATATACACCCACGATTCAAATTGCTAGATCATATGATAAATTGAACTTTTTTTTTAATTGATATATTTAACTTTTGAGGAACTGTTAAACTCTTTTCCACAGAAATGACATCATTTTACTTTTCCCACAACTATAAATAGAAGTTCCAGTTTCTCCATGTGTGTGTGGTCAGTTCTGTCCAACTCTTTGTGACCCCGTGGACTGTAGCCTGCCAGGCTCTTCTGTCCATATAATTTTCGAGGCAGAAATATTGGAGTGGGTTGCCATTTCCTACTCCAATTTCTACTCCAGTTTCTCCACATCCTCCCAAAATGTTCTTTCCTGTTTCTTTGGTAATAGCTATCCTAATGAGTGCGATGTGGTATCTTTGTGGAGCAGTATTTTAAGGCTTTGAGACATTATGTTTCCTTCTCATTCAAGTACAAGACAAGGATGTCAGTTCTTACCACTCTTATTCATTATTGTGCTAGAAGTTCTACAGTAAGGCAAGAACAGGAAATAAAATACATATAGATTATAAGGAAAGAAATCTGCCCCTGTATGCAAATCCTCTGATTGTCTACATAGGAAATCTTAAGGAATCTAGGAGAAAAAAAAAACTCCTAGAGCTAGTGAGTTCCACCAGGTTGCCAGATTCAGGATAAGCATACAGTTTATTACTGTATCATGGCAATTGTTCTGTATCATGAACAATTGGTCACTAAACTAAAAACACAGTACCATTAAAATCACTAAAAAAAGAAAAAGGAATTTTTAGATATCAGTTTTTTAACAAAGCATATGTGGATTTGTATACTGAAAACCACAATAGCTGTTGAAAGATATCAAAGAACATCTCTGTAAATGGAGAGACATCTCATCTCATGTTCATAGATTTGAAGAGTCAACGTGATAAAGATGTCGGTTCTTCTTAAATTGATATACAGGTTTAATGCAAATCTTGTCCAAATTCCAGAAACATTTTTTATTAGATACAGGTGAGATTATTCTAAAATTTTTTGTGGAAAGGAATATGACTTAGAATAGCTAAAATAATCTTTTAAAATGAAGACTAAAGGAGGAAGAATCCATCTATCTGATTTCAAGACCTATGATATAGCTGCATTAATCAAAACAGTGCTTTCCACAGCATCATAGATTTAGAGATTGATAGAACAGAATAGAGAACCCCTGAATAGATGCCCCCAGCAAAGTGGGAAGAGGTTTAGTAGTCTTGAATACATGACAAAGGATTCCAGTCTATGGATCTCACCTGATGTTGCATGCCAGCCTTATTGCTGCCTCAGCCCTGGGTGGTGACTTAGGTTAAGTTGACTAGTGGGCCTGTGTGGTTTCTAGGTAAGCAAGGATGTGTTTGTGTTATAGGCGTTAATGGCCTTCAGGGATGTGGCTGTGGCCTTCACCCAGAAGGAGTGGAAGCTACTGAGTCCTGCTCAGAGGACCCTGTATCGGGATGTAATGCTGGAGAACTACAGCCATATGGTGTCGCTAGGTAAGGATGACCTGTCCCATGTCTCAGACTCTGCCTGTAGGCCTCTTAAAATTTAATGGAGTAGCCACCATGCTTTTGGCTCAGAAAGAAACAATATTTTCTCTATACCTCAGAGAATGTCTGGATTCTGTAGAGTCGGAAATGGTGAAGTTGTGCATGTGTGTGTATCTGTGTGATATGACACTGCATTTCTAGGCCCCTTCCAAGGCCAGGCCCTCCTCTAAAGTGATCTTGCTTCAGATAGCAGAGTATTTGTATTCATTCAAGCACAGGGGAGAATCATATACTGCCTTTAGATCCAGGATTCCTCCCACCCCTTAGTCATCTTTTCTTAGCATTCAGAAAATCTTTGTCCCCATCCATGCCCCCTGCCTGGCTTTCCTACCCGCTTCTGAGTCATTGCATTCCCTGGCTGACTCTGAATTCTGTGATAGCCTCTTAAGCCACTAACCAAAGGTCAACTTGATTTTTTTCCTCTGTGAGTAGGAATTGCCTTTCCTAAACCAAAACTCATTATACAACTGGAACAAGGAGACGAGCCCTGGAGAGAGGAGAGTGAATGTCTTCTGGACCTTTGTGCAGGTAAGTGGAAAACAGCAGGCAGACAAGGATCAGGGCAGTGAGGTGCTCAGCAGGTGAGGAAAGAGGAGCATCTGTAAGCTTATGAAGAGGAAGCTCTTCCTCAGGCCTGCCTTCCTACTCAGCCCAGAGAGGACTTCTCTGGCCACCCCCTCTTTCCTCCCCAACAGAGCAACCTCCACTCACTTGGTGTCCCTTGTCCAACACTTCTGAGATCTTCCCATTCTTGAACTTTTGTTAGTTGACCTGATCTTGAACATAACACTTGTCCTCTGAGACTAAGTCATCTATCCTTGCTAGATTCTGTCCAGTTTTTGTTTTTAAACTGGTAATGTTTTCATGCAGCATTTCTACCCTGTAAGTTCCCATAACTTTGTTTCTTTTATGATGTGTTATTTAAGATTATAACAGAGTGTGAAGAATTATATAATGAGTGCCAGTTTGCTTTCCATGCAGCCTAAGTGGTGATGGTGATTTAGTCGCTAAGTTATGTCTGACTCTTGGGACCACATGGACTGTAGCCCAACCAGGCTCCTCTGTCCATAGGATTTTCCAGTCAAGAATACTGTAGTGGTATTCTGAAAGTTTTCACTTTTGTCTCAGGTTCAAAGGATTTGTCAACAAAATAAGCCATGCATTATATACAAATAAATAATAAAAATATTTATTAGAGAATTATCTGGCTTACTTTCAATATACTAACATTGAAAGAAGAGTGAAAGAGAGCAGAGGATACATCACCAATTTGGATTTTCACCAACATTCAGACTTAAACAGTGCTGGGAAGTCCCATGTCACAGCACGTCTGGAGTCCCAGTTGGGAAAAGGTCCCAGGCAGAGTGTCTGCTCCATGGGTGAGACTTCAAAGACTGCAGTTTGGGGTTCCCGTTTATAATCCCCAAATGCAAACAGAATGCTCATCATCAATCTGTGAGCAAATTCCACTTCTGGTTTCATGTTATGCTGTTTGTTTTGTCATGTAAAACTTGGAATGTTGTTAAGGTCAGGGCTTGGTTGGCCAGGCCCCCTCCAGGAGCTTAATAAATTCCAAGATCTGCTCCCTATCGATATCTATTGTGTTTCTCTTCTGACACTCACAGCAAGTGTGGCTGACACTCAGAGCAGGTGTAGCTGACACCCACAGCAGCAGTCAGGGCAGTGTCCAGGTAGGTCAGAAGCAAGGGCAGAGGCCTGCTCTGCTCTTTTGCTAAGCCTGGACAAGACTACTTCTATTTTATTTCTCTAACAAGTGGGTTGCCATTTCCTACTCTAGAGAATCTTCCTGACCCAGGGATTGAACATGGGTCTCCTGCACTGCAGGCAGATTCTTTACTGACTGAGCTACCAGGGAAGCTTGCAGACTAAGAAATATACCATTATATAAGACCAGGTGATAGCTGATACCTTTCCTGGTTGTGTCTCGCTCCTTCGCCCTGCCTCTGAGAATCCGACTTCTGCATTAGCATGCCTGTGACTCCCCTTAGCTTTTTTATCCCTTCAGTGGATCTTTTAACCATATAGAGTTCTTTTGCATGTTGGTAAACTTTTCTGCACATAGTACTATATTGTATACCTTCTTCACCAGCTATATGTGAGATTCATATTAAAATGTGCAAGTTTAGTTTATACTTTTAACATTTGTTATATGTTGATTTCATTATATGAATATTTAATGCAGTTGAATTATCATTTCTTTTGGACATTTGAGTTATTTCTAATTTTTGTCTATGAAATAATGTTGCTGTATATTCTTATTTTTTCCTTGGAAACGCATGCAAGGGTTTCTCTCAAGATGCATAGCTAGGAGCACAGAGACTGGTTCATGGGTGTGGGTAGCCTCATCCTGATTAGGTTATACCACATGTGTTCTGAACCTGTTCAATGCCATATTACACTCCCAGCAGCGGTGATGAGTTCTTGTTCCACATCCTCACATTTTTCACCGATCTGTTTGGTTTGTGGTGAAATATCATAGGGATTTTGCTTTCCAGAGAGCATGAGCATCTTTTCCTTTGTTGACTTGGTCGTTGGTGTTTCCTTTTCTGTGACTGGTCTGTTCAGGGTATGTTTCTACTTTTGATTTGGGCTATTTCTGTTATTGAACTGTAGAAATTCAATATACATTCTGGAAACATTTAGATCTTTAATCAGGTGGAATTAATTTTATGTGAATGTTGGGAGGTAAGTATAAATTTCTGCCTTTTTCTTTCATTCTGTTATTTTCAACATTCTTGGCATTTTATTATTTGTTATTTTTTTTGCTTCTAAATGTAACCATATATCTATACTTGTACTTTATAGCAAACTCAATGTTTTTTTCTTTTAAAAATCTATTATTAAACTATAATTATAATAGAAAAATATTATTATGGTATAAGGTATGATACCTTATGCTAGGAGGTATAAGGTAAAATTTGTTAAGTTTTGATATCTGCACAGTGATAAAACCATCACGATAGTCCAAATTCTGAGCATACCTATCACTGCAGAATTTCCTTGTGCCTTACTATAATTTCTGTCTCCTGCCCCTCCCTGTCCTCCCCTCCTCCCTTA
The DNA here is from genome assembly GCA_006410875.1 of Neotragus pygmaeus. Taxonomy (NCBI): domain Eukaryota; kingdom Metazoa; phylum Chordata; class Mammalia; order Artiodactyla; family Bovidae; genus Neotragus; species Neotragus pygmaeus. Next base: position 720,199 of record SJYV01055846.1, read on the forward strand.
CCCAGACAACCACTGACTGCTTTCTGTCATAGATTTGTTTGCATTTTTAGAATTCATATAAATTAATCATGTTAATTCTTTCACCCAGTATAATTATTTTGAATTTTATCCTCAGTGTTGGGTGGGTCAACAGTTCATTTCTTTTCATTGCTGAGTAGTACTTTAGATATCACAATTATTTAGCCATTCATGGGCTAAAGAAATTTCAGTAGTCTCCAGTTTTGATGAATACAAATAAAGACTATATGAACATTCATGAAAAGCATTTGTGTAAGCGTAGCTTTCATTTCTTTTGGATAAGCACCTGGGAGTGGAATGGCTGGGATGGATGATACAGGGTATGTTTAATTTTTAATGAAACTCACCAAGTAGCTGTACTATTTCACATTCCCACCAGCAGTGTGTGAAAATCCCAAATGTTTCACATGTTTGTCAACACTTGGTATTATGATTTTAATTTTAGACACTTTTATAACTGTGTAGTAACATCTTATATGGTTTTACCTGACATTTTCTTAATGACTTGTGATGTTGATAGTCTTTTCAAGTGCTTATTTGCTGTCTGTATATCTTCTTTGGTGAAATGTCATCTCAAATCTTTGGCCAATTTGAAAAGTTGGTTTCTTATGTTTGTATTGAATTTTGCAATTCTTCATATAGTTTGTATAGAAGTCCATTATTTGATTTTTAAGTATTTTCTTGTGGCTTGCTTTTTATCTTCTTAGTAGTGTTTTTCAATGAGAATTTCTTAACTTTGGTNCTTGAGAAAGAAGAATGGAACTGGAGGAATCAACCTGCCTGACTTCAGGCTCTACTACAAAGCCACAGTCATCAAGACAGTATGCTACTGGCACAAAGAGAGAAATATAGATCAATGGAACAAAATAGAAAGCCCAGAGATAAATCCACGCACCTATGGACACCCTATCTTTGACAAAGGAGGCAAGAATAGACAATGGAGAAAAGACAATCTCTTTAACAAGTGGTGCTTGGTGTTGGGAAAACTGGTCAACCACTTGTGAAAGAATGAAACTAGAACACCTTCTAACACCATACACAAAAATAAACTCAAAATGGATTAAAGATCTAAACGTAAAACCAGAAACTATAAAACTCCTAGAGGAAAACATGGGCAAAACACTCTCTGACATAAATCACAGCAGGATCTTCTATGACCCACCTCCCAGAATATTGGAAATAAAAGCAAAAATAAACAAATGGGACCTAATTAAACTTAAAAGCTTCTGCACAACAAAGGAAACTATAAGCAAGGTGAAAAGACAGCCTTCAGAATGGGAGAAAATAATAGCAAATGAAGCAACTGACAGACAACTCATCTCAAAAATATACAAGCAACTCCTGCAGCTCAATCCAGAAAAATAAATTACCCAATCAAAAAATGGGCCAAAGAACTAAACAGACATTTCTCCAAAGAAGACATACAGATGGCTAACAAACACATGAAAAGATGCTCAACAAAACTCATTATCAGAGAAATGCAAATCAAAACCACAATGATGTACCATTTCACTCCATTCAGAATGGCTGTGATCCAAAAGTCTACAAGCAATAAATGCTGGAGAGGGTGTGGAGAAAAGGGAACCCTCTTACACTCTTGGTGGGAATGCAAACTAGTACAGCCACTATGGAGAACAGTGTGGAGATTCCTTAAAAAACTGGAAATAGAACTGCTATATGACCCAGCAATCTCACTGCTCGGCATACACACCGAGGAAACCAGAATTGAAAGAGACACGTGTACCCCAATGTTCATCGCAGGACTGTTTATAATAGCACATCAGCAGATGAATGGATAAGAAAGCTGTGGTAATATACACAATGGAGTATTACTCAGCCATTAAAAAGAATACATTTGAATCAGTTCTAATGAGGTGGATGAAACTGGAGCCTATTATACAGAGTGAAGTAAGCCAGAAAGAAAAACACCAGTACAATATTCTAATGCATATATATGGAATTTAGAAAGATGGCAATGATAACCCTGTATGCGAGACAGCAAAAGAGACACAGATGTATAGAACAGTCTCTTGGACTTTGTGGGAGAGGGCGAGGGTGGGATGATCTTGGAGAATGGCACTGAAACATGTATCATATATGAAATGAATCACCAGTCCAGGTTTGATGCATGATACAGGATGCTCGGGGCTGGTGCAGTGAGATGACCCAGAGGGATGGTATGAGGAGGGAGATGGGAGGGGGGTTTAGGATGGGGAACACGTGTACACCTGTGGTGGATTCATGTTGATGTATTGCAAAACCAATACAATATTGTAAAGTAATTAGCCTCCAATTAAAATAAATAAATTTATATTAATAATAGTAATAAAATAAAATCTGTGACAAGAGAAATAAAACCTCCCCAGTAATGAAAACCCCTACCAGTCATTTTCTGTTTTGTTGTTGTTGTTGTTGTTACTGTACTCATTTTATTGAAGAAACAAAATGCGGTGCACATCATTAGTTCTAACCTTTGTCAATACAGCACAAAAGCAGACATATTTTGTTTAACATCAGAAACCCACAAACGAAAAACTGAAAGTCATTGGTAACCAAGGAAACTAACAGTGAATGGCTGGCTGTCTTTCAAAGGAAGACAAGAAGGGGCAGGAGAAAGAAAATGGAACGCAGGTTAAATCCCACTGCAGGAAAAGATGCCCTGTGGTCAGGTATCCTGTTAGTACCATCTCTATTTGCATTTTTCTGAGTTCTTGTAACAAAATCCCCTGCCACAAACAATTCAACACAAGCAATGCCTATTTTTGGTCTTAGTCCACAGAAGAGTTGTGTTTATGATAAAACCCATTTAATATTTCATTTTGCCTGTGGCTCTTTCAATTCAGTTCAGTTCAGTTCAGTCACTCAGTTGTGACCGACTCTGCGACCCCATGAATCGCAGCACGCCAGGCCTCCCTGTCCATCACCATCTCTTGGAGTTCACTCAGATTCACATCCATCGAGTCAGTGATGCCATCCAGCCATCTCATCCTCTGTTGTCCCCTTCTCCTCCTGCCCCCAATCCCTCCCAGCATCAGAGTCTTTTCCAATGAGTCAGCTCTTTGCATGAGGTGGCCAAAGTACTGGAGTTTCAGCTTTAGCATCATTCCTTCCAAAGAAATCCCAGGCCCTTTAGGTATCCCCAATTTTGCCCTCAAGGGTTGTCACCCCAAAGTGCATACTAAACACTATTTCCTGCCAAAATATTTATTTGCTGTGTGATTGCCAAGTTGACATAATAACATTGTCAACTGCACCTATTCATGATGCACATCCAGATATCTGCCACAGAGTCATCTTTCTCCAGTTTTAATTATCAGTCAAATGCATTCACAGGATGCTACCATGCACTGAGAGAAGAAATAAGATGTAGAATTCTGGGCCAAGATAACCTTAAGAGACAGAACAGACATATGGAGTGAAAAGATAAAAAACATCCAACTGGAAAAATAGCAAGAGAAAACATAGCAATTACACTTTGCCAAAACCAGCTACACAGCACCGTACATACATGTGGGAGAGCTGGAACACGAGTCGTCATCACTCATGGATGGCTTCCTAAACCAGTTGGAGACAGAAAAGGAAGCAAAGATGGAAAGAAACATAAGAAGCCCCTGAGGTAGGTAATGTGTCAGGTGTGAATGCTTGCAAATAGGAGAGAACAGTTTGTACTTAGGGTAAGAGAGTGAATGTATGTGTGTCTGTATGCGTATGTGTAGGTTCACTTAGCCGGTATATGGAGTATAGCTGCCCTATACAGGCCAATATCACTGATGAATATAGATGCAAAAATCCTTAACAAAATTCTAGCAATCAGAATCCAANATGTATGGCAAAACCAAAACAATATTGTAAAGTAATTAACCTCCAATTAAAATAAATAAATTTATATTTTTTAATTTGTTAAAGAATTAAATCATCAACAGTGATCCATACACTTATGATAGCAGGCATTAGCGATGTTAATAGATACTTAGGAGACATATTGGTCAAGATGGATATCAATCCTGATGTCTGGCCATGGCAACATGTGTATCTGGGCTATTTTGCTATCATGATATAGTGGTTAGAAATGTCTCTGGTACCAGATTCTCCAGATTCAAACACCAACCTATGTCACACATATTGGCTGTGTGACATAGACATGATACCCAACTTTCCTCTGCCTTCATATCTTCATCTGTAAAATGGAAACAGTATTACTGTCTACTTCTGAAGGTTTTCATGTGGGTTGAGTGAGTTATTATATGCTCATGTATCTTGAGTGCTTAAAGCAATTGCAGGTGTGTTATTAGACATTTGGAACCAAGACACTAGTATTTATGAACCATGTTATATCATTAATCAGTGAGCCAGCCAATCAAGTATTTACAGATCATCCTTAGTGGGTTCAAGGTCTACAGAGATTTCAAGACAGACAAAGGACCACACAAGAACCTGAATTTTTTTTTTTTCTTTTTGCTAGCTAGTTGGGGCTTCCCAAGTGGCTCAGTGGTAAAGAATCCACAGGCCAATGCAAGAGGCACAGGAGACGTGGGTTCAATTTCTTGGTTGGGAAGAATGCTTGGAGAAGAAAATGGCAACCTGCTTCAGTGTTCTTGCCTGGAGAATCCCATGGACAGAGGAACTTGGTGGGCTACAGTCTATGAGGTCGCAGAGTCGGACACGACTTAGAGACAGCCAACACGCACAACTGCCAGTACAGCAAATATAAACTAAAAGAAAATGGTAGTATTAAAGTAATATAGCAGTTAAAGAGGCTCTACCAAAGAAAAACACAGTTTGGTCATTTAAGGATCCTGCTTTATAATGGTAAACTAGTTCCCACTGACTCTAACATAATAAATGTTAAAGTATAATCATGCCATTCAGGCTGCACAGACCTTCGCTGGCTTCCTGGGTAGCCCTCTAACCACTTTTTCCCCTCTAGAAAAGTCAGTTTTGAGTTCATAATGCCCTGTTTAAGATTCAGTTGCTGTTTCCATTTTATATTTTGCTATTCCAGATTATAAATTATCACTTTTAATTGGCATCAAGATAAAATTTTAGAGTATATTTGTCAGCTCTAATGTTAACTATTATTTTAGGGAAAAAAAATGTCAGCAGTGAGTAAAAGGAGGAGTCTGTTTCTCAGGATATCCTTTGAAGAATTACAAGTAATAATCACTCTTCTTTCGGACCTTCAGTTTAGCGATGCAGTAAATGCATTCAAATGTTTGCAAATCTTTAATATGAGCAGAAGCCATTTTAATATGGATTCTCATATATCTAAATTTGAAGCACTGTAAGAGCCTTGAGAATGGGAAAATTCATTTTCTTTGGAAATATATATTTAAATAGCTACTATAATAATTTACAAAGCATTAAGTCTGGAATGGAACTAAGAATACTTATTTATATTCTCAACCCTTACCTGTGAGGCAACTGATTGTTTTTTTTTTTAATTTTTCATTGGTGTATAGTTGCCTTACAATGTTGTAATATTTCCTGCTTACAGCAGAGTGAATCAGGCATATGTATACATTATACATATATGTCCTCTTTTTTTGGATTTCCTTACCATTTAAGTCACCACAGAGCACTGAGTAGAGTTCCCTGGGCTCTACAGTAGGCTCTCATATCTGTTTTATACATAGTAGTGTATATACGGCAATCTCAGCCTCCCAGTTCATCTCATCCTTCCTTCCCCCTTGGTGTCCATACGTTTGTTCTCCATGTCTATGTCTCTCTGCTTTGCAAAAAGGTTCATAGAAGTAACTTAAACGTTTATTGACAGAAGAATAGATAAAGAAGATGTGGCCCATATATATGAATACAGTGGAACATTATTCAGCCATAAAAACAAACAAAAATATGCCATTTGCAGAGATGTGGCTAGACCTAGACACTGTCATACAGAGTGAAGTAAGTCAGAAAGAGAAAAACAAATAACATCTATTAATGCATATATGTGGAATCTGGAAAAACGGTATAGATGGGAGGGAACTGTTATTATTCCCATTCCTTAGATAAGGAAATTGAAGTACAGGGAAGTTAATTTACTAACATCACACTGCTAAGATGAGGAGGAACCAGGATATGAACCTAGCTTTACTTACCTCCTAAACCCTGTTTTCAGTTCAATTCAGTCGCTCAGTCCTGTCCGACTCTTTGCGACCCCATGAATTGCAGCACGCCAGGCCTCCCTGTTCATCACCATCTCTCAGAGTTCACTCAGACTCATGTCCATCGAGTCTGTGATGCCATCCAGCCATCTCATCCTCGGTCGTCCCCTTCTCCTCCTGCCCCCAATCCCTCCCAGCATCAGAGTCTTTTCCAATGAGTCAACTCTTTGCATGAGGTGGCCAAAGTACTGGAGTTTCAGCTTTAGCATCATTCCTTCCAAAGAAATCCCAGGGTTGATCTCCTTCAGAATGGACTGGTTGGATCTCTTTGCAGTCCAAGGGACTCTCAAGAGTCTTCAACACCACAGTTCAAAAGCATCAATTCTTCGGCGCTCAGCCTACTTCACAGGCCAACTCTCACATCCATACATGACCACTGGAAAAACCATAGCCTTGACTAGACAGACCTTTGTTGGCAAAGTAATGTCTCTGCTTTTGAATATGCTATCTAGGTTGGTCATAACTTTTCTTCCAAGAAGTAAGCGTCTTTTAATTTCATGGCTGCAGTCACCATCTGCAGTGATTTTGGAGCCCAA
>SJYV01055846.1:727655-795632 GCA_006410875.1 Neotragus pygmaeus
AGAGACTAACACTTTTACTTTCACTTTTCTCATTCAGGTTACTACAGTGCATTGAGTTCCTTGTCCTACACAGTATCTTCTCAAAAGTTATCTATTTTATGCATAGTATCAATAGTCAATCCCAATCTGCTAATTCTTCACATCACCCTTCTTCCCCCTTGGCATTCATATATCTTTCTGATAGAACATTATTGTGATCCACACAGTCAAAGGCTTTGACATAGTCAATAAAGCAGAAATAGATGTTTTTTCTGTAATTCTCTTGCTTTTTTGATGATCCAGCGGATGTTGGCAATTTGATATCTGGTTCCTCTACCTTTTCTAAAACCAGCTTGTTGTGCAGAAGCTTTTAATTTTAATTAGGTCCCATTTGTTTATTTTTGCATTTATTTCCAATATTCTGGGAGGTGGGTCAAAGAGGATCCTGTTGTGATTTATGACAGTGAAGGGTTTTATAGTTTCTGGTCTTACATTTAGATCTTTAACCCATATTGAGTTTATTTCTGTGTATTGTGTTAGAAAGTGTTCTATTTTCATTCTTTTACAGGTGGTTGACCAGTTTTCCCAGCATCACTTGTTAAAGAGATTGTCTTTAATCCATTGTATATTCTTGCCTCCTTTGTCAAAGATAAGGTGTCCATAGGTGCGTGGATTTATCTCTGGGCTTTCCATTTTGTTCCATTGATCTATATTTCTGTCTTTGTGCAAGTACCATACTGTCTTGATGACTGTGACTTTGTAGTAGAGCCTGAAGTCAGGCAGGTTGATTCCTCCAATTCCATTTTACTTTCTCAAGATTGCTTTGGCTATTCAAGGTTTTTTATATTTTCATACAAATTGTGAAATTATTTGTTCTAGCTCTTTGAAAAAATACCGTTGGTAGCTTGATAGGGATTGCATTGAATCTGTAGATTGCTTTCAGTAGTATACTCATTTTCACTATATTGATTCTTCCAATCCATGAACATGGTATATTTCTCCATCTATTAGTGTCCTCTTTGATTTCTTTCACCAGTGTTTTATGGGAGAAAATAATAGCAAATGAAGCAACTGACAAACAACTAATCTCAAAAATATACAAGCAACTCCTGCAGCTCAATTCCAGAAAAATAAATGACCCAATCAAAAAATTGGTGAAAGAACTAAACAGACATTTCTCCAAAGAAGACATACAGATGGCTAACAAACACAGGAAAAGATGCTCAACATCACTCATTATCAGAGAAATGCAAATCAAGACCACAATGAGGTACCATTTCATGCCAGTCAGAATGGCTGCTATCCAAATGTCTACAAGCAATAAATGCTGGAGAGGGTACAGAGAAAAGGGAACCCTCTTACACTGTTGGTGGGAATGCAAACTAGTACCCGCCACTATGGAGAACAGCGTGGCGATTCCTTAAAAAACTGGAAATAGAACTGCCTTATGACCCAGCAATCCCACTAGTGGGCACACATACGGAGGAAACCAGAATTGAAAGAGACATGTGTACCCCAATGTTCATCACAGCACTGTTTATAATAGCCAGGACATGAAAACAACTTAGATGTCCATCAGCAGATGAATGGATAAGAAAGCAGTGGTACATATACACAATGGAGTATTACTCAGCCATTAAAAAGAATACATTTGATTCAGTTCTAATGAGATGGATGAAACTGGAGTCTGTTATACAGAGCAAAGTAAGCCAGAAAGAAAAACACCAATACAGTATACTAACACATATATATGGAATTTTAGAAAGATGGTAACAATAACCCGGTATGCAAGACAGGAAAAGATGTATGTAGAACAGTCTTTTGGACTCTGTGAGAGAGAGAGAGGGTGGGATGAATTTGAGAGAATGGCACTGAAACATTTATAATGTCATATATGAAACGAATCACCAGTCCAGGTTTGATGCATGATACAGGATGCTTGGGGATGGTGTACTGGGATGACCCAGAGGTATGGTATGCGGAGGGTTTGGAGGAGGGGGTTCAGGATGGGGAACACGTGTATACCCATGGCAGATTCATGTTGATGTATGGCAAAACCAATATAATACTGTAAAGTAAAAAAAAAATTTAATTAAAAAATAAAACCAGTTTGAATATCTGAAAGTTCATGGTTCACACAGTGCTAAAGCCTGGCTTGGAGAATTTTGAGCATTACTTTATTAGCATGTAAAATGAGTGCAATTGTGTGGTAGTTTGAGCATTCTTTGGCATTGCCTTATTATCTGCTGATAAATCATTTATCTACAAACTACACTTTGCCCTAGGCTCTTTCTGGCCAGGCCAGACAGGCCCATCACACCATTACCTGCAGGAGACCGAGGCATGGAGAGAGAGAAAGGAAGTGAGGTATGATTCAGGGCATAGGACTGGGGAGTCCTTCTGTGCCACAGAATATTCCCAAAGATGTGACGTAGACGTAGAAATAATCAGAAATATCCTGTTATGCTGTGTTTGCTGTTTTCCTAGCAACTCGGCTGAGGAAGAACTCCACTGGTCTCTGTGGGTGCTTTTTCACTGATGTGCAATGCGAGATCATGTTTGGAGAACTGAGTGGTACCAACCCTGAAGTCATCTTTGACCCATGATAAGAGCAGACTTTTAAAGTTTCAATTATATGTGTGTGTCTGTTAAGTTCTCCTGAGCCTCTGGAAGCTGGGAAGTGCAGCATCCAGGTACCAGCAGATTCGGGCTTTGGTGGGATCTTTTGTTTACACTGTCCAGGCTAGAGTGTACCTTTCCTTTAACTGGGACTAACCATCTGCTGCAATCAGAGTAAGCCCTGGGCATGGACCCCTTGGCCAGGTCCTCAAATCTGGAGGGATTTTCACCCTCCAACAACTGAGATTTCACCCTCTCCAATAATTGAGATTCTCCTAGGATAGAAGGAGAATATTAATATTAATAATCAAAATTTGCTTTGTAGATTTAAAGATCTATGCACTGAAATTGATAAAAGATCATTAAAAGATATATTGTATTCAGGATCTTACCCTAAAAAAGGTAAGTGTAAATCAAAATTCTATGTTATTTCTTGGGAATAGTAATATAGTATCTTAGAAGGAAATGATGAATTATTCAGAAATATTGAATCCTTATCTTTATTTTTAACTAATTCACTGAATATTTGACACAGTTGCTTCATTTACTCAAACAACTACTTTATAACTTTTCAGTCATGAAATACACTGGGATTGTGAGATCCATTTCTAAAAATCATAATTAGTGGAAGCAATTCACATGTGTTTTGTATACTTCAAATAATGTTTCACATATTTTAAAAGGGTGATTCAGTAATTAATTTGAATTGTCTTTTTGTAAAAATATGTGATGGGCTTTGAAGTCCAACTTGAAAGATATAACACATAGAATCTCATCTCCCATGGACACTAAATATAACCACTTTATCTTAAACCCCAGAAGCCTTGACTTAGCTATAACCTAAGATACCTGCAATGTTTTCTAACAGTTATTATGGTTCTCCATCCGTGACACTTTTAAAAATAGTCTACTTAAATCTACTTGCATAATGTAGTTTTAATGACTCATGTGAAATTTTGTAAGTATGCTAAATTCTATAAATTTATTAAGCATTATACAAAGGAACATTTCACTGTCAATCTTTATCTCTTTCAAGGCCCCAATGAGTCCCTGCATTTGCTGTATTTCAGGATTTTTAGTATATATTTGTATTTCCATTCATAATGGTAAAAACTTTGAATGCATTTTTTTAAAATCTTTTCATTGTAAAGACTTCCTCTCAATTATGGTCTCTCTTCCTTCCACTGATACAAGCTAGAGTCTACTCTCATAATATAAATAGCACATCACATTCCTTAGAACCAGAGAATGTGTTTTTGCCCTTAAGTAAAACACACTACAGTTCAAAAGCATCAGTTCTGAACTGTGGTGTTAGAGAAGACTTTTGAGATTCCCTTGGACTGTAAGAAAACCAAATCATTCAATTCTAAAGGAAATCAGTCCTGAATATTCATTGGAAGGACTGATGTTGAAGCTGAAACTCCAATACTGTGGTGGCCTGATGCGAAGGGCTGACATTGGAAAACACCCTGATGCTGGGAGTCTGAAGCTGGGAGGAGAAGGGGATGACAGAGGATGAGATGGTTGGATGGCATCACTGACTCGATGGACATGAGTTTGAGCAAGCTCCAGGAGTTGGTGATGGACAGAGAAGCCTGGCGTGCCGCAGTCCATGGGTCCACAAAGAGTCAGACACGACGGAGAGACTGAACTGAACTGAACTGAAAACACTCTAAGCCCGCCACGGTCAAGGATCCGATGAAACAAGACACCAACTGCCCGACAAGCCAGCCACGCTCAGAGGCCACGTGAGGCTGAAGGTGTCCATATTCATGGAATACGGATCACGAAAGCAGGTATAGAGGGGGATGACAGCTTGTGCACTGATGTGAAGAGGCAGGGAAGAAGAGAAATCACTTGTCCCTGAGATGCTGTCTGCACAAGAAATGAAATATGGATCCATCTGGTCAAATCACAAAACATTTACTCATTTCACAGCTCTGACTTTAATGTGAATACTGTCTTTGATGAAATATTATAAAAGACACACAAGTTGGTTTATATCATTCATTAGATACATGTATGTGTATGTGCTTAGTTGAAGAGTCATATCTGACTCCTTGTGACTGCATTGACTGTAGCCGGCAGGCTTCTCTCTGTGTTGGATTTCCTAGACAAGAATACTAGAGTGGGTTGCCATTTCCTTCTCCACAGGATCTTCCTGACCCAGGGATTGAACCTGAGTCTCCTGCGTCTCCTGCAGGCAGATTCTTTACCATTGGTCAACAGGGAAGCCCAATTCATTATGTAGTTTGCTTATATTGTGATATGTGAAACATACTCATTTGAATATATTTCTATATTTATGTACATCTATGATGTATAGACAACTGAACATACTTTAAAACTTTTGAAAAGTTTCTTTTTAATCACTGAACTTCTAATAAGGCCATAGATGTATATATAAAATACACCTTAAGATATACTGTTCAATATACTGCAGTATACTGTAACAGGCAAATATCATTTGAAAGGTTCAAAATGTACATGTGTTCAAGGATGTTTAATTGACAGTGGCTTCATTTTCCTCTAGTGAATGCCTGTTTCATATAAGCAATATCAACATTTACTACAGCTGTGCTTGGAAGAAAAAAAAAGTAATCAAAACAAATTAGAGGAAGATGTGTTTAATATGGTACTTTTGTAATCATAGATTATATTTTCTTGCAAGTTGTTTCCCCAAGTAACAGCCCAAGTTTATATGAAGACCTAAACAAGCAGTTTATCGTTTGCTTCTTTAAGAGATTTTGCCTCACTGACTGCCTATCCCCTAACCCATGGTGGCATTTTCTTTACAATTTCCAGCACCAAACACTCAATACTAAAATGCTGCGTTCCCCCCAGTAGAAATTTTGTTTTATTCATCATCAGAGTAATCCAGTGAATGGTTTTGGATGAATGAACGCAAACAAAGCATCTAAAATGAAACTTTTTTGCAATGGTCATGATCTCTTTCCTATATCACCGAAATTCTCTCCTACCAGCTCTCTCGGTCATTCTTCAGACCTCAACCCACCGCTTCTATTTTTCTGCTAATTCTAAACAATTATCTGAAAAATACAACTCCCACAGACTTAGAAAACAAACTTATGGTTACCAAAATGGAAAGGTTAGGGAGGGATAAATTAGGGGATTGAGGTTAATGAACCTGCATCTCCTGTGACTCCTGCATTGCAGATAGATTCTTTACCAACTGAGCTATCGGGAAAGCCCCCTTACACATGCTACTATACATAAAATAAATAGCCATCAGGGATCTACTATACAGTGCAAGGAGCTACTGTCAATATTTTGTAATAACCTAATGGGAAAAGAATTTGAAAAAGAGTATATATTTCGGCTTCCTTGGTGCCTCAGTGATAAAGAATCCACCTACCAAGGCAGGAAATGCAAGTTCCATCCCTGGGTCGGGAAGGTCCCCTGGAAGAGGAAATGGCAACCCACTCCAGTATTCTTGCCTGGAGAATCCCGTGGCCAGAGGACCCAGTGGGCTACAGTCCATGAAATAACAAGAGTCAGACAAGACTTAGTGGCCAGANAATGCAAGTTCCATCCCTGGGTCGGGAAGGTCCCCTGGAAGAGGAAATGGCAACCCACTCCAGTATTCTTGCCTGGAGAATCCCGTGGCCAGAGGACCCAGTGGGCTACAGTCCATGAAATAACAAGAGTCAGACAAGACTTAGTGGCCAGACAAAATATGTACATAAAACTGGGTCACATGGCTCCACACCTGAAACTCACATGAGGTTGTAAATCAGCTGAACTCCCAACGCAGAATCAAAGTTTTTAAAACACAACTCACACTGTATGTCTGTCTACTCTGATCTCACCAATATCTTTTCATTACCCTAAAGACTNTAATTTTCAAAATGTATATGGAGGGTTTAACAGTAAGGTTACTTACCATTAAAAACCAAATTGTTACCACTTACCATGGAGATAGTAAGTAAACAATATCTAAATTGGAAACAAAAAACTGGGGATATTTAAACAAAGCCATTTGAATATTAAATGGAGTTGCAAAGACTACATCTAGAAGTCTATTTATAAACGGAGTTTATTTTAATCTCTCCTGGATTGGTGAAATGTGATTCTGTGATTCTCCCTAAACGTGTTCAGATGGCCTGAAACGTTTTGCCCATGTGGTTCTGTTAGTTCATCAGAAAGCATTCAATAAAATCACTCCTAACTGTCCTTTATTTTTAATTAAAGTTTATTATTCCTTTGGAAAAGTTGTTTTAGTATAAAGTAATATTTTATGAAACACCAGGATAGTCACTAACCATTCTGCACAAAGTTTTTCTGAAACACCTAATGTCAAATAATCATCCACTGTATTTTGGAAATTTATGTAAATTAATTTGCTAGTATCACCGAGATAATTGTTTGGTCAATATAGTAAATGAAACACTTATATTTTTGGATGCAGTATGTATTATTTTTAACAAATGAGCTTCATCTGCTTTAACTTTTATTATCTTCTACAGTGTTTTTATTTCGACTAATGGTTACCTGTGAGCTATGTAAGAGTTCAGTAACATCACTTAAAATAAGTATCCTGAAAAAAACTTTAGTAAACTGTTTATAATTTCCATAATTTTTAAACTCTGTAATTTCTACCAGTGATTGTATAATATACTTCAAAGCCATATATCTGAAGAGAAGGAAGCACTATCAAAGTATTAATTAATTAGTAAACTATTTATGTGTGTTCTTTATTCCAAAAGTGATTAAATTGAAAAAGCGTAACTTATACACTGACTGATGTTAGGCAGCCTTAATTTTGTGCTAAATTTTAACTTAGGCAGTAAAATCTGTGATCCATTTATCTTATCATAGCCAGTTACTCCTCCCTTCTAATTATATGATCATTAAATGTACTTTTTTATTATACAATGCATCTGCATATTTTTAAAAATAAAATTGCTTCCATTTTTCCCATAAGCATCTATTTTCTAATCAAAAGAGTGGATATTACATTGCTTCACAGTAAATATTCAAAAAAAATTTTAATGATAATTCATAGTTATGATTTGTTAAAGTAATTGCTTCATTTGAAATGTAAAACTTTTTTATTTTAAATTTAAACAGCAAGTATATTAAGATATTTAAATATGTAGTATTTAAATAATTATGCTTTTTGTTTAGGGCTTTAATCTTTTTTTTAAGCACTTTTAAAAATATACTTTTATGCCTAAGCATGAAAAATGTGATAAGAAAAGACAGTAAAATGGTCATGCCTTTTAGTTAATAGATTATATAAAATTATCTTGGAAAATGCCTTAATGCCATCACATAAGACAAAATCACTGTGCTCTTAAGACTATTTTTAGTAAAATGATTGGCAACACTCAAGTCACATGTTTGTATCAAGAAGGAATAATTATTTCCCACTGAAATAATATTCATCACATTTGCTTTAGAAATTGGGATAAAATTTCCTTTGGGTGTGGGATTGGTATGTCTTTGTGGGAGTGTTTAAGATACCCTGAATGGATAAAACAGTTATTTCAATATAATGTATATACTGAGTCAGTTGAAGTTTTGAGGACTAATTACCTGGAAGGCAAGATCATCCATAAGTTTTTCTTAATTATTCAGTAAATATTTATGGAAATACTTTTAGCCTAGTTTGGTGCTTTTTATCAAAATACATGTCCTTAAAATTTGGTGTCTAGCCATCTCTCTAGCCTCATCTCCTGTCTTAGCTCCAAGTTGCAACCAGACTCTCAATTGGAGTCCCTACAGTCGCCCACTCTGTCTCTTCAAGGTTTTTGTTAATGCCAAAAATATTCTCCTCTTTCCTCCAAGTATTCTTGCCGGATTAGTCTTAAGATTCACCCTTCAATCCTTGAAATGGGTGTCACTTCTAAAATGTCTCTCCTAATTCTCCAAGACCAAGTTTAGGTAGCCTCGCTCTGTATTCCCTGAATATCTTCTATAATTATCTCTACTAAAATAGCACTTATAATATTATTTTAATTTCCTGCTTCCTTGTTATCTCTATCATACCGTGAGAAAGAAAAAGTTGCTCAGTCATGTACAACTCTTTGCAACCCCATGGACTATACCCTGCCAGGCTTCTCTGTCCATGAGATTTTCCAGGCAAGAATACTGGAGTGGGTAGCCATAAGCTGGTGACAAAAGCTGTGTCATGTTCTTACATTAATGCATCCACAGCACCAAACTCAGGATCTAAGACATAACAGATGTTTAGTAAATATTTGTTGAATGGAAAGCTAATGTGTGGAACTGTTAAGTACCTGACTACATTGCTTTTTTTAAAAAACTGTCATAACAATATTTAACATGAGATCTTCCTCTTAATAAAATTTGAAGCATACAGTACATCATTATTGACTATAGGTATAGCGTTATACCCTGTGTTTTTTTTCTTGGTCTGACCTGGTCAGACCTGGTCGTCTTTGCTGAAGACCAGATTTGACCTGGTCTTCTTTGCTGTGTGCAGGCTTTCTCAAGTTGCAGTGAGCGAGAGCTACTCTCTAACTGCAGCGTTTGGGCTTCTTAACGTGGCTTCTTTTGTTGCAGAGCTCTAGCTCTAGTGCACATGGGCACAGTAGCTGTGGCACCATGCTTCGTTACACACCTGCATGTGGAATCTTCCCAGACCAGGGGTCGAACTCTCATCCCCTGCATTGGCAGGCAGATTCTTTACCACTGAACCACCAGGGAAATCCCTGAGTACATCTTAAACTAGATCTTTGGATGAGTCTGAGTTAACTGCTCTTGGAAAAGAACACTAGTAATCAATTCTCAATGCTCAAATGCAGGGCAACCCTTACCCTGCCATAGTAACTGTACCAAACTGTTTTAATTTTCCCTAATTAACCAAACTGTTTCATGTTGTTATGGTTAGAATACTCCTCTCTGTCAACCTAAAGTTTTTTAAAAAAAAAATAACACCTAACTCAATCTTTCCTTCTTGGTGAAGATTTTGCTACCTCCTTCTCCATTCCATTCCCTGCCAGTATATTGACTTCTTTCTAAATTTTTGGCTTACTTAAACTCACCACTTTAATGAGAAACCATGTTGTTTGATTCCTTAATACCCTATCAAATGATTTTAATTTTAATATGTGTGTGTGTGTGTTTAGCTCATCTATATTATAGCTTTTCCTCTTACCTTTACAGACATGTTGTAGAGATTCAGTATGGCTACCTATCAGGATGACTAATTAAAGCCAAACCAACTGAGCATTTAAAATGCACCCTTGAAATAGAGGGGAGGTGCCAAGTTGATAACATCTTGATAACGTTGGATAGTAATATCCCATGGGCTTACATATTCATTGTTCCCAGTCAATTGACATTTATATCTATTATCACTTGAGTGAAACATGATTAATTATTTTATGATAATTTGAAGCATTGTTTAAAATTCAGTTTGGAAATGTTTCCTGGCCATCTTCTTCGACCACTCCTTTAGAAGATTTGAAGCCAGTGTACTATTTAGGAAGATGGTTTTTCCTTCCAACTTATTATATACTAAACCTCCTTGTTTTCCAAATGGAAGATTCCTTCTTTCTCAGCCTTTTGCTTTTTCTACTGGTGTCAAGAGCCATGTTTCTTGAAGTTTTTTTCCCTCTAAATTGGGCATTTAAATATCTATTTTTATGTCATAAAGTTGTGATTATATCTTGAAATTTTATTCATAAAATATTTCCCCCAAATCACTCTTTTTCGTGAGCTTACTTTTTTCCTTTCCAGGAAATAGGAATTGTAGTTCTCACTTTTTAATTAACTTCTTGCTATTTTAGTTGGAGATTTATTGCCTTAATCCATATCTGATATGTTTATCACTTAGGAAACGTTTTTTTAATGGGTTAGTAATTTTGTATAATGCTGTAATTATATCTCTCATCAGAATAATTATGTAAAAGTAAATAAAGGTAGGGCTAAGATAATACCTAATTTAGGATGCCTTTCAAATGTATAATGCTTATAATTAAAGATTTCAATTAGAAAGTAAAGGGCCTTGGTTTCCTTGTACATCAGCCTAATTTTCAAAATAAAACCATAAAGTTAGCTGAATAGTTTCTTTATTTACACATTTACACATTGAATCACAGCTGTCCACTTAGAAGATTTTTGTTTAAAAAAAATTGTTAATGTGTCTTTACACTAGGAAACAGAACTTAAAAGATGAATTTTATGATTCATGTAACCTACAAGGTTGAGAGCAGTTATAATTTTAACTGGCCTAGTGCCATTAAAAAGTATTTAAGATTTATAGTAGGAAATATGTAATTATTAATTTTATATTACTTAAACAGTTGGACGAACCATCACACATTATCAGTCATTAAAAGTAAATATGATGCATCATACATGATTTCAGAGACAATGCAGTATAACCACTCATTAAGACATAAATAAGATATTTTGTCTTATATTTTCCCACTTTTCTGTGTTTTTTTCAGTTGGACTAAAGGAAAACCTAGTCTAGCCTAGCCTAGCACCTAATAACCCCCACAAACACATACGCATATTTAAATGCAGATAACTAAATATAGATTCTCCAAAACACAGATCTTCACAACAGCCTTTCTCATGGCACATTGGGCTCCCCAGTGAATAATGGCTGCAGCATCTCAAGACAGAAACCAAGAGCTAGACTTACTTGTGAAATGAGTGTGAAAATGCTTCTCTTTCCTCAGTCAGGAAAGAGAACCGCTGAAGTAGTCGCATGACTTACGGTTTAGCTGCTGGCAGTGAAGAACAGGCCATCAAGCTCTAGGTCCTCTGCACTGTTACCAGTCTCTCACTCCTGAGAACTCTGTTTTCAAGCAGGGACTGGCTCTTTGCTGTGTAGTATTCATCTTTGTTTTTCTGGGGCAACAAAGCAGGTGGGTGAGGGGGGCATCAGGAGGGAGGCTGGTGACTGTAGATGGTAGACTCTGTGTCTGAGGGGTCAGAAAACTAGATACTCTTAGGTCACTCACGGCCTTCACCAGCCTACTCAACTGGGCCCAGATTTAAGTAATTAATGGGATGGAGCCACCATGAGTGTACCCAGTACTCATTGCATGCTTCAATAAAGGACTTCTCTGTTGTAGCAGTTTCTAATTGTAGCAGTTTCTAAGTTGTTCTGTTATATTGAAGTTGTATCAGTTTAAAAAATGCATGCCATCATTAGGGACTTTGAAGTCTTTGTTGAAAGGGGATTTTTGTCATAAAGCATTTGGTATAAGTGGTGTTTTTTTCTGTTACTGTGAAAAGTCTACATATAACTCCTCAGATGTGACATATGTGAATAAAAGTTAATTCACATATATGGATTAAAGTTATTAAGCCTATGTGAGTTAAAAATAATAATTCAATAAAACAGCCATCATATGCACAATTCATTTAGTGTACAATTCTAATAACATGCTCCCAAATGGCTTTCATATGAACTGATGATGTTCTGTTAAGTGTGGATGAGTAAAAACCCCAAATTAACAAAACTATCATAGGACAGTAGTTTTTCATGAGATCTCAGTTGCCATGTGTTTGATGCATAAGCTCTAATCTACATTATCAGTCATCCATAACAACTCTACTACTTTAATTATCATAACTTGCTATATGAATTATTTAAAAGATAATACCAGAAAATGTTTAGATAAGCCAAGTATGTTTGGAATTTCTACTGTTTGGTATAGCATGCTAGTATTTACTTCTTACTTCTTTTGATTATGCATCCAATGAGATGCTAATTAGCTCGTTGTTGCTTTAATAGGACTGGAGAAGGATTTCGTAGAGATGTTATTATACTACAACGTATTATTTAACGTTGCCTTTGATATAAGAAGTGTAGATATAACCATGAAAGCAAACCAAAGTCTGGTGTTTAGAGATATCCAGAATGGATGATCCCATTAGCAATTCATCAGCCTGTTTATTTCATTGGAGAAAGTAAAGTCATTGGTATTGGTTTTTTTTAATATTAATAAATAATACAATAAGATCTGGTTAGAATTTCTTAAAATTTATATTTAATAGATGATTTAATAGAACATTATTTAATAACCTTTTAGAACATTTTAAACATTGTAGGGAACTTTATTTAATAACGGATTCATACCAGGATATTAAAAACATGTTGTTTACTTACTAAATATGGGGAGAAAATTGCCTCTGAGTTGGTGTGTTAAATTGCTTGCATGCTTTTGGCATTTTAATAAGAAAACCTTTAAATGTGATGTTCTCAGTCATCACTGTGTCTTTGGTTGACACATTTTCTTTAATAAAAGACAGAAAATGGGAAAACATATATTTCTATCTAATTTGAATAGAGGCCTATTTTATGAGTATATTTGGAAAGCTATGCCAAATACTTGATATGGAAAGGAAAGTAATTTCTAAGGCTGTTAATATGAGTGACCTACCCCAACCATTTTTCTTCATTTTGCCAGCTATGCATTTCAGAATTGGAAATAAGTGGAGCTAAAACATTCTTCCCTATAGCACTGGGGTCTTCACATAGGCCTGCTTGAAAAATGCCAGGGCATGGTTCTTCCCTCAAACATGAAGATACTCGCAAAATTACGCATGATTTATTCAGGAACAAGAATCCTGAAACAGTTTAATTTTACATTTATGAACTGAATTAACATTCTGTTCATACTACTAAATCAAAACTCAATGTTACATCTTTATATGCTATCAGTAGTGTCTTCATCAATTGAGATTTCTAGAATATAGTTTTTTTTTAAAAAAAAAAGCACCTGGGATTGTAAGCTAAGTTAGGTGCTAGGTGTATTTGTAATGATGTGGCAGTAATGAAGCTTTGAAAATTACTGAAGATAAATATCTGGTAATTGCGGTAACCCTCTTTTTCCTATTTTTTTTTTTTGCTAATCCTACAAAAAGGTAATTGTTTATCCATCCGGTTTCCTTAGCATATAAATTCTTTGCAAGCAGGAAAAATCATCACAGTCAAATAGAAGTGAAGAATTGGGGGCAGGGGAGGGAATAGATTGTGATATATTGAATGGACAGAGTTCCTGCCCTCAGGAGTCATGAGAAGATTATGTGATATAGCAGTTAATATATTTATGCTTTTAAACATATACTTGTTGAGCATATATAATGTTAAATTATGATGTAAGCACTGTGAGAAATGCAAGCACTACATATTTTCTATTCTCATTTTACCTCTCAGGTACTTTACTGTGAAAGTTATAGAAGTCCCTCCTCTCTGAAAATACTGTAGTCATATAATCCTTTTCAGGTGGTTAGAGAAGTTTTATTTTTCCCCTCAAATTTAAAAAAAAAAATCGCTATTTTCCCAGCATTCAGTCTGTTGACTCTGCCTTTGAAATATATTCATAATTAAACCAATTTTCACCAGCTACAATGCTACCATTTGGTCTCAGTGCAAGCCATCATCATGTTTTGCCTGGACTATTGTTTAGCCTCCCAGCTAGATACTTCCTTTTAACCCTGAGTGCTAAGCCACTTCAGTCATGGCCAACTCTGCGACCCTGTGGACTATAACTCACCAGGCTCCTCGGTCCATGGGATTCTCCAGGCAAGAGTACTCAAGTGGGTTGCCATGCCCTCCTCCAGAGGATCTTCCCGATCTAGGGATCAAACCTTTGTCTCTTATGTTTCCTTCTTTGGCAGCAGGATTCTTTAACCCTGACCTCCTTCAATTCTTTTGTTCTTTTTTTTTTCCAGCAGTCGAAAGGATGATTCTTTTAAAACATAAGACAGATTGTGTCACATTTCTGCTCAAAATTCCCTATCAATTCTCCATCTTGCTGAAAAGTCCTTTAGTGGTCACCAAGAAGACCGTATTGACCTGGCTGCCTTAACTCCCAGATCTCACCTTTTACCCCTCTCCCGTAACTTGCTCTAATTCAGCCACACTGGCCTATTGCTTGAACACGCCAAGCCTCAGGGCCTTTGCAGTTCCCTTTGCCTGGAATGTACTTCTCTCAGATCTTTTCATAGCTGCTTTCCTTCCCCTTCATATATTAAAATATCACCTTTGTAATGTTTTCCTGACCATCTGTTTCAGAGTCACAGTTTACCATTCAGTTTGCCACAGTTTACAATTCTGCCATTCCCAATCACTTTTAGTCTGTATTTTCCTGTAACACCCATCACGTTCTAATCTGCTACATAAGTTTCTTATTTATTATGTTCATCTTCTATCTTCCTGTACTAGAATAAGGATTTGTTCTTATTCTGTTCTGCTTAGAACAGTCTGACACAGGATAAGTGAAGTGAAAGTTGCTCAGTTGTGTTCAACTCTTTGCAACCCTATGGACTGTACAGTCCGTGGAATTCTCTGGGCTAGAATTTTGGAATGGGTAGCCTATCCCTTCTCCAGCCAATATGCTCCACCCAGGAATTCAACCAGGGTCTCCTGCATTGCAGGCAGATTCTTAACCAACTGAGCTATCAGGGAAACCCAGCACATGATAACGTGCTCAGTAAATATTCTGAAATTAATATGTTTGTGTGTCTCAGCTTATCTCAATTT
Organism: Neotragus pygmaeus; assembly: GCA_006410875.1. Lineage (NCBI taxonomy): Eukaryota > Metazoa > Chordata > Mammalia > Artiodactyla > Bovidae > Neotragus > Neotragus pygmaeus. The sequence goes on from SJYV01055846.1 coordinate 742,750, forward strand.
ATCTGCTTTCTTATGTTCTTCCCTTTTGTATTAAAATTATATGTAAGTCTGAATTTGGAAGCTTATACTAGTACTAATCATGGGATCATTTATTGAGTGCTTAATAGTGTCAGACATTGTACTAAGCACATTAACTGTATTATCTCATTAAATCCCCACAACTCAGAGTCAGATGAGAAGGTTTAGAGAGGTCAAGTCACTTGCCCAGGGTAGCATGTGAGGTGAATGACTAAGCTCCAATTCAACCCACAATAAAGGCACGTCCTTCTTTGTAACCATTGGGTTAAGGACATCTTTAGCAAGTTTTATTCAGTATCAATGTTCTTATATATATTATTTACTAAAAAAAAAAATATATATATATATATATATAGCTTGGCTCAAACAGTCAACTGAATATGCCTAATGTCATTCCTTCTTTTTAAGTAGCCACATGTTGTCGTCGTTGTACAGTCACTAAGTGATATCTGACTCTTTGCAACCCCATGGACTGCAGCATGCCAGGCCTCCCTATCCCTCACTGTCTCCATGTCCATTAAGTCAGTGGTGCCATCTAACCATCTCATCCTCTGCTGCCCCCTTCTCCTTTTGCCTTCAGTCTTCCCCAGCATTAGGTTATTTTCTAATGAGTCAGCTCTTCACATCAGGTGACCACAGTATTGGAACTTCAGCTTCAGCAACAGTCCTTCCAGTGAACATGCAGGATCGATTTCCTTTAGGATTGACTGGTTTGATCTCCTTTAAGTCCAGGGGACTCCCAAGAGTCTTCTCCAGGAGCTATATATTTAGAGATAAATTCTGACTTTAGAACTTTACAAATCCAAGTGATAGATAGAAAATAATATTCCTTTTAGATTGAAGGGAGAATATATTCATGATATCAGGTATAATATATCCTTGAAGAAGACTTGGAAATAATTCATTCCAAAATGATCATATAAGTTGGGCATTGAGTAATTTGAACTTGCCCAAGAAAAAAGGGACTAGAAGAAGAGGTATAAAAAGTGAGGTAATATGCAGTGGCATCAAAAGGATCTCATTGTTCATATGTTTTCTGTTTGAGTAATCTCTAAACTCATTTTTTAAGCCATGTTCTCCAAACACATTTTTAAACTAACATAAAATTTTACATTAATGGTTAATTTAAACATAATCCAACTTACATTTTTTCATTCATGGACCATGCTTTTGAAGTTGTACTTTAAAAGTCACTGCCAACCCAGCGTCATCTGAATTTTCTTCTGTGATATCTTCTAGGGTTTTGTAGTTTTACATTTTGCATTTAGGTCTATGATTAATTTTTAATTACTTATTGTAAATGGTGTAATATCAATGTCTAGATTCATTTTTTCACATATGGATATATTATTGTTCTAGCACCATTTGTTAGAAAGACTATCCTTTCTTCATTGAATTACACTTGTGGCTTCCCTGGTGGGTCAGACGGTAAAGCGTCTGTCTGCAATGCAAGAGACCCGGGTTTGATCCCTGGGTTGGGAAGATCCCCTGGAGAAGAAAATGGCAGCCCACTCCAGTATTCTGGAAAATCCCATGGATGGCGGAGCCTGGTAGGCTACCATCCAGGGGGTTGCAAAGAGTCGGACACGACTGAGCGACTTCACATTCACTTTCTTTTTCAAAGATATTGACTGCATTTGTGTACGTCTCTTTCTGGGCTCTTTAGTCTATTCTGTTGGTCTTCTTGTCTTTTCCTTGACCAGTAACACACTGTCTTGATTCTTGTGTATAGCTTAATAGTAAGCCTTGAAGTCTGGTAGTTTGCTAGAGCTCCATAGCAATTATCACAGACTCAGTGGCTGAAACAATAGAATTTTATTTTTCTCACAATTCTGGAGACCAGAAATCCAAGATCAAGGTGTCAGCAGGGCTGGTTTTTCCAAGGCCATTTTCTTTAGCTTGTGGCTTACCCTCTTCTCCCCATGTCGTCTTGTGGTCTTTCCTCTTCTGTGTGCATATCTGTGTCCACGTTTCTTCTTGTAAGGACACCAGTCATATTGGAACTGTGGCTTCTCTGGTGGTTTGATGGTAGGGAATCCACCTTTAATGCGGGAGACACAGGCTCAATCCCTAGGTCTGGAAGATCCCCTGGAGAAGAAAATGGCAACCCACTCCAGTATTTTTGCTTGGGAAATCCCATGGACAGAAGAGCCTGGCAGGCTACAGTCCATGGGGTTGCAACAGAGTTGGACATGACTTAGTGACTCAACTACAGCAACAATAATCAAGAAATATGCAGCATGGACATACCTGTTTTAACCTGTGGATAAATTTTATTGATATAATCTCTAGATATCAGTACATCCTATCTCATTAATAACAGAGTTAATCAGTTTTTCAAATTATATTTTTATAAAAATGCAGAATCACATATTTTAACTTTAGGCTTTGTGGGTGTTATCTTTTAATTTGACTTTGTGTCATTTGGGGACAGGCTAGAATAACATTTCAGGCTTTCCTTCTTCTGAGACATATATACAAACTGAGATGAAAGAAGTGTTTTAATTCATCTAGCAGCCACATATAACTGTGCTTGGTTTACACTGTGAGGAGGTATTTGGGACGGCAGCAGAAACACGGTTTGATTTGTTAGGTACACACCCTTTACATCACTCATGTCATATAAAATTGTTTATAAGCACAGGTACCATAATGTAGTAAACTTAGCCTGAATCAGTTCAGAAAAATATTTAGAAGCCTGCTATTATAAAGCAAGTAAGTAAACTACTATTCTTACACCATAAAAATGAATACAGTAGTAGAAGGGATTAGAAAAATATGCTGAAAATCAAGTCAAAGCTTTCTAAGTATAAAAAGAAGCACAGGATACTAAAAATGCTCATACACAAGAGAGATGCTGCATCTATTTGAAAGCAAATTAGAAGACTGAAAGTGAAGGTGACACTTGTGATCTAGAAGAATCTGCAGAGAAAATCTATCAGGAAATGGCTCAGGTCCATACTAAAGTAAACCAAATAGAGCACTATATTTCAACCAGAACAAGTCTGGAGGAAAACAGCTGCTGGTGTTGATTCAGTGGATCTATAATGTTAAGCTCACATTTCTGTGACTTTCTGAAACTTACCTCCATGCTTGTTGCCTCAGGATCACGAGGTGGTGGCTGCAGACTATGAGTCTGTAGTCTAGCAGGAAGAAGGCATCGAGAGAGTTTTCTGCCTTCTTTCCCTTGTTCCTAAAAGACTTAAGAGTGATTGAATTCACTATAATAAAAATAATAAATTATTTATTATACAAAGTCATGTGACTATAATATTTCTTGTTCCTCCTTAGTTAGGAACTAATGCTGTGCATATAGAGCAACCAAGATAACTCACTGTCTTTATGGGATTAAAGTACTGATAATTGGTCCAGGACAATAGGAGTAAACCAAGGCTTGCTGGTGTGACTAAGGGAATAATTCTGTTTCTGCCTAGAGTCTTCTGAGGGCTCCCACATTGTTCTTGCCCCAAGGGGTCAGCTTTGCAAGAGGATGTCAGTGTCTCTCTTGAGGGCTGAATAGACTGAACCAGCTTTGCTTGTCAGCCCCAGGAATAGCTGCATACGCCTTAGTTCTCTGCCTCCACCATCCATGCTCACTGTCACTGGCCTCCCTGTGGCCACATGCTCCCTGTGTATCTTCAGCTTAATGCTATGTTTTCTCTCCTTGTTATGGTCCTAAGGAAGCAGGGCTGAGGGGAGGGAAACTTTAAGTCCCCCTTTGTGGGAAAAGTCGTTTGCCTGCTTTAACTGGGAGCTGAAAACAAATCCCACATTTACATAGCATATAATCTTCACAGGGAGAAGGCAGTGGCACCCCACTACAGTACTCTTGCCTGGAAAATCCCATGGATGGAGGTGCCTGGAAGGCTGCAGTCCATGGAGTCGCTGAGGGTCGGACTGCCTTCACTTTCACTTTTCACTTTCATGCATTGGAGAAGGAAATGGCAACCCACTCCAGTGTTCTTGCCTGGAGAATCCCAGGGACGGCAGAGCCTGGTGGGCTGCCGTCTATGAGGTCACACAGAGTCGGACATGACTGAAGCAACTTGCAGCAGCAGCAGCATAAGGTTTGGATACCCTAGTGTCACCAGCTAAAATCTTGCAGGCTTGGCAGTCCCTGGAACCCAGCAATCTAGGCATCGGCATGACTTATCCAACTATGCAACAGTTTCAGTAGAGCTACTGACAAGTCTGGCCTTCCCCAGTGGCTCAGACGGTAAAGCGTCTGCCTGCAGTGCGGGAGACCCGGGTTCGATCCCTGGGTCAGGAAGATCCCCTGGAGAAGGAAATGGCAACCCACTCCAGTACTCTTGCCTGGAAAATTCCATGAACGGAGGAGCCTTGTAGGCTACAGTCTGTGGGGTCGCAAAGAATCGGACACAACAGCAACTTCACTTCACTTCATTGACAAATATAAGAGATGTTGTAAATGAAGAGCTGATAGTACTGTACTTGATATTTGCCAAGATTTGAAAAATGAAAGAAGGAGAAGAATCATAAGTTAACTACTCTTAAGACTGTAAGATTAGCAGTCCGTTAATAAGAATTTTAAGTGCTTATTCATTTGTCTTTCCCACTGGCTGCTGAAGTTAGAAAGATACAGAAGCAGAAATTCTGGTAACTCCGTCTTGATCACACCAATTCCACTTTCATGATATTTTCTTTCCTTGAGATTCTATGTACATATTCAGAGCACATGTCAGTTCTCACCCACTTCCTAAACCTGACCTGACAGCTGTATCCTCTATTGACCTCTCTCTCTCTCTCTGTCCCCCTCTCTCCTCTCTCCCTCTGTCCCTCCCTCTCTCCACTTATTATTTTCTCTGTTGCTTATAAAATTAATATTTTTCATTGTTCAGTTGTCTCATTTTTGTACATTTTTTACACTACTATCTAGCTCAATTTGATTAGATATGTGCAAAAATTCCTACTGTGTGCCAGGCCCTTTGTGAGTATACAGATGTTTGTTAACACAGCCCCTACCCATGAAGAGCTCATAGACTAGTAGAAGAAACTGATATATAAACAAATAACCATAATAGAAATTGATTGATATAAAAATTGAGTTAGGTATAAATTGCTATGTAAAGACTAATAATGGGGTAATTCTAGTAGTTTTTAGGAAAGGCTACAGAAAAAACATATTTGAGTGCAACTTGAGAGTCATTTGGATTATAAAATAATTACATCCTCCTCATTTTCATTATATCATTTTGACACTTTTCTTGTCTGTTTAACTGTAAATTCTTCAAGGTCAGGAATTATATGTTCAAAGCCATTGTTTCATCCATAATACCAGAATACTTCACTGAATAAGTATATTGGGTGCTAACCAAGTGTTTATATTCATATAAATGAACATTTATTTCTATTTCCTAATCTTCTCCCACCAGATCCCAACTGGTCAGCATACATTTTTATATTTTATTTAACATAACATTAACTATGTAGTATATTTTTAGAACAGCTTATTTTACTTACAAATGTGTAGTTTCTTTCTATATCATATCTTGTAAGTAAGCATTGAGATATTTGCTCTTTAACCCTTTATGAGCTATTATGGTATCTTCTGTAAGCATGATAAAAATGCAAAACTTATGGGTCTTTTCTCTTGCATACTATAATTTATGGAAAATTCTCAAGTTTATTATTTTCTTCCAGCAAGTCAAAATAACTGAGGTTTCAAATTGACCTAAAAAATGCTTAAAGCCATGTTTAACTACCATAATGTTAAAGTTAGAAACTGGAAAATTGAATATTATTAATCTTACTTCAGAACAGAATAAAATAGGCTCAAGATCTCCCAAATTTCATGGAATAACACTGAGGTTTATCTTATAAACATTTAAACTCATCCTCATTTTTCGCTAATTCCAAGGCCAAGAACATTTTAAGATTAAAGCTTCAAATGAATTAAAATCGTCTTAAAATACAGTAAAATTATTTGCCAAATACCTGTTTAAGAATCTGTTATATGAGGAGGCACTGGTGATGCAAAAATGAGTAAGACATTACTTCTGTTTTGAGGAGCTCACTATTTAATAATTAAAGGGATTTGTCCAATCTGTATTACAGGGTAAATTCAGTTGAGTAAATGCAGTTGGCTAAATAAGAATTTCAAAATTGATCAGAAGTAGAAAAGACCTCTATCAAAGATTTTAACTCAGTTCACCATTTCAGAAGAACAGTTGCTTCCACATAGTGTTAATAGGTGCTAAGTAAATGTTTATTAAGTATCTTAAATGCAAACATATTTACTGTAATTAAATAAAAATATCTGACTTTTTCATTAAGACTTCAGTTTAAACAAGGATAAGGGAAGGAAATTGCCCCCGAGAGAGCCATATCATAATTTTATTTCTAGAAGGAATGCTTTTGGATTCTCTCCCACAAGTAATGGGGAGCCTTTTAAGTGTAATCCCTTTAATTTAGGGATTACTGATGAGGATTATGTGTTTAAAATATCACTTGGGCTGCAGTATGAAAAGATAAATTGGAAGGGATGACAAGACTGGAGGCAGAGTCTAGTTAGGACAATGTTGTAAGAGGCCAGGTCATTATCATCATCATTGTGACCTGAACTAAGGAAGGAATCTGGCAGAAATGCATTCGAATCAACTGAATTTAGTCACTGTCACTGGATGAGGGAGAAGGAGGAGTCTAAGGTGGCTCCTGATTTTCTGATTTGAGTGCCTTGATGAGATAAGTGTCTTTCACTATTAATAAAATAAGGACCATAAGGAAAAGCTGTCGATGGGGACTTGTAGAATGGGACATGTTAGTGGAGAAAACCTATGAACATTTGGGTGTGTGAATTTGTTTGGGGTGGTATATGGGCCAGGGATATGGATTTGGGGATCAGTGTTATATAGCTGGTAGTTGAAGTTTAGAAGTTGAAGTTCAAGTTTAGAAAATATGTTTGAATTCAGACGTGTCAGAAAATATGTTTGAATTCAGAAGACATGGCACAGAGGAATCCTGTGGAGTGGTCTCATGTAAGTTGAGGGAGGAGAGAATTTTGAAAAGGGAACATGGAACAATGCTGAATGCACTGAACAGTGAATAAAAAGTCAACAGTTCAATCATGGAAAGACAAGTCTGTTTCATTTGGCAGTATGAGGCTCATGGGTGACCATCAGTCAAGATGTTTCAGGGATATTGAGTTCAGAGCTTTGATTACTTGCAATTACTGGAGTATTCAATTTATTTTTTTAAGTATTTAAAAAGTGAATGAGAGGTGAAGAAGTAGAGACAGCAGGTATCTACTCCATTCCAAGCTTCTGAGTATGAGAAATGGGAGAAAGAATAATAGCTGGGAGAGACACAGGATAGAGGGTTTTTCAATTCTTTAGTTTTTACCCCTTATTGCTTGATTAAACTATTGCCTTTGGTTGCATTTTCATGAGTTAATCTTAAACTTAGTATTTTTCTATAATTAATCATTCTATACTACTTTTGGTCAGTGATATAAATTGGAAAGAATCAGGGTTACCCTCAAACCAAATTAAGTATAAATACTGACGTGTGTGATTTCCATGAATGCACAGGATTAAAAAATATTTATGACAGAAATATGAAAAAAACCATGATTGAATAAAAGGAAGAAGTTGACAGCGTGTTGGATAAATGTGAGATATCTTACAAATGATTTTTAAATGAGGCCATCTGTTAAAGCTTGCTGATGCTCTCAGTCTGGAGCAAGAGGTTATTTATGTTTTCACGCAAATCAGGCTTTAACCAAAATACTTTGGGAAAAAAACAGATGCCTTATAGAAATTCATTATTCCTAAAATAATTACAACCCTCTAAATGTTAACGTCCTTTCCTACAAAGAATGGTATTATGCTAATACTATTTATATATATGCATGTAAAATTCCTGTATTATCACTATAATCCAATGCAACGGTTTCCCCTACCCCCACCTCCAACCTCACCCCAGGAAATACATGCCTGCTTACCAGGACCAATTTTCTACTTATTTAGCCAAAAATAATTGACCTTTGAAAGTCATAACCCAAGTATTTTCACTTTCTACTCTTGTGGGTTTTTTTTTTTTTTTGACCCTTAGTAAGTCTTACCAGATATATTGAAGTAAAGGAAATTTTATGATAGAATATAGTCAGTATGTCATGTTTCATTAATGTTGAAGAGGAAGAATTAATATTCTTTTGCCAGAAGATGAGCCTCCAGTGTTACTACTGTGTTGCTAACGTGCATAGCCACTCACTTGTAAAGGGTAAACTGTGTGCAGAAGTGCCTACAGACGGGAACTGTGAGCATCCCTAACTAACTTCCACATTCACCTTACATCAGTTTGAGTCCACACATAATAGAGATCAAATCTGTGAGTGTTGGAGAAAAAATCTAAAGAGACTTATTATTTGCAGTTTTTCTCGTTACTGGGAGAGCAGCAAATTAGTCAGACTAATATTTTTTCGGTTCTATAATGTATGGCTTTTTTGTTAACTTTGTCACTGAGTCAACTGCTGAACCAAATTCCTGGCTCAACATTCACTTTTAACCATGAGAAGATTTTACACATAGACTCTATGTAGCACCAGTGAAAGTTTTATTTATTGTGTATTCTTGTCCTCTGGGAATGCTTTTACCTTCAGTAAGCTCCTATTTACCTTAAAATAGTAGCTTAACCATTCAGATGAATCATCTCATTTCTCCTTCCTAACTGCTCTTTGGGTTGAAGCATTTGTCAGGATAGAAGATGGAAGGACTGGCGAGCTCCATTTGTGAAAGCGCTGCCTCACTCCTTGCTCGTGACGAGGAGTCTGCCCCTTACCTTGTATGTGCTCTTAAAGTGGTCTGAAAAGTGATAGGAGTGAGGCTCTGCAGTCCGATGGCCTGCCTTGAGAGTTTGCTTCACCACTTCTTGCTCGTGTATGCGTGTGTTCAGTGCATGCTAAACAAACAATCCCTCTCTGCCCCAGTTTCCTCGTCTGTTAATTAGAGATAATAACACATACTAGGAGTAAGGTGGTGTTAGTCGCTCAGTTGTGTCTGACTCTTTGCGACCCCATGGACTGTAGCCCACCAGCCTCCTCTGTCCATGGAATTTTCCAGGCAAGAATATTGGAGTGGAATAATACACACTACTATATATAAAATAGATAACCAACAAGTACCTACTATATAGCACAGGGAACTATACTCAATATTTTGCAATAACCTATAAGAGAAAAGTGGAGTAGGAAATGGCAGCCCACTCCAGTGTTCTTGCCTGGAGAGAGTCCATGGGGTTGCAAAGAGCTGGACATGACTGGAGTGACTGAGCAAAAAGGAGGAAAGAATCTGAAAAACAAGACATGTGTGTAACTGAATCACTTTGCTCTATACCTAAAACTAACACAACACTGTACATCAACTATACTTCAATAAAAAATTTTAAAAATAGGGATAATAATGGCACATTCCACATAGTGTAGTTATGAGGATTAAATAAGGTAATATCTTTTTTATTTTTTTAACTTTTAATTGGCAGATAATTGCTTTGCAAAATTGTGTTGATTTCTGATGTACAGCAGTATAGATCAGCCATAAGTATATATTCTCCCCTCCATCTTGAGCGTCCCTTTACCACCCCCAACATACCCCTCTAGAAACTGGCATAAAACCTGATACGTTGTGGTGGTGGTAGTGGTGGTGATTTTTCTCATAGACAAAGAACCATTTCCCTGTTCATGGAAGCCAGGAGAAGTACTCATTAGCAGACAGTAATTCTGCAGTTTTGCTATATTGGGAGAATATTGGTTGTTCTGTGAAATGGCACCAAAATATTGCTTGTCTCATTAAGGAAGGAAAAGAAAATACCACGTGCTTTCATGAGTATTATCTCATTTAATCCTTAGAATAATTCTTGCAAAACTAAACTAGCCCATGTCCACATGTGAGACCTGAAGCCTTACACAAGCTCAAATGGCTAATGGATAACAAAGCCAAGATTCATTCACAGGAGTAGCTGACTCAAAAGCCCATGTGTTTCCACCTCACTCTACTAGCTGAATTGTCAACCTTTGAAGCAGAGTTACTTTCCTCCCTTTCTAAATGTGGCAGATTAAGAGACCTCTACAACAGTCCGGTCCTACCTCTTCTCTTTTCAAGTGAGAGACAGCAAATATGGTAGATACTCAAACAGGGTTTGGCCAGTGACCAATCAAATACTTCCTTTTCCTAAAAAGAAAATGCACATTTTTCATCTTAATATTTCGTCTTAATATTACAATGTTTATTTGTACTTACTAAAATAGGGGCTACCATGACTTTGTAGAAAATTAAAAATAGAATTTCATATATGAAACCAGTTTATCCAATTGAGTCTATATTCTCTTCTATTGAATAGGTTACAAAGTCCAAGTTAATGANTTAATATTACAATGTTTATTTGTACTTACTAAAATAGGGGCTACCATGACTTTGTAGAAAATTAAAAATAGAATTTCATATATGAAACCAGTTTATCCAATTGAGTCTATATTCTCTTCTATTGAATAGGTTACAAAGTCCAAGTTAATGAGAAAGTGTAAGTATTTTAGTAGCTTCCTATCCTCATTCTGTTTTAAACTTTATTTCTTTAAAGAAAATGTTGGCTCTAAAAATTTTTGCTTTTGACTAAAAGCAATAAAGTTCTTATCTGGTAATAAATTTGTCTGAAAATAGGAAAGCTGTATGAGTGATAATTACTTTCTACCTAAGATTAATCAAGATAATGTGTTTACATGTGTAGGGCACTTAAATCATAGTGGGCTTTTCAGAAAGAATCAAATTTCAAAGTCAAGCTTTCTCCATATTTTTCAAACTAATGCACAGCTGCATGAGAACACTATTATATTTTTTTGTTCATCATGTTCCTACATTGAAACCCTTCCATGCTTTTCCAGCTTATGCCAGTCTTTCTAGAAACTAATCTTTCTTCTAGCCACATTTATGTCTCTAAATAGCTATGCATTATTTTATACTCATCACCTGTGCTTCTCTCTTGGCACAGAGCAGAAGATTCTTCTGCTGACTAGTTGTATAACCTAGTCATGTAACCTTAAGAACATTGCCTGACCTCACTGTGCCTTCCTTAGTTGTTCATCTTTACTGTGTCAGCTCCTGTGTCAGTTCCTTTATATATCTAGTTTAATTTGTCTTCATGTAAATCTAAAGAAGAGGCCAAAGAACTTCAGTAATTTTCCCAGTGTTACATGGCTGATAATTAGAGCCAGGATTCAAATCCACTTGTGATTCAAATCCTCTGTTGTGCACTGCTAAAGCATATTATATCTCCTCAACCCACACTGTTCCTAGAGCATTAGTTTGGGGAGAGTTTTTCATTCTACTCAACCTCTATAGGGGTTTCCAAGGTGGCTCAATGGTAAGGAAACTGCTTGCCAAGCAGGAGATATGGGTTCATCCCTGGAGAAGGAAATGGCAACCTGCTTCAGTATTCTTGCCTGGAAAATTCTATGGACATAGTAACCTGGAGGGCTACAGTCCATGGCACAGCAAAGAGTCATATACAACTAAGTATACACACACACCCTCTATAGATACCCCTACTTTGCCCCAGCTAACTGCTTTCCCAGGTGAGAATGTGTAATGTCCCACTAAGTAGTCATCAATTTTTTTTTTCACCCCAGCACACTTGAGGGATATGACACACTTGCACTAGTGTCTTAACAGGATTCCTCAAAAGATAGGAACTGGGATCTGAACAATAAAGACCAAGAGTACTTTGAAGAATCCTTTTTCTCTGGTGTGATCTCAATGTGTTGTAAGCTGTAACAGCTCAAGAGTATTAGCAAGGCACTATACTAGACACTTGTGTTAACTCTTTCACTTTCATCAAGAGGCTTTTTAGCTCCTCTTCACTTTCTGCTATAAGGGTGGTGTCATCTGCATATTTGAGGTTATTGATATTTCTCCCGGCAATTTTGATTCCAGCTTGTGTTTCTTCCAGTCCAGCGTTTCTCATGATGTACTCTGCATAGAAGTTAAATAAGCAGGGTGACAATATACAGCCTTGACGTACTCCTTTTCCTATTTGGAACCAGTCTGTTGTTCCATGTCCAGTTCTAACTGTTGCTTTCTGACCTGCATACAGATTTCTCAAGAGGCAGGTTAGGTGGTCTGGTATTTCCATCTCTTTCAGAATTTTCCACAGTTCATTGTGATTCACACAGTCAAAGGCTTTGGCATAGTCAATAAAGCAGAAATAGATGTGTTTCTGGAACTCTCTTGCTTTTTCCATGATCCAGCAGATTTGCCCTCAGCTTTCTTTATAGTCCAACTATAGAGTGACTCCCTTTTTTGACCCCATTTTTTCTTATAGGAAAAGTCCCTAAAGAAATTTGTAATAAGTTATGTATATAACTCTCAGTAAAAGCATATGTTTGTAGATATTGTTTACGCTGGTGTTAATGTCTGTGGCTTGTAGGATAATTGTATTGGGGGTACATGTATAACTCTGATGGCAGTGACTTATAGGTCTAGAGCTGCCTGTGATGCTTTCTTAAAACTCCTTAAGCTGGGCTGATACTTAGAGCTGGCTTATTATGTGGGTTTTATGTGTTGTAAAAGGTATGCATTAATATGTACCATGGGTTGGAAGGAAGGTCTTTGAAGGAAGACTTTGTGTGGGAGCATCTGAGGAACGAGAGCTAGACAAGTGTTAACCATCCACAAGGTACCCTTGGTGGTTTTGACTGACACTTTCTCTCCAGCAGAACGAAGAACAGAATTCCAACCCTGTCTCTCCTGCCCAGTGACTTTTTCCAGTCCACAGATCCTCCATCAATATGTGCTCTGTGGCCACTCCCTTCAGATCTTCCCAGGTTCATCTCCAGAAAGCCGCTTCCTACTAGATGCTGCAAGCTGCCTGAATGACAAAGCAGAAGATGGAGAGAGAAAAGCCTCTGGCACTGTATTTGGGAGGCTGCGGCTGAGTGGGACTTCAAGTGCATTTTTCAGCTCATCTCAAGGTCAGCCAGTAGACCAGGGAGGCAATAGCAGTGGAAGAATAGACCAGGGGATGATCTCTGATGAGGCAGATGCAGTATTGACAGAGACAAACATCTCAGAATCTGGAGCAGTCATGTGTGAAAACTATAGACTAGGATTTAGCAGAAAATCAAGCCTCTTTAGCCTCCAGAAGCATCATGTGTGCCCCGAATGTGGCAGAAACTTCTGCCAGAAGTCAGACCTCATCAAACACCAGAGGACTCACTCAGGAGAGAAGCCGTTTAGTTGCAGAGAGTGCGGGCGAGGCTTTGGCCGCAGGTCCTCCCTCACCGTACACCAGAGGAAGCACTCAGGGGAAAAGCCCTACGTGTGCCAGGAGTGTGGGCGACACTTCAGGTACACATCATCCTTAACTAACCACAAGAGGATACACTCCGGGGAGAGACCGTTTGTATGTCAGCAGTGTGGGAGAGGCTTTCGCCAGAAGATCGCCCTCATCCTGCACCAGAGGACACACTTGGAGGAGAAGCCTTTTGTGTGTCCAGAGTGTGGAAGAGGCTTTTGCCAGAAGGCATCACTCCTTCAACACCGTAGCTTGCATTCAGACGAGAGGCCCTTTTTGTGCCTGGAGTGTGGGCGTGGCTTCAGGCAGCAGTCATTGCTCCTCAGTCACCAGGTCACACACTCAGGCGAGAAGCCTTATGTCTGTGCTGAGTGTGGGCACAGCTTTCGCCAGAAAGTCACCCTCATCAGACACCAGAGGACACACACAGGAGAGAAGCCTTACCTGTGCTCCGAGTGTGGGCGTGGCTTTAGCCAGAAAGTCTCCCTTATGGGCCACCAGAGAACACACACAGGTGAGAAGCCTTATGTGTGCTCTGAGTGTGGGCGTGGCTTTGGTCAGAAGGTTACCCTCATCAGACACCAGAGGACGCACACAGGGGAGAAGCCTTTTCTGTGTCCTGAGTGTGGACGTACCTTTGGCTTCAAGTCACTTCTCACCAGACACAAGAGGATACATTCAGGGGAGGAGGCTGATGTGTACAGAGTATGTGAGCAAAGACTTGGTCTGAAGATCCAACTCACCTCTGACCAGAGGACACACTCAGGAGAAAAGCCATGTGTGTGTGATAAGTGTGGACGTGGCTTTGGCTTCAAGTCAGCCCTCATCAGACACCAGCGGACACATTCAGGAGAGAAGCCATATGTGTGCAGGGAGTGTGGTCGTGGCTTTAGCCAGAAGTCTCACCTCCACAGGCATAGGAAAACCAAGTCTGGCCATCATCTCCTGCCACAGGAGCCGTTCTCTTGACATTTCCTTTCCTTTCCCATGAGTGTCTAGGTGGCAGAAATGTTCCACTAGGAAATGTTCCACTTCCCTTAAAATGCAGTTGAGAAAAAAAAGTTGCATCTTTTCAGTGATCATATGATAGTTGATTTATGGTTTACTTCCTACACTGGCAATGTGTTTTAATTTGCCAGGGTGCCATAACAAAATACCACAGACTTGGTAGCTCAAAGAACAGAAGTTTATTTCCTCATAGTTCTGGAGACTAGAAGTCCAAGATCAATGTGTAGGCAGTTCGATTTTTATTGAAGTCTTTCCCCTTGGCTTGCAGATGATTGCTTTCTTGCTGAGTCCTGAAATGGACATTTTTTTCCCCTGTGTGTGCACTTTGCTGGTAACTCTTTCTCTTCTTTCTGAGGACACCAGCCATACTGGGTTAGGGCTTCACCCTATGACCTTGTAAAGGCCCTGTCATCAAATAAAGTCATGACTTTATATGTTATGTTATGACTTAAATATGTTAATTTAGGGGAACAATTCAGTCTTAACAACTTAGTCCTCTGGACCCCCTATATTCACATTCTTCAAGTACAAAGTACATTCACTCCAAATTAACAACAGCAAAAGTCTTAGCCCATTTTAACTTCATCTCTACATTCAAAATCTCACGTAAGTTTCATCTAAGTCTAGTGTGGATGAGACTAGAAAGGTATTTCATCCTTTCCAGCTGTGAACCTGTGAACCAGACAAGTTGTTTGCTTCCAAAATACAATGATGGGACAGGCAGAGAATTCCCATTCCCATTCTAAAAGTGGAATGGATTGATTGGTCCCAAGCAAGTTTAAAATGTTACAAGGCAAATTCTATTAGTTTTTAAGGCATGAGAATGACCTCTGGTTGTATCTTCTGCCCTCTGGTCTGACTGGTGTGGTAGAGGTATATGTGGCCCACTGAAACCATGGAAGAGCCATACTGGCTCCCCAGACTTGTACTGTTTGGGGCTGTTTTGGAAATGGCAGACCTGCTGCTCTCTGTTTCACCTTTGGGGTCATTCTTCCCTTTTCTTGATGGATAGTGTAGTCAGATAGTTAGCTCTAGTCTCCTGTCTTGTAGAATCCCAGAAGTCTAACAGCCTGCCTTCATTTTGTCCCATCTGTGTCACATTTAGTTCTACACCTGAGACGGTTGATTGCTTCCAAACTTAACTATTAAACCATGTCTAACTACACCATAGTATTCTTTCCAGAACATGCTTCTCATTTTCTGCAACATAGATATCCATAGGCTGAGAATTTTCCAAATCTCCAAACTCTAGTTCTCAGAATTTTAACAGTTCCTTCAACTTATCTTTCTACTCTCACATTTTACTGTAAGGAAGGAGAAACGAGGTTGCACCTGTAACACTTTGCTTAGAAATCTCCTTAGCTAAAAATTTGTTTCTTGTGTCACACTTTCTACTTTCTACAAACACTGAAACACAAGCCAGGTTTTTTGCCACTTTATAACAAGGATTGTCTTTCCTCCAATTTCCAGTAATCTGTTCCTTATTTCTGAGATTGCACCAGAAGAACTTTTAATGTCCATATTCCTACCAACAGTCTCTCTTAGACAATTAAGGCTTTTTATAACAAGTGCCTCAAGCTTCTTCCAGCCTCTGCCCATCACCCAGTTCCAAAGCTATTCCATATTTTCAGATACAGCACATTTGAGGAAGTCTAGGAAAAGGCTTGGCCTGCTAGAGAGGCAAGAGATCACTGTTTTTCAGTTTAGTTCAGTCACTCCGTTGTGTCTGACTCTTTGTGACTCCATGGACTGCAGCACACCAGGTTTCTCTGTCCATCACCAACTCCCAGAGCTTGCTCAAGCTCATATCCATTGTGTCAGTGATGACATCCAACCATCTCATCTTCTATCATCCTCTTCTTCTCCTGCTTTCAATCTTTCCTAGCATCAGGGTCTATTCTAATGAGTCAGCTGTTCACATCAGGCAGCCAAAGTATTGGAGAAACATGCAACAGATGAAGGAGCATGTTAAAAGCCCACCAGACCAAACAGATGAAGAGGAACTAGGCAGTCTACTGAAAAAGAATTCAGAGTAATGATAGTAAAGATGATCCAAAGTCTTGGTATTAAAATGGAGACACCGTGATGGGTTGAAGAGATACAAGACATGTTTAGCAAGGACCTAGAAGAAATAACAGACAATCAGCAATGAACAACAAAATGACTGAAATAAATACGTTAGAAGGAACCAATAGCAGAATGTGGCAGAAGAATGGTTAAGTGACCTGAAAGATAGAATGATGGAAATAACTGAAACAGAATAGAATAAACAAAAAAGAATGAAAAAAAAAATGAGGACAGTCTCAGAGACCTCTGGGACAACATTAAGTACACCAATATTCAAATTATAGGGGTCCCATAAAGCGAGAAAAAGGGTATGAGAAAATATTTGAGGAGATTAGAGTTGAAAATTTATCTAACATAAGAAAAGAAACAGCCAGCTTAAGTCCAAGAAACCCAGAGAGTCCTATAAAGGGTATACCCAAGGAGACACATGCCAAGACACATATTAATCAAGCTAACAAAAATTAAATGCAAAAATGTTAAAAATCAGCAAGGGAGAGAACAAATAGCTTACAAGGGAATGCCCATAAGGTTAATAGCTGATATGTCAGCAGAAACTATTCAAGTCAAAAGGGGTGTACTTAGAGTGATGAAATGAAAATACCTACAACCAAGATTACCCAGCAAGGATTTTGTTTGGATTTGATGGAGAAATTGAAAGCTTTACAGACAATCAAAAATTAAGAGAATTCAGCACCACAAAACCAGCTTTACAACAAATGCTAGAGGAACTTCTTTAGATGGGACACATAATAGAAAAGACCTACAAAAACTAACACAAAAAATAAAGTAAATGCTAATAGGATCATACATATCAAAAATTCTGTAAACATAAATGGATTAAATGTTCCCACCAAAAGACACAGACTGGCTGAATGAATACAAAAATAAGACTCCTTTATATGCTGTCTACAAGAGACCCATTTCAGAGCTAGGGACCCATGCAGACTGAAAGTGAGGGACTGGAAAAAGATATTCCATGCAAATGGAAGTCAAAAAAGAGGAGAGTAATGATACTCAGATAAAACTGACTTTAAAGATCATTACAAAAGATAATGAAGGACACTACATAATGGTCAAGGGATCAATACAAGAAGAAGAAGATATAACAATTATATATGCACAGGAGCACCTCAAATGCTAGCAGGGGAATGCTAAAAGGGGAAATTGACAGTAACACAATCATAGTGGGGGACTTTAACACCCTACTCACACTAATGGACAGATCATCTAGACAGAAAATTAGTAAGGAAACACAAGCCTTAAATGACACATTGGTCCAGAGAACCTCATTGGTGTTTTCGGTATATTCCATTCAAAAACGGTAGAATACATTTTTTTTCTCAAGTACACATTGAACATTCTCCAAGATAGATTACATCTTAGGTCACAAACCAAGCCTTGGTAAATTTAAGAAAATTGAAATTGTATCAAGCATTTTTTTCTGACCACAACAATATAAGATTAGATATCAATAATGGGGGAGGGGGAAGACTGTAAAAAACACAAACATGGAGGCTAGACAATACACTTCTAAATAATCCAGTGGTCAGTGAAGAAATCAAAGAGGAGATTAAAAAAATACTGAGAGACAAATGACAATGAAAATATTACAACTTAAAATGTAAGGGATGCAGTAAAAGCAGTGCTAAGAGGGAAGTTTAAGCAATAAATGCCTACTTCAGGAAATGAGAAAAATGTCAAATAGACAACCTAACTTTATACCTAAAGCAACTAGAAAAACAACAACAAAACCCTAAAGCAACTAGAAAGAGAAGAGCAAAAAAAACCCCAAAGTTAGTATCAGGAAAGAAATAATAAATATCAGAGCAGAAATAAATGAAGAAATGAAGGAAATATTAACAAAGATCAATAAATCTAAAGACAGTTCTTTGAGATGATAATATTGACAAACCATTAGCCAGACTCATCGAGGCAAAAAGGGAGAAGACAAAAAATTAGAAATGAAAAGGAAGTTACAACAGAAAAAGCAGAAATACAAAGGATAATAAGAGACTGAAAAGTGAAAGTGAGGTTGCTCAGTAGTGTCCAACTCTTTGCGAACCCGTGGACCCCTCTCAGGCTCCTCCATCCATGGGATTTCCTAGGCAAGAGTACTAAAGTTGCCATTGCCTTCTCCAGGAGATCTTCCTGACTTAGGGATTGGACCCAGGTCTCCCGCATTGCAGGCAGGCGCTTTACCCTCTAAGCCACCAGGGAAGGCTTTAATAAGAGATTACTACAAGCAACTATATGCCAATAAAATAGGCAACCTGGAAGAAATGGACAAATTTCCAGAAAGTACAACCTTCCAAGACTGAACCAGGAAAAAATGGAAAACATGAACAGACCAATCACAAGCACTGAAATGGAAACTCTGATCAAAAATCTTCCAGCAAACAAAAGTCCAGGGCCAGATGGCTTCACAGGCAAATGCTATCAAACATTTAGAGAAGAGATAACACCTATCCTGCTCAAACTGTTCCAAACAATTGCAGAGGGACAAACACTCCAAAACTCAGTTTGTGAGGCCAATATCACCCTGATACCAAAACCAGATAAAGATATCACACAAAAAAAGAAAATTACAGATCAGTTTCATCCATGATGAACATAGATGCAAAAATCCTCAACAAAATACTAGCGAACAGAAGCCAACAACACATTAAAAGGATCATTTACCATGATCAAATGGGGTTTATCCCAGGGATGTAAGGATACTTCGATATATGCAAATCAATCAATATGATACACCATATTAACAAACTGGAAAAAAATAAAAAACATATGATCATTTCTATAGATGCAGAGAAAGCACAAGACTATTATTCAATCTAATTTTGGAAGTCCTAACAACAGCAATCAGAAATGAAAAAGAAATAAAAGGCATCCAGATTAGAAAAGAAATAAACCTCTCACTGTTTGCAGATGTACTTATACTATATATAGAAAACCCTAAAGATGCCACCAGAAAATTACTAGAGCTAATTAATGAATTTAGTAGAGTTGCAGGATACAAATTTAATGCACAGAAATCCCTTGCAATCCTATACGCTAACAATGAAAAATCAGAAAAAGAAATTAAGGAAACAATTTAATTTACCATTGCATCAAAAAGAATAAAATAACTCAGAATAAACGTACCTAAGGAGGCAAAAGACCTGTCTTCAGAAAACTATAAGATATTGATGAAAGAAATCAAAGATGACAAAAAGGTGGAGAGATATACCATGTTCCTGGGTTAGAAGAATCAGTATTGTCAAATTGACTACACTATCCAAAGCACTCTACAAATACAAGTGCAATCCCTATCAAATTACCAATGGCATTTTTTTAGCAGAATTAGAACAAAAAATTCATAATATGTAGGGAAACACAAAACAACCCAAATAGCCAAAGTAATCTTGAGAAAGAAAAATTGTGCTGGAAGAGTCAGGCTTCCTGCCCTCAGATTATACTACCAAGCTGCAGTAATCAAAATTATTTTGTACTGGCACAAAAACAGAAATAAATCAATGCAACAAGATAGAAAGCTCAGAGGTAAACCCACACCCCTATGGTCACCTAATCTATGACAAAGGAGGCAAGCATATAAATGGGAAAAAACGAAAAGCAGTCTCTTTAATAAATGGTGCTGGGAAACTAGACAGCACCATGTAAAAGAATGAAATCAGAACATCCCCTAATACCATACAGAAAAGTAAACTCAAAATGGATGAAAGATCTAAATTTAAGGCTGGATACTATGAAACTCTTAGAGGACAACAGAGGCAGAACACTCTTTGATGTAAATCATAGCAAGATCTTTTTTTGACCCACCTCCTAGAGTAATGAAAATAAAAGCAAATGGGACTTAATTAAACTTAAAAGCCTTTATACAGCAAAGGAGACTGTAAACAAAATGAAAAGACAACTCTCAGAATGGGAGAAAATATTTGCAAATGAAGCAACCAACAAGGGATTAATCTCCAAAAGATAACAAATAACTCATGCTGCTCTATATAAAAAATACAACCCAATCAAAAAATGGGCAANAGCAAATGGGACTTAATTAAACTTAAAAGCCTTTATACAGCAAAGGAGACTGTAAACAAAATGAAAAGACAACTCTCAGAATGGGAGAAAATATTTGCAAATGAAGCAACCAACAAGGGATTAATCTCCAAAAGATAACAAATAACTCATGCTGCTCTATATAAAAAATACAACCCAATCAAAAAATGGGCAAAAGATCTAAAGAGATATTTCTCCAAAGATATACAGATGGTCTAAAAACACATAAAAAGATGCTCAACATCACAAATTATTAGAGAAATTCTAACTAAAGCTACCATGACATACCACCTCACACCACCCAGAATAACCATTATTAAAATGTCTACAAATAGCAACTTCTGGAGGTGGTGTGGAGAAAAGGGAACCCTCCTATAGTGTAGGTGGGAATGTAAGTTAGTGCAGCCACTGTGGAAAACAGTATGCCTTAACAAAGTAGAAAATACTTAATCCAAAGCCAGCAGATGGGGAAAATAATAAATAATACAGCATACATAAACAAAACAGAAAAAAAAAAATAAAAATCAATGAAACCAAGAGTTGATTCTGAGAAAATATCAACAGGTAACTCAAGATTGTGACACAAGAGACTCCCGAATTTCCTTCCTTCCACGGAAGCACTGAATTTACAGCTACACACAGATCAGTTTCTTCTGAGAGAAGCTTAGAAATTGCTTGAGTGACTCCTACACATTGGGAAACTGAGAAAATACCCACATGAAAATGTATAGTGAAGGGTGAGACACTTCCTATAAACCCCACCCCAGAATAATGCCTTATAAAATCTTTCTGAAACCATCAACTCCCAGCCCCTTCCTGATCAGTAAAGTGTTTGGGCACATTTCTAATGCCCCAGATGTTAAGCCTGTCACCTGAGGGATGGACCCTCAAATCATCTAGCTCTGAGAACCAAAGGGCTTCCATTCCCAAGTCCCACGGTGTTACAGCAAGGAAGCAACTGTTACTAGGTGCTTGAGCACGCCCTGTGGCTATTTCCTCAAGCTTAGGGCAGAGGGAGCAGATTGCATTTGAGCTGAATCCTCCCGAGAGCCCCAAAGAGCCAGTGGGTACTTACCCTGCCCTCTCCCTCCATCTTGCTCCAACAATGAAACCAAATCCTGCATGTCCCTAGAAGGAACTTTCTACATGTTTACAATCCTGACTTTTTAAACTGAGCCACCTGAGGGATAGACTCCAAAATAACCTACCTCTGAAAGCCAATGGAGCTTACATTCATGAATCCTACAGTACTGTAGCAAAGAAACAGTTTTTGAAAGGATGCTTGAAGACTCCCTGTAGTTTATACACCCAGGCCCAGCATGGAGAGAGAGAACAAAAATGCGCATCTCCCAGTTAGTCCTTGGAAGGAATTTGTGTATTTTTCTAGCTGCTGCCCGTGGTTCTGGCTTCTAGTCAGTCTGCATGTAGGAGCTGACTGGGATCCTCTTGTAAGCCTGGTAAAGCTGGTGGGCTATCTCCCCCAGCTCCAACAGTAAGACCAAGTGTTCATTTTCACTCCTGAAAGCTGGTCCACACATCTCACACCCTGATTTTCAACTACCACCCAAGGTACTAGCCCCTAAAACATGTAGCTCTGGGAGCTGACAGGGCTCATCATTCATGAGTCCCTGGGACCACTAAAAACAAAGGCTATTTTATTTGGACACAAAAGCACTTGCAGCAACCATTTCCCCTGGTTCAGCAAAAACGAAAGTGAAAGTGAAGTTGCTCAGCCATGTCTGACTCTTTGCTCAGGCTCCTCAGTCCATGGCATTTTCCAGGCAAGAGTACTGGAGTGGGTTGCCATTTCTTTCTTAAAAACAAAGGCTATTTTATTTGGACACAAAAGCACTTGCAGCAACCATTTTCCCTGATTCAGCAAAAAGTAAGTAAGCAAAAAACGCCCAAATCCTGGATTCTTCTTGATAGAGGATAGACTATGTATATAATGTCCTGATTTTCCCAGTTCCTACATGATAATTGGGCTTCCAATTAACCTGCATCGGGGCGTTAAAGGGTCTAGAAGCCTAAATAGGCATAAGAAGGTTTCCCACATCTTTGGGGACACTGATGAGTGTTGGCACACCCTTAACTATAGGAAGCCACTAAGGAAAAAGACAGGGTTTGATCATAAAACTTTTAGAGACAATCAGGAGCTCAGACCAAGCTGATTATGGAGGTTCATCTACACAAGGCCAATGTGTCAATACTGGGAAAAGTGGCTGTTTTATACAGATACCAACACAGAAAATCAAAAAAAGTAAAGAAATGAGGATGTTTCAAACAAAATAACAAATCTGTAGGGGAACTTACCTTAATGAAGTAGATGTAAGTGTTTTACCCAATAGAGAGTTCAAAATAATGGTAATAAAGATGCTTATTGAGGTCAGGAGAATAATGCATGAACAAGGTACAAATTTCAACAGAAAGAAAATAGTTTTAAAAACTACCAAAAATAAATCATAGACATGAAAAACACAATAAATGAAGAACTCGACAGAGATGTTCATAAGTAGACCAGATCAAGTGGAAGAAAGAATCAGATAAGGCAGTGGAAATCATCCAATCAAAAGAATGAAAAGAAAGAATGGAAGAAAGGAAAAATAAGTTAAGGGTCACCACTTAGTGAACCAATGCAGGTATTCTAGGTCTTCAAAGAAGAGAGAGAGAAAGGGCAGAAATAGTGCCTGAAAACTTGCTTAATATGAAAAAAGAAAGATATCCAGATTAAGGAAGTCCATAAAATGTAAAACAAGATTAATTGAAAGAGATCTACCCAGAGACACACTGTAATGAAATTATCAAAAGTTAAAGATAGAATCTTAAAAACAAGAGAAAAGTGACTTTATACAGGGAATCCTCATTAAGCCTATTAGCAGATTTTTCAGTAGGAATGTTACAGACCATTGGGAGTGGGATGATTAAAAAAAAAAAAAAAGAAAACTGCTAAGAATACTCTACCCAGTAAACTTGTGCTTCAGAATTGGAGAGACAGAGAATTTTCATAAACAAACAAAAGCTGAAGGAGCGTATATGAAAGTTGCTAAAGGGAATTCTTTATTCTGAAATGAAAGCATGTAAGTTAGGAATATGAAAGCATATGAAAGTATAAAGCTTATGGGCAAATAAATAAATTCAGAATGATATTGTGATGGTAATGGTTAAATTTCTTAAAACTTTAAAGGTTAAAATACAAGAACAACTCTAACTGCAATACTTTGTTAATAGATACACAATATAAAAATATGTAAATTGTGACATCAAAAGGATAAAATGAAGAGAGTGTAAAAATATAGATCTTTTTTATGTATTAATTTTCAAAATTAAGCTTATCATTTTAGCCTGTCATAAATATAAGATGTTGTATGTAAGCCTCATGATAACAAAGAATCAAAAACCTTTAATAGATACCCAAAAGACAGGGGCAGAATCAAGGCATACCACAACAAAATCATCAATTCACAAAGGAAGACAGCAATAGAAGAGTAAAAGAATTACAAAAACCCAGAAGCAATTAAAATAATGGCCTAAGCCCTTACTTATCAGTAATTCCTCTGTATGCAAATGGATTAAGTTCTTCCATTAAAAAATGTAGAGTTGTTTTATGAATTAAAAAACAAGACCCAACTATACAATGATAACAAGAGACTCACTTCAACTTTAATAACAGTAAAGGAATGGAAAAAGATACACTATTGTAGTGAGAAATAAAGCAGCAATAGTTATATAGATTTGATAGCTATAATTATAGAGACTTGATGTCAAACACTGTAACAAAAGACAAAGTCATTATATAATGATAAAGAATAAATTTACAAAGAGGACATATTAATAGAATTATAAATTTTTATTCATCCAACATCAGAGTACCCTAAATATAGAAAGCAAATATTATTTCCTGACTTGAAGCAGGATATAGGCAGCGATATAATACCATGGAACTTCAATACCCAACTTTCAACAATGGACAGAACATCCCCAAAGAAAACCAATAAGGAAATATTGGACTTAAAACTACACATCAGATCAGATGAACCTAACAGATATATACAGAACATTTCATCCAGTACCCCCGGAATACACATTCTTCTCAAGCATACATAGAATACTCACCATGATAGATAATGTGTTAGGTCACAAAACAAGTTTTAACAAATTTAATATAATTGAAATTACTCTAACTTTCTTTTCCAACCACAATGATATGACAATCCATAACAGTAGGAAAGCCAGACATATCACAGATGTTTTTGTGTTTAGTTGCTAAGTCATGTCCAACTCTTGTGACCCCATGGACTGTAGCCTGGCAGGCTCCTCTGTTCATGAGATTTCTCAAATAATAATACCTGGAGTGGGTTGCCATTTCCTTCTCCAGGGGATATTCCTGACCCAGGAATCAAATCCATGCCTCCTACATTATAGGTGGATTCTTTACTGCTGAACCACTAGGGAAGCCCATCACAAATATATGGAGATTAAGAAAACATGTTCCTGAATGAAAAAAGGGTTAAAAGAGAAATCAAAAGGAAATTGGAAAGATATTTTGAGACAAATAAAAGTGAAATACAACATACTAAAACTTATGAGAAGTTCTAGAAAGCAAGTTTATAATGATAATAGTAACATTAAAAAAAAAGAAAGCACTCAAATAAGCAACCTAACAACAACAAACTAAGAACATCAAGGAACTAAACAATGAATTAAGCTGAATGTTATCAGAAAGAAGGAAATAAAAATTAGGGCAGCTATAAATGAAAAAAAAAAGACTAAAAATACAAAAGGGAAGACTACCGAAACTAAGAGCTGTTTTTTTTTTTTTTTTAATTACGGTATGTATATTGGTTTTTCAGACATAATTCTATTGCATATTAAAAGACTACAATATTATATAAACATATCTTTAATATGCACTGGGGAACCCAAAAATCCACGTGGAGTGTTTTGTTGCAATATTCACTTTATTTTTGTTGTCTGGAACCACACCTGCAATATCCCCAAGGTATGCTTGTACACAATGGAATATTATCAACCTTCAAAACAGCAGTGCCCAATCTTTTTGGCACAAATTTTGTGGAAGAATTTTTTCACAGGCTGAGTGGGGGATGGTTTCAGGATGATTTAAACACATTACATTTACTGGGCACTTTATTTCTACTATTACATTGTGATATATAACGAAATAATTATACAGTTTACCATAACGTAGAATCAGTGGGAGCCCTGAGCTTGTTTCCCTGTAGCTAGATGATCCTGTCTGGGGGTGATGGGAGACAGAGACACCGGAAAGTGTGTTGCTTATGTCCAGTCTACTCCACGATCTTGTTTTGGTCGCTGTCACTGCAGAAAGCCCTGCATCACAAAGATAGGATGTTGGAAATGGAAGCAGACTTTTCAGTGCTTTTGTGGCAATATGAGTATATTCTGCCTTGACTTTAATTCAAAATGTATAGAGATCTGAAGTTGTCTCAAACATAGTTTTTTCCCCCTCTGGGTTGGCAGTTTATTAAAAAAAAAAAAAAAAAGNGTTGGAAATGGAAGCAGACTTTTCAGTGCTTTTGTGGCAATATGAGTATATTCTGCCTTGACTTTAATTCAAAATGTATAGAGATCTGAAGTTGTCTCAAACATAGTTTTTTCCCCCTCTGGGTTGGCAGTTTATTAAAAAAAAAAAAAAAAAGCACCCCAGTTATCTCATTGTCTTCCTTGTCCATTATTTTTCTTAACAGAACAAGTTACAAAAAACTAGGGGGAGGGTATCTTTGCAGATGACATACTTGCAGAGGACTCCTGAATAATGACAATGATTCAAAAGCTCCTAGATTTACTCTTGAATCAGGCAAAGAGCAAAGAACAACATAAGAAGGAATTTTTTTGACAGCAATCTTATAATACAACATTGATTTATGACAGTCCAGTGGTTATAATTACATTCATGATAAATCACTAAAATCACCTAGTTGCTTATACAATGGAGGTATCAGTGCAAGGAGTCATCTGAAGAGTGAAAAGCAGAATTGGTAAGGCTTCTCTGACAGTGTGATTCTGACACCAGTGGCTCCTGGCTCAGTCACCCTCACTTTGAGTCCTGGTCTTCTGTTTCATCTAAGAGGGCAGAGCAGATCCCCAGCTTTTTCAGTTCTTCCACCAGCTCCCTGGTTCTGATGTATCTGCAGAAGAATGTCACCACCTCTCCCATGAACATGCAGTTGAGGTACACTTGTGGGCCGGTGGGCTGGTTGGAATAGTCTTTACTGCCTTGTGGGAGCTGGGGGTTGTCTAGCACATTGTAGGTTGTGGGATCTGTACCATGGCATTGCTGAAGCAGCACTGGGGCTGCTCTGGCATCCCTTTGAGGAAGGCCACCCCCTTGTCCTTCCCCAGTGTATCCAGGAGCTCTGATGAGCTTCTGCCACCTAAGCTCAGCACCTGCACACCTGGGGCCCTCCAGGCCATCATCCACCCTGTGCCCCCAGAGAAGCAGAGATCTGCTCAGCTCAGGGATCCTCTCACCCCACATGCTGGCCAGGGCCCTTAACTGCCCAAACGTACTTTTAAGGCCACTGTCATTTGTGATCTCAAGCAACTAATCCTCTCCTAGCATGGCCAAAGTCAGTTCACCTGGTTTATTCACAAACGGGCTGCAGATCCATTTCTTCCCAGTTTGGGGATCACCTGTGGTTGGGAAATAATGCTCAAACCCTCTTGAAAGCTGAGATAGGTGATCACGCACCATTTGTAAGAAAGTAGCCCCTGGCTCAGTCTCTTTCAAAATCTCTGCTAATGTTTGAAACGTTAAAAAAAACCCGAAAGCAAAACCCAAACTTTTCACCCCCATAACTGGTGTTTAACTTTGAATGCAGCCACTTCATCTGGTGACTTGAACAAGTTGTCATGCTCCCCTGAAGGGACAGATTGAGTTCATTGAGCAGGTTGAATATGTCACACAAGTGAGCAAGTTTTGTGGTCCATTCTGTGTCAGTGAAATATGCTGCCAGTGGTGACCATTTTTCTAAAAGAATTATTTGGAGAAGCTCTCATAACTCAAAAACTCTAGCCAGTGATATACCTTTAGAAAACCATCTCACATTTGTGTTTAAGAGAAGATGTGTGTGCTCTGTGTTCGTCTCCTCAGAGAGGTGTGTGATGTGAGTTAAGAGCATGTATTTTAATATGGTTAATAATTTTAATCACATCCTGAAAAACATTGTTAAGTTCAGGTGACATTTTTCAGCTAGACAGTATTTTTTTATGCGTGACACAATGCATAGGCTCACATTAAGAAGTGACCTTTTTGACTGGAGTAGTGAACCCAGAAAGCCATCCAGTCACGGCAGCCACTCTGTCTGTGCCTGCAGGCATAAGTGCTTAGTCGCTCAGTTGTGTCCAGCTCTTTGCAATCCCGTGGGCCATAGCCTGCCAGGCTTCTCTATCCATGGGATTCCCAGGCAAGAATACTGGAGTGGGTTGCCATTTTCTACTCCATCTGTCTGTGCAAATACAGACACAAAATGACCAATTCAGTTTTCCTAATACATAATCAATCAAAGACTTGAATAGTTCTGCAGCTGTGGTGTTCATTTGCAACTAAAGGGCACATAACATATCCTCATGCACACCCTCCTGAGAAACTGCACAAAAACAAGTGTTCTTGCCTAGCTGTCAACATCGGTAGACTTGTTAACCTGGGTTGTATACCACAGTGACTCATTAGCAACTGTACCTCAATATCCTCTGCTATTTCATCAATTCATCTAGTTATGGTGCTAAATGAAGAGGAATATGTGCCATGTTTTGAACTGCAGCCCTTCCTCAAAGTTCATGACAAATGTCCTTAGCAGCAGGCATGATCAACTCTTCACCGATAGTAAAGGGCCTCATAGTGAAAGGTTGTTGTTGAATTATGACCCCGGGATTCTTGGTCCCCAGAGGAGAAAAATTCAATCCGGGGCCAGAGACGAGGCTTGATCACTCAGAGCTTTTGTGTAACAAAGTTTTATTAAAGTATAAAGGAGATAGAGAAAGCTTCTGACATAGGCATCAGAAGGGGGCGGAAAGAGTACCCCCCTGCTAGTCTTTAGCTGGATGTTATATAGTCACCAGCAGTCTGTTAATGAAAGAAAGGAATGTCTCAAAACTTAGAATGGCACCAGGCCCCTCACCCATAAGATGTATTTTGGGATAATCTTGGCTCCAAGTGGTTCATCTTGGGCTATAAAAGGATTAACTTGAATCTTGAAGAAGGGCAGAGCACCATACAAATAGTGTCATTTACATAGATTAGAGGAACGATATCAGAGTATAACATACTGGTTTATCAAGTTGGTTTTGAGCCCAAAAGGTGGAACCAACTTGAAGACAGAGTTTGGAGTAAATGAATATAGTACATTAGCATAGCTTAAGATAAACATTTTTATAAGAAAAAGGCAATGGTTAATTTTAAGTGAAATAAGGTGTCATTATGGCAACACAATTTTAAGAGAAACCTCCTTTTAAATTTGTATAAAGGAAAAAAAATATCGCTAAGTTGTTTCTTCCTGCCGCTTAAGGGAGATAAAAATGTCTGACACTTGCGGGCTATTTCCTCCGTTTGGAGACTCCTGGCCTTCCTGCCTGTTACCCTCTCAATAGCTTTAGCCACAAAGAATGATGCTCTCAGTGCAGACACATTTAATGAAGTGGTGACCTTCAATAATTGCTTCTGTTCTTCATGCTTACATTTTTTTTTCTTTTGAAAAACTCCAAAGCCTTGTCTTTTAATGCAGAGTACTCGGTCTCCATGTGGCAAAACAATTTTGAGGGTTTCATAGCTTCTTTGGATAGCTGGCCACTACATATTATACAAAGCAGGCTTGAAGAATTTGGACTGCCTGTTGCAATGAACCTGTAATTTAAGTAGGACTCTTGGTATTTTCTTTTAAATGTAGCTTTCTTTTTGTTGGCAGTCCTATTCTCTTTTGCCATCTCATCACTGGATCTTCCCTCTTCAAAGAATCTCCCCAGCAAATTTGTTTTTTTCTCATTTTGGCTAGGGTTAGCTTCAGGGCTTAAAAAACTATGACTGAGACAAGTGCACAGTGTGGGAAACAGGCCCGGACAGAAGTGGTAAATAAAATAATAGGTGGGATCCACATGAACTAAAATAAGTGTCAGATTCTGACTTAAACCTGCCACCAGATGCAGCTGTATAACTGAAGTACATCAACTCATTTGCCACAGCTTAATTGTTGCTTGCTGATCACTGATAGGGTTTTGGCATGAGTCTGCAAGCAACTGATTTATTATGGCCTCTGTGCAGTCAAACCTCTCTGCTAATGATAGTCTGTGTTTGTAGTTGCTCCTCAGCACTAGCATCACCGACTCTGATCATCAGGTATTGGCTTCTCATAAGGAGCATGCAATGTAGATCCCTCGCATGTGCAGTTCACAGTAGGGGTCTCGCTCCAATGGGAATCTAATGCTGCCGCCACTGATTGGACAGGAGGCAGAGCTCAGGCAGTAATGTGAACAATGAGCAGCAACTATAAATACTGATAAAGTTTCTCTCACTCACCTGCCGCTCACCTCCCGCTATGCGACTTGGTTCCTAACAGGCCACAGACTGTCTGGTTTGTGGCCTGGGAGTGGGAACCCCTGCTTTAAAAAGAAGAAAATCCTACCATTTGTGATAGCATGGATGAAACTGACAGATTATATTAAGTGAAATAAGCCAGATACAGAAAGACAAATACAAATACTGCATGATATCACTTTAATATGGAATACAAAACAGTCGTAGAAGTGGGGTGCAGGATGGTAGTTGACAGGAGATGGGGGTGGCAATATGGGCAGGTATTGATCAAGGAGTACAAAGTTTCAGGAAAAAAGAATAGGTTCTGAAAATCTATTGTACAATGATATAGTAAACAACACTGTATTGTATACTTATAATTTTCTAAGACAGTAGATCTTTAGTGTTCGCACCAAAAATAAAGAAAATGGTGACTATATGAGATCATTGGCTTGATTGTGGCAATTATTTTAAAAATGTATGTGTACATCAGAACATCAAGTTGTGTGTCTTAGATATACATTTTTATTTGTCTATTATACCTCACTAAAGATAGGAAGAAAAAAGAAATGAGGTACTGATTTATCCTGTAATATGCATGAACACTGAAAATTATGCTGGGAAAGAAGTCAGACATAAATGGTCACGTACTAAGTAATTACATTTATCGATATATGAAATATCCAAATAGATGTATCTGCACAGACAGAAAACAGATTGGTGATTGCCCAGATGTTAGGTGAAAGAAGGAACAGAGTGTAACAGCTCCATGAGCAGGCTTCCTCTAAGGCAATAAAAATGGATTTGAACTAGAAAAAAGTAAGGATTACACAACACTGTGAATGTACTTGAAGCCATTTAACAAGTTAAAATGGTTGATTTATCTCAGTCAAATAATAAACCCTCTCCTCAAGTTACTTTTAGTTAGTTTACTGTGTCAGTGCAAGTTTTAATATGAATTATATCTTTAAAGAAAAAAACAGCCTCGTTTCACTCCAAATAGAAGATGGCAGAGTAGGAGGATGTGGAGTTTGTGTCTCCTCACAACTACAACATGAATGCATCGGAGCAGTTCTCACAGAGCACCTATTAGGCGCTAGAGTGGGGGGCCTCAAACACCTAAGGGAAAGGGAGGAATCCCTGCACAGCCTGGTAGGACGTGGGGGGCGGGTAGAAGGGGAAGAAAAGTGGAGGCAAGATGGGATCGGTGCCCCTGAGTGGTGCCAGGGAGGAAGAGAGGCTCCCACACCCAGAGGGGCCTTCTCACTGCAAGGGGATCAGCAGGGAGGCAAAGGGACTCTGGCGGAGTTGTGGGGATCAGAGCGGAACATGGAAAGTGGTTCCCCTCGACTGCTCAGGCCCCAGTGAGACTGCTAGCGTCCTGGGCCTGAGCCCCACCCCTGTCAGGGCCTCTTCTGGCCCTGAGTGAGAAAACACATGCAGAGACCAAGGACCTGGCCAGCACTCCTGTCCCAGGTGCGTTATCAGCACCATGCGTGGTCTTGGAGGGGTCACACTTAATGCCTACCACTTGCTCAATATCGTATTTGATTTTACAGAGAAATAATAGTCACATTAACATCCCCATTGCAGAAGGTATTCTTGTGACTTTGATAGTGAGCTTGCATTGAAAGAGCGTTTTTAAAGTAAATCTCCCCAAATGTGATCATGAATATGTGAATGTTTTGGGTCTTGTACATTCAATAATATAAAACTACAATGACTTAAGTATGATTAAGGTAGGAAAAAATATTATTTCCTTTCTCCCTAAAAATGTGTCAGAATAATTTGGTTTATAAAAGCCCAGAATCATAAAAGCTGATGGTAAAAAACATGTGATTGGGATATCTCTAATAAGGCACTTTCTGAAATATTTTTCTTTCTTCTTTCTGCAGAATTTTTTTTTACTCTTACCACCATGAGAAAAAATTTTATTCATGAAAATCTCAAGCTGTACAAAATGCAGGCACTCCACTCAGGTGCAACAGCATGAATATGATACTAAGAAACTCTAGTCTTTTCCATAAATCAAGTAAGATACCTGTTTGACAGAGGACAGTAATCCTTAAAGCCGCAATCCCCCACTTTCAATATGGTCATGTGTATTTCTAAATAAGCTAGGCTAGAATGAGCTATAGTTTTGTGCTTAAGAATACAGAGATATGTAATTGACAATTACATGAAATACACAAAAGCTTAAATGAAACATTTCACATAGGTAAAATACTGATGTCTTACCAACTGAAGTATTTTAAGCTACAGAGAAGCTTGCTAACTATAATATATATATATAATATTTATATATTAATATTAATAATAATAATATATAATAGGGCTCATTGAAGGCAGATTATTCAGAAATGATCAAGGGCCTGCCTACCCTCAAATGCATGTGTAGGAGAGATGCTCTCAGTTCAAGCCAGGCTCTCTGTGCCCTGAAATATGGATAAAGCTGCACAGTGCTATGAAGACAACTTATGAGGAGAGGAGTGTGTACAAGAAAGCAACAGAGCATGGCTCTTAGGGACGATCACATTTCAGGGGCCAAATAGTTTGGATTTGGCCTGGTCCCCAGTCCTGAGCAAGTTTGGAAACATCACAGAGTCTCTCAAATAATATGTTGTTAAGAAGTCTTTAAATTCTTATTTTATGTTTATTTTTAATTGGAGGATAATTGCTTTACAATATTACGTTGGCTTCTGTTATAGAGTGAAGTCAAAAAGAGCAAAACAAATTTCACATGTTAGCACATATATATGGAATATATAGCATAGAAAAATTGTACTGATGAACCTATTTGTGGGGGCTAGGATAGAGATGAGACACAGAGAACAGACTTTGGACACAGTGGGGTAAGGAGAGGGTGGGGCATATTGGGAGAATAGTGCTGACGTATTTACACTACCGTGTGTAAAATAGCCAGGGGGAGGTTGCTCTGTAGGCACAGGGAGCTCAACCTGGTGCTCTGTGAAGTCTTTAAATTCTACACCAGCGCTGTAATTCTTTATTTACATGGTTTAATCAGTTTGCCACAATTTATTGTGTGACCTTTTGCAATCCTCATTAGGTTTCAGCAGCTTTGAACTTTTTACTTACCTTGACATCAGAGCTCTACAAAGTTGTCTAATTAATGAAAAAGTCCATATAGAATGATAGCAGATATCTTAAGAGACTGCCTTTCTATCTTAATGTTATTAATTGATTATTAAACTTATCTACCTGTGGTTAACCTTGTCAATGGTTAGCAAATATTATTTAGCAGAAAGTAATGTTTCTAATGGAGAAGGAAATGCCAGTACTCTTGGCTGGAGAATTCTGTGGATGGAGGAGCCTGGTACACTACATACAGTCCATGGGGTTACAAAGAGTCGGACACGACTGAGCAACTTCACTTTCTTGCTTTCTATAGTTCCTTTTGGAGAAGGAAATGGCAGTGCACTCCAGTGTTCTTGCCTGGAGAATCCCATGGGCAGAGGAGCCTGGCAGGCTATGGTCTATGGGGTTGCAAAGAGTCAGACACGACTGAGCAACTAACACACACACACAATGTTTCTAATACACTGCTTCAAAAATTACATTAAATTTCTGCCTTATACCTTACATTTATACCTGAAGGTATAATTTATACCTTAAATTAAATTAAGGTATTGTCTCCTGATGTAATTATTTTAAAATATTTATTTATTTGGCTTCACTGGGTCTTAGTTGTGGCACACCAGATCCCTGTTGCATTATGCAGGATCTTCCATGATGGTACACGGGCTCTCTAGCTGTGGTACGAGGGCTCAGTAGTTGTGGATCACAGGTTTAATTGCTCCTCGCATGTGGGAACTTAGATACCCAACCAGGGTTTGACTCCAAGTCCCTGCATTGCAAGGTAAATTCTTAACCACTAGACCACCATGGAAGTCCCCTGATATAATTTTTTTTTTCTGTTATTATTGAGCTGGAGCAGGGCCTCATGTCCTCCTCCTGCAATTTTTTTTTCTGTAAAAAAAAAACAACAAACAAACAAAAACTTAAGCTAAACAATAACTTTAATCAGAGAAGTGAGAAAATGCAGAAACAAAGAAAAGTAATCCCCCCCCCCAGAATGACAAAATAACTACAGTTTAGTCAGTTAGTGGAGTCAAGGACCTTTAGTTTCTTCTCAAGGGCCATAGATAATATTCTGAGCCATATCCTGTGAGTTGTCTTATGAACACTGAAACCACTATCAGGTAGGAGTCAGTTATACGATGACCAGATGGTGGCCATTACATAAGCTGCCACATCTCCGAGAAATGGCCTGAAGGAAGTGAGAACAAACTGATGCTGTAACTGAAGATTAACTGCTCTTAAAGCAATCAAAATGACTGGTCAGACAACCACATGACAAATTTGAAGATGACTGTCAGAGCTGACTGTGCTGTTTCTGCTTGTAGTCCCCTGCCTCTTTCTATGAAAGCTGTTGTCTACAGATTGTCTGTGGGTGGGGGTGCCAGCCTTCAGACAGGAGTCCACCTTCTCTGACCCCTCTCCCCCCACCCCCGCCCTGGTTGCTGGTATCCAAACAGAGCAAACTTTCCTTTACACTCATGTTGCATCTTTATTGGCTTTTGAATGGCAAGCAGCTGGGCCCCACTTTCAGTTACATTATGTTACCAATGATAAAATGACTGCCTCAAAGTTGAAGTTGTCTTGAATGGTTGAGCACGCTCAAAAACAAAAAACAAAAAACCAAAAACCACACTTCTATATAGTTTTTTTTTTCTTATTCAAACACAGTATTTTTTAAAGATTTGTTTTGGAATAATTGTAGATAGACAGGAAGTTGCAAAATTATAAAGGCCCCAAGTAATCTTCATCTAGTTTTCCTAATTGGTTACATTTTATGTAACAATAAGACACTATCAAAGCTAGGAAACTGATATTGGGACAATATATGTGTATGTTTTATAACATGTGTGTTTAATAACATGTGTAGCCACCACTATGGCTTCCCTGGTGGCTCAGTGGTAAAGAATCCATCTGCCAATGTAGTAGACATGGGTTTGATCCCTGAATCAAAAAGATTCCCTGTGGTAGAAAATGGCATCCTGACTTCCGTATTCTTGCCTGGGAAATCTCATGGACAGAGGAACCTGGTGGGCTACAATCCATGGTGTTGCCAAGAGTCGGGCATGATTGAGCACATAATAAAGTCAACAAATAGACAATGAGGAACTAGAAATTATTAAAAAAGGAAACAAATATAAATTTTGGAATTCAAAACTACAATAATTGAAATGGAAAATTGACTAGGGGTTCAACAGTGCATTTGAGATGGTAGAATAAAGAATCCATAAATTTGAAGATGGTTTAATAGAAATCGATGTAAAAAGCAAAGAGAAACGATTGAGGAAAAATGAGCTATTGGACCCATTAAGCACACTAGCAAACACGGAAACAGTCTCAAAAAGCAGGGAGAGAAAGAGGAAGAATAAAAAATACTTGTAGACATGACTGAAGTCTTACCAAATCTGATGGAAAACATTAATCTACAGACTCAATGTTTACCTCTAGTAAAATGAAAGCAAAAAGATACATCTAAGACACATCCTTCTCAAAGTGTGGAAAAACCAAGGTAAACTCTTGGAGCAAGAGAAAAACTGTTCTCCATATACAAGAGAACCACAGTAAAATTAAACACTGACAATCAGAAAGAGTAGAGGGAAGGCTGTGTGATGACATATTCAAAGAGCTGAAAGAAAAGTATTGTCAACCTAGGATTGCATGTCTAGAAAATTTACCCTTCAAAAAAAGAAAGAAAAATAAAAATATTCCCAGATTTAAAAAAGAGCTGGAGAATTTGAAGCTAGCAGTCCTACTTATAAATACTACTAAAGAAAGCTTTTTGAACTGAAAAAAGAAGAAGGTTGATTCTTAGATTTGAAAATGCTGGATTAGGCTTCCCTGATAGCTCTGGTAAAGAATCTGCCTACCAGTGCATGAGATACAGATTCGATCCCTGCTCCAGGAAGATCCCACATACCATGGATCAACTAAGCCCATGTGCCGCAACCTATTAGCCCTGTTCTCTAGAGCCCAGGAACCACAACTAGTGAGCCCACACACTGAAACTGAAACCTGAGTGCCCAAAAGCCTGTGCTTCACCACAAGAGAAGCCACCACAATGAGACGCCTGTGCAATGCAGCTAGAGAGTAGCCCCTACATGCTGCAACTAGAGCAAAGCTCGTGTAGGAACAAAGACTCAGCGCAGATAAAAATGAATAAGCAAGTAAAGAAAACTATTAGAAAGAAGAAAATAATAGCTTGATTTGTTCAAGGATATGTGTGTATCAGTAGAAGAGTTTCCAAAAGTTTTTGTGGACTTTATTAATTTTAGAAATAAGGATGTTGGAAACGTATGAAAACTTTATTTGAAAGCTTAACTATTTTAATTTGTTTTATACTTCATAGCTTCGTAAATTTCAAGTATTTTTCTGTTTAATTTTTCAGTTCCTGTGGCTGAATATAGTGAAGATTTAAAAAATTTTAATGTTTTCAAAATTCACATGGCTGAAGAAGTATGATTAGATCCATACCAGAACTGGATACCAGAAGTAGAAGATATTAATAAGAAGTGGCAAGAACACAGAAGAACTATACAAAAAGATCTTCATGACCCAGATAACCACAGTTGTGTGATCACTCACCTAGAGCCAGACATCCTGGAATGCAAAGTCAAGTGGGCCTTAGGAAGCATCGCTATGAACAAAGTTAGTGGAGATGATGGAATTCCAGTTGAGCTATTTCAAATCCTAAAAGATGATGCTGTGAAAGTGCTGCACTCAATATGCCAGCATATTTGGAAAACTCAGCAGTGGCCACAGGACTGGAAAAGGTCAGTTTTCATTCCAAACCCAGGGAAAGGCAATGCCAAAGAATGCTCAAACTACCGCACAGTTGCACTCATCTCACACACTAGCAAAGTAATGCTCAAAATTCTCCAAGCCAGGCTTCAACAGCACATGAACTGTGAACTTCCAGATGTTCAAGCTGAATTTAGGAAAGGCAAAGGAACCAGAGATCAAATTGCCAACATCTGTTGGATCATAGAAAAAAACAAGAGAATTCCAGAAGAACATTGACTTCATTGACTACACTAAAGCCTTTGACTATATGTATCACAACAAACTGTGGAAAATTCTTCAAGAGCTAGGAATACCAGACCACCTGACCTGCCTCTTGAGAAACCTATATGCAGGTCAAGAAACAATTGTTAGAACCGGACATGGAACAACAGGCTGGTTCCAAATTGGGAAAGGAGTACGTCAAGGCTGTATATTGTCACCCTGCTTATTTAACTTATATGCAGAGTACATCATGTGAAATGCTGAGCTGGATGAAGCACAAGCTGGAATCAAGATTGCAGGGAGAAATATCAATAACCTCACATATGCAGATGACACCGCCCTTATGGTGACTGCAGCCATGAAATTAAAATACTCTTGCTTCTTGGAAGAAAAATTATGACCAAACTAGATAGCATATTAAAAAGTACTGACAAAGGTCTGTCTAGTCAAAGCTATGATTTTTCCAGTAGTCATGTATAGATGTGAGAGTTGGACTATAAATATAAAGAAAGCTGAGTGCCAAAGAATTGATGCTTTTGAACTATGTTGTTGGAGAAGACTCTTGAGAGTCCTTGGACTGCAAGGAGATCCAACCAGTCAATCCTAAAGGAAATCAGTCCTGAGTATTCACTGGAAGGACTGATGCTGAAGCTGAAGCTCCAGTACTTTGGCCACCTGATGCAAAGAACTGACTCATTTGAAAATAACCTGATGCTTGGAAAGATTGAACGTAGGAGGAGAAGGGGACAACGGAGGATGAGATGGTTGGATGGCATAACCAACTCAATGGACATGAGTTTGAGCAAGCTCTGGAAGTTGGGATGGACAGGGAAGCCTGGCATGCTGTAGTCCACGGGGTCGCAAAAAGTTGAACATGACTGAGCGACTGAACTGACCTGAACTGAAAAAAGTATGATAGAAATTTAAGTTCTATGTCTGGGTTGATACAAAGCACTAATATTACCATGTGGAAAATTTGGAGTTACAAACCAGGGCATCCTGAGAGTAAAAATATCTGGAAACCCTGTTTGAGTTCCAGATGGGATGAACTGACATTTGACTAAAATCTCTGCCTAACAGGATGAGAAGGTAGGATGGGAAGGCTCAGAGAAGGTAGACGAATAAAGCTGAAAGTCTCAATGTTTGGGGAGGGCCAGGATCCAGCCTCCTCCTCTATCACTCCCTCCTCACTTCAGGAGCCCTTTGTGACCAGACCACAGCTCTATGATGTGGGCCTAGGACATAAGTCCTCAAGTGGATACCCTGTGCTTAGTTGCCTGCGGGCAGCAGTGTGATACAGATGATGGAGAATTCTCTCTTTTCTCTGAAAAGCACTTTTGATATTTGGCTGAACTCCTGTTCCACTTACTGGGTGACTGATACCATCCTTGCCTTTCTCTTTGGAGTGGGGCTCTTTTTCCTGTTCCTTCCCTATCTGGAGAATAATCCATCCTTTCCACCTCCCAGGAAACATGGAAACATAAAGGTAAGGAACCCTTGGCACAGCTTCACAAGCACATGTTTCTCTCTTCTATTATTATTTCCACTTTTCTGAATCAATTAGAGAGACCCCCGAGACGGGAAAGAATATGACATCTATTCTTTAGGAAGTATACAACATCATCCCTCTAGGGACAAACCAGGCTGGGAAGGGGGTACAGTGAACACCAGGATTTCTAGCCAAAAGGTCTCAGACCAGTTGTGCAGCTGTGGTAGAGGGATCCAGGGCAAGTCCCAAACACAGTGACCAGGGACTGAGGATAGGACACTGAGTTTCCTCTAAGCCAGAAGACAGACTCCTGAGCAAATCAGTTCATCAGCCGTGAACAGGTATCTTGGACGAGGGCTCATCTGGGGGCAGTGCTGAGGCCCTGAGAGCCTCAGAGAGGGGGCTGGAGTAGGGCCCTGAGCTTGGGAAGCAGAGACCTACCTGATGGAGCTCAAATTCACCAGTGGGTCTGAGAATGTGTGTTTCTTGAGTAGAGGAACAGTGACAAAGGAACATACAAAGGAACTCGCATACTTCAATGCGAGTGAATCTCGCATTGAAAATCCTTTATGTTCTTCAAAAAAATTATTCTTATTCCTTTTAAAAATGAGTAAAAGGAAAGGAAAAACAACAAAAAACACAAACACAAAGAAAAAACACAAACTCTGCTAGTTAAATGTATAAAGTCACATTATGTATGGACACTGAGTGTCTGATGCTTGTCTAGAAAGGGGAAAGTGAGAATGGCGATTTTTCTGTCTCTCAGCCTCAAACTGAGCCAAGGAGAAGAAGGAGGAGTCGAAAGAAAAATGCAGCTGTGAAAGGTAGGTTATGCCATTCAGCCCTGTGTGCCCTGGGGGCCCAGCCCTGAGGGCCCAGCTCAATGGGTTCTGAGGAGACCAGTGGCCGGGCCCGCCCCTCAGGAAACAGAACCCGCACGGAGGCTCCTGAGGAGCAGAGCAGAACACAGATACTTCCCAGATTCCCTGTGCAGAATGAAGCTGTGAGGGTCCTGGAAATGGGTGTGGCCCTGCAGGGGTATGTGGGCTGTGTTGGACCAATAGCACCTGGATTGGGAGGTGGGACCACCATGTCCAAGTGTGGACATGTTAACTTTGCTCAGATTCATCTGTGAGGTGACCCCTGCCCATTCTCCTCCACGGAGGTGTTGTGAGGGCAGCAGGAGGCGATGGATATGGAAGCACTTTGTAAATGATAAACTTTTTCCTGAGGTTCACTGTCAGGGACCCTTAGACAGCCTTGGACCCTGCTGCCTGGACTCCAACCTCCCAGTGGTGTCCCTTTAAAGGGGCAGTGCACTCAGCCTCCTTTAAGACCCCTGGGCTGCTGCCTTCACCACCATAACCCGCTCTGCTAATTTTCAGCTTGCAGAGATTGCCAGAAAGAATTGAAAGAGATCCGGGACCTGACTTCACTTCTGCAAACGTAAAGACTTTTCCCCTTCTCTCCTGGGTTCTTATGCCTCCCGGATCCTATGGTGTGATCCCAGGGCCACAGGCAGCCTGGGGCTGAGCTGGGAGGAGGAGTCCTAGGGTGGGGGTTCGGCAAAAATGCTGGTGTGAGGGACAGCAGGAGCATTATGAAGTCAGCAGGGGGCCAGGGAAGGCTGTGGGCTGCGGGTGCCTACCCTTGCCTGGCCTGCCCAGCCCTCCTGGCCCCAGGGGCTCCTGGCTGCAGCTTGTGCCTCCTGTCTCCTGCAGACACCTGGACAGGTTCCCTGAAAAGGGCAACTTTCATCAACTCTCCTCTCAAGATGCCCCTGGGAAGGTATGCAAAACAGCACCTGCGGGAGCCAACC
This sequence comes from Neotragus pygmaeus, assembly GCA_006410875.1. Classification (NCBI taxonomy): domain Eukaryota; kingdom Metazoa; phylum Chordata; class Mammalia; order Artiodactyla; family Bovidae; genus Neotragus; species Neotragus pygmaeus. The sequence goes on from SJYV01055846.1 coordinate 783,145, forward strand.
AACCGTACAGGGAAGAGACTGCTCCCACCATGTCCCCGGCTCCTCTGACTGAGCAGCCTCTACCTCAGGCCTCCACGCTTTCTTCAGTTTCAGTTCCCTCCTCATTTTCTATTCACTCAGATTCCTCCTTGAGTGCCTCTCAAATACCAGAGCCTTTCCGTCTCCTGGACAGCCTTTCACCCCAGCCACTGGCTGTTTCTCCTACACCACCATGCTCTCCTGATGCACTGGCCTGCCCTGCACCTCCGACAGCCTCCTCCTCTGTCCCACAGCCACCAGCCATCATGCTGAATCTCAGTCAGGGTGAATCTATGGCACTCCCATTGGGCACCATCTCACACAAGTCATCTCTACCCTCCCCTTGGAGACCAGCTATCTCAGGCCTACTCCATTCAAGCTGCCCCCTTTCAGCACTGTCTTGGTGGCAGGAAGGAAAAACCTGGAGCTCCTCCACTGTGACACACTTTGAGTCCCAGCAAGAACACCTTTCCAGTCACCCAGCGGAGGCCTCATTTTGGGGAGACCTCACAAACAGACAAGAAGAGGCTGGTAGCCTCTCTTTTGTGAACCCGGATGTCCAGAAGCTGCTGGAGATACTAATCACCAAGAGAGTAGAATTAAAGATTTGGAAGAAGAAAGGAAAGGAGGTGGAGGCAGGCTTTTGGATCATAAAAGGCAAATCAGAACAGCTGCTTGGTCCCGAGAAGGCCCCATATCCTGGCACTTTGGGGGGCCATCTACAGAAGACGGGCAGCCTCCTCTTCTGGGGTCTCCCCTTTCTGCACAGTGAGTCTTTGGTGGCCACTGTCACAGTACCTGGGTCCCCTTTAGAGTTACACCCTATCTTATTCAATGAGTGCTCTAAGACCAAACCACTCCAAATTCCAGCTAAAGTAACATCACGACTGTCATTGGCCCAGCCCTTGACCTCCACTGTGGCCCAGGCACAACCCAGACCCTTGATTCCAACCATGGCCCAGTTTCAACCACCACCTCAGGGTCACATGGAGATCCAGGCCCAACACTTACCCTTGACTTCAATCCTGCCCCAATATCAGCCACAACCTCGGGTTTACTTGGAGACTCAGACCCAACCCCTACCCTTGACTCCAACTATGCCCCGTTGTCAAGCACAAACTCAGGCTCACATTCAGACCCAGGCCCAACCCCGACCCTTGTCTGCAACCATACCCCAATGTCAACCATCATCTCGGGCTTACATGAAGACCCAGGTCCAACCCTTACCCTTGACTCCAATCATGCCCCAATGTCAACCGTCACCTAGGTTTCAGTTAGAGACCACTGCTCATATGTCACCATCTCTTCCAATCCAACCATCATCTTCTAAACCACAGATTAGGTACGGTGAAGTATCTTATGCAACAGCCCAAAGTAAGGGACAAACTTCTGTCCCAAATGCAATTCAAAACCTGGAACATCACTTTTTGATAAAGCAATTAGAAAGTAGGAAAATTATACCCTCTTTGGTTAAAAGATATCAGCATGTCTTTAGTCAAGTCACCCACAGCCATTCCCAGGAGAGCAGGCCTTCCCAGGCCCACATCTCTGGCGCTACCCCTTCTGGGGATTTGATCAGGCCTGAGGTTTGGGAGAAACTGGAACACCACATTTCTAAAAGGTTCATGCAGCAACAGAGTGACCTGCCCTGCAGAATCCAAGCTTCTCAGAAAGTTATGCAGCCTCAGGGCAAATTCCCAAAGCTTTGTCAGGTACAGGCTAAGAAGGAGCCCTCAATACCCTCTGCAGTTCTAGGCAAAAGCAGCCAGGACGCACAGAAGATGAGGTCCAGATCCTCAGCAAGGATCCCACCGGAGAAGGACCTTTGCCAGGACATAGCACAAAGCGTGGGGAAGATCGTAAAAGACCTGCACATGATCTCAGCCAACACCACCGTGAAGGTTCCAAGGGTGAAGCCTGAGTCACAAAGAGAGTTGAGCCCAGACAGGAAGCATCCAGAAGATTTGGGAGTCCTCATGGGCGTGAACACTAAGAAGATTCAAGAGAGTCCAAACCCTGTGGGTGTCCATTGTTTGAGACTTGCTGCCAACTGCATTGTAGACCTTTCTGGAGAGTCAAATGCTTACCAAGAAACAGAAAATCTAGATTCCTCTCAGGATGGGGAAGCCTCCATGAACACCTTCCAGGAGTCTCTTGTCCTCAGTCCTTATGTCCGACAGAAGTTGGAAGCACATATACGAAAATTTCGGGTGAAGCGTATGTGGGGCTTACTCCTCAAGGTCCTCAAGGTCATACTTTGCTTGAAGCTGAGAAAGGCCCACTGCAAGCCCCTTCCAGGATCCACCTTGAAAGCTACTTGTGAATCTGGGGACCACTCAAAAGCCCACTCTACAGAGATCTTTGGAAAGCTTCCTCAGCCCCAAGCTGGAAAGAGAATGATAATAACTGAGGCAGCTTCCCCCATGGAGACTGCCTTCCCCACTGCCTCATGGGAAACCCAGGGAGTCATGGGAGGACCCCTACCTGGTGGCATCGTTAAGCCCTCAGAGGTCCTTCTGACTAGACAGGGAGACAAGCCACCTTCTCAGACCCCTATGTACAATTTTGTGGGCAGAAACTGGCACAATGAGTGTATCATGGGGGCTGAGGAAGGCAGCCTGGAGCCTTGGAGCAGTTCGAGTCCAGCAATGGTCGGGAATGTGCCACAGGAGGAAGCTGGGGGATGGGCTTTCCCAGACTCCTGCTCTAGCGTGACAGTAGTGGAACTTGATGAAAGGTCCCAATCTCCCCTGGAAGAAGAGGCCATACAGGGGGACTCTGGTTGGAAAAGTACTTTTGAACCTTGTTTGCTGGTCAAATCGCAAAGTAATAATATGGATTTGAGATCACAGTCTCCAAAATTCAATAAATGCTTCTCACTGAATACAAAGTCTGTTGCCTCAAGTCTAGAAGATCTACGCTTTGATGCACAGTTTCGTAAGCTTGAGTGTCAACGTTTCACAGATAGGCAGAAACAGGCTCAAGGTCAGGCCATTGGCCTGTTCCTTCAAGACTGTGAAACTGGGGCCACCAGCATGCTTCTCAAAAACTGTCGTTCAGACAAGTTCATTGCTGCAAACAACTTGGCTTCTCAGGAATCCCTGTCCTGTTCCCAGACTTTGTCCAGTGGAGGCACGACCAATTCCCAGATGCACTATGATGTTTCATCAACCGGAGGGAGCAGCCAGGGGCAGCAGGAAGTCCCAAGATGGCAGCCCCAACGTACGTGCCAGAGCAAGAAGTTTGTCCCCACTGATGGGAGAGGGAATTACAGAAGGTCCAAACCAAGACAGTGTAAAAAAAGATTGGCAGAACGGAGGGCCTACCAGGCCCGCAGGATGGACCACTCTGGCCAGAAAAAGGAATCAGCAGAGTCGCTAAGCAAGTCCTACCAGTTTACCTTGAAGAAAGGACATGTTCCTTTAGGAAGCCACTTCAGAATATGGGTTAAGCAGCTTCTGCAGTGGATTTTCCCCCCAAAAAGCAAGAGACCAGAAGAGCACCTGCAACCAGGCAAGCCTGTAGCAGCCACTCCAGGCTACAGCAGCCACTCCAGCAGCCACCAGACCCAGGAACCAGTCCAAAGCAGATTGATAACGGATGAGGCTCAGGTTCTCATGACAGCTGTTGGAAAGATCCTACAGGAGAAAATAGTGTTTCACTATAGACCTCATGCCTCAGAGTTAAATTGGTGCCAAGGAGGACTCTGGGCCCCACTGGGTCCACATTACTGCTACCATAGGTTTTCCGCCCTCAAAGAGAACAGGAGAGTGGTGGGAGATACATCCTGCCATCACCAAGCTACCCCCATGGGCCACAGCTGTTCTAAAAACAGTGAGTGGACCAGTGCCAGGGGCATCAAATTGGCCATCCTACCTAGGCAGCCAGGTCCCCCTCTAGGCAGAGGTTGCCAGTATAGATCAAGAGTGACAAGTGTCTCCAGCCATAGCCTCCACTGTCCAAGGCACTGTTCTTTTCAGAAATAAAGCTATTCTGGTCAATCAGAACACGCTTGTCACAGCTTTCTTGGTAGGAAATCTCTTCTCCAAGAAAAAAAAAAAATGCATACCATTCAGATAAAAATTTTTTCTCTCATGTTAGCACATCATCTGTGTGCTAACGGCTTCTTCCTACCACAAATTTTATTGCTTCCTGAAATAATAATTGTTTCTCATGAGAAGGGGTAGCCTGTCTGTGCCATTGGGGGAAGGAAAGGGATCAGGGTCCACTCTTCCCAGGTGCCAGCTTTATCTTCCAGATGGGACAGGGCCATGGAGGGAGCGTGACCCCAGTGTGGATGCTGACCCTCACCCCACTTCCCTCACTGCACCTGCAGTTTCCATAATACCAGCACTACAGAAACAAGCAATAGCATTCAGCACACGCCAAGGTGAACTAAACCTAAAGACCTCCTCCTTCTCGGGATCCAGCTCAGTCCTCTCTCCATCTCTCTCTCTACCTTGAACTTGTGCAGCTGTAGAGGAGGGCTTGGCAGAGGCCAAAATTCCCCTCAGGCTCCAGAAAGTGTCAGAGGTAAGTTCACACGTCAGAATAAGAAAGGAGTTTGGGGCAGTGCTGGCCCTGAGTCCAGGGTGTGAGAAACCTCTTCCTCATGTCATGGGGGCATAGGTGACGCTGCCCTGCAATCCCCTTCTTTCCTGGAAGGAGCTGGGATTGAGATTGGCTGGGAGGGTCACCCTCCCTCTGCCCTTCTTTGACTCTGGAGCGGTGGTGAGGACCAAGATCATACGTTCCCAGCTCTGAGGGTGTGTGGTGGGGAGCGTGCGTGCTCCTGAGGGTTCATCCACCCCTGCCCCGGAGGAGAGGACAACCCTGCTCACAGGACCCACCTCCCCTGGGGGGAGGGAAGGAGTGGCACTGTGTGTGCAGTCCCCTCGCAGTCTGGGGGTGGGACTCTGTGCCCCTAGGGTGGGACAGAGAAGGAGGAGGCTGGTGGCAGAGATGCCCATAGCGTGCCGTGCATCGCTGATCCTGCTCACAGAACCAATTGTTTTGCTGTTTACACTGTTCACTGAACCCAGGGTAGGCAAAGCTTGAGCTAAGAGGTTGGAAGAAGACTCGAGGAGCCATAGGGACTGCAGACACGTTTATTCTCGCCTAGCTGGCATGGCAGCCACACGCAGCCTCTCTCCTGGCAGCTGCAGTGGCAGCCATAACATCACCGTAACACTGCCATAACATCACTTCACATAACAGGACCATGATACCACTCCAGTGGAGCTCCAATACAGCAGCGGCCAGGGCTCGTGGTGAAGCTCATCCTGGTGTACCACACGCAACCCTCATGTAACAAAACCATGGTGTCACTCCAGTCTAGCCCCTGTACAGTAGCAGCCAGCACGTTGATGGTAAAGCTCATAGGAGCGTACTGCACAAAGCAGCCCATGCCTAAGCAAGTATCTCATGATGGGCATGCGCTGTGCTGTAAGTGATCTCAGCCATTATATAACCATGCAAAGTCCTTGTTTATAGAACATGGGGTAAGAGGGCATGAGAGCATGGGGTGAAAGAACCTGATTGGTGCCATCTTGTTAATTTCCCCACATGCAGTGGTCAAAGAGCCCTGGCATCCTGCCACTGCCTACAGGTCCGGAGGAAAAGAGTTAGGAGCCTGGAGGCTCCGGGCGGTCCCACCCCAGAGTCTCCCCCTACTCTAGCTCCCAGAGCCCAGATGGAGGGCGAACACGCGGAGCTCCTCCACAGAGGGCCAGGCTCCCAGAGGCCGTGGAGCCTCCGAGACGGGAAGCTTCACTTCTCCACAAGTATAAATAATCAGCTTTCACAAGACCAGAAGCTTGGGACAGACTCGTGGTCTGTGACCTCTACGTACGTGTGTGGCCCAAGGAAGCTTCCAGGGGAGAGATGGGACTCAACAGGCCCCGGGACCATGCAAGGGTCATAGGAAGTCTCACCTGCTATCAGCCTTGCTCACTCCTGAGCCCGGAGGGGGAAGAGGCCAGCAGACAGGATATGTCACCCATTGGGTGGAAAGTGACCTGTAGGTAGAAGGGTGCCATCAGCTTATTTCCTCGGGCCTGTCCACACTGGAAAGTGGGGAGACAGGAGCAGTTCCCTAGAGCAACTCATGACTGTGTCACAGTCATTCCTGCGATGGAGAGACCTGCTCCATGAGAGGCCCCTGATCCTTGAGACAGCAGGAATGGCGCTGCCCTTGTGTCTGTCAGGACCCCAACATGTGAGACCTGGACCTAAGGTGTGGGGATCATTGGGAGCAGGCCTGCTTGTGCTCTGGTCTCTCCCAAAAGCCAGGTCCTGCCTCTGGATCCCATCCTTTAGGGAGAGCAGAGCAGTGGGGACTTAGCCAGTGCCTGAGGGAGGGGCTGGGACCCAGGCCACAGAATGCTCCCCCCAGCTCTGGAGCTCCGGAGACAGTCCGGAGTTCCCCAGCACGGACCTTGTCTGGCTGCTGCTGGGTGCTCTTGTGGGCACCAAGGCATGAGGGCTGGGGGTTGGGTAGCTGGACCCCCAAGGCACTTGTCCAGAGAAGTGACACAGAAGGAACATAGAAGAGCAAAAAAGCAGGGGCAAGTCCGTTCACCCTTCCGCTGTCTTAGGGGAAGAAAGGCGACCAGTGGAGGTCCCCCCACTAAGAGTCCCCACACTGACCCCACCCGGGGACCTCCCACACACCCACCCTGAGAAATCTCACCCAGAGACTTCTCAGCTCATCCCACAGAGACCTCTCTGAGCCCTCCCACACACACCTCACACGTGTTCTTTAGGCCCCGAGTATCCACCCCCGACAGGTCCTTCATGGTAGGTCTGACGTCACTCAACAAACTCACAGCAGAGAAGAAGGACCATCAGCTGTTCCCTGACACCCTTCCCCGAACTCTAGGACTTCCAGGCATTGTTAGCATTTCCCCAAGTGGGCTTCTCTGCCTGGAGAAATCGTGCTCATGATTTTTGACCTTTTTTAACCATTGCCTCCGTAGAAGAATTACAACAGACCTGTCAGTCTTTCACAGATCTTCATTAGTTAGAGCTCTACCCTGAGACTTGTTGGTGTCTAGCCACTGAGTCATGTCCAACTCTTTGTAACCCCATGTACTATAACCTGCCAGGCTCCTCTGTCCGTGGGACTTCCCAGGCAAGAATACTGGAGTGGGTTGCCACTTCCTTCTCCAGGGACTGAACCCGAGTCTCCTGCACTGGCAGTCACTGAGCCGCCTCAGAAGCCTGCCCCACAGCTTCGTGAATCACAGACTTTAAAAATGAGTAGAAGGCTGTCAGACTCCAATGAGAGAAAGCATCTTAGTCACTTCCAGGCAGATGGGGTCAATATATCTGTATATATATATATTATTTCTTGGGATATCTGAACTGAATTTGGCAGATTTCCTTACTTGGAAACAAAGTAAAGACTTGCAGCAAATGGGCTCTAGGAACAAAATAAACCAGCAAAGCCTGTGGAGTCTCACTCACCCACAAGGGGGCTGTGCGACTAACACAACGTAACAGCTTGTGTCAGCCTTGAGTTTTGTTTTATTTTTAAATGAAACAGGCTAAAGATTATGTGAAGATTTTTCAAATGAATCATGTATCTGGCTATATTCTTTTTTTTCCTTAAAATGTGGTAATGCCCTCAAATGGAGTTAGGCATATTTCCAAGATACGGCAAGTTCCTAATGTCCAGGTAACATAGTGATGAACCAGGTAACTGATGAACTATTTAGAAAGATTCATTTTTAAAAATAATTCTTTTAAAGTGTACAGTTTCCAAAAGTNAAATGTGGTAATGCCCTCAAATGGAGTTAGGCATATTTCCAAGATACGGCAAGTTCCTAATGTCCAGGTAACATAGTGATGAACCAGGTAACTGATGAACTATTTAGAAAGATTCATTTTTAAAAATAATTCTTTTAAAGTGTACAGTTTCCAAAAGTGAAGCAGGCTCCATTTCACGTTCACTATAGGGCTAAAAAAGGACGTTTTCCTTTAAATTGTGTGGAATCTTACAAAAGGTATCATTTAATCTATGCCTGATATATATGTGTAGGTGCTCAGTCATGTCTGACTCTTTGCAACCCCATGTTCTGTAGACCGTCAGGCTCCTCTGTCCATGGAATTTTCCAGGCAAGAATACTGGAGTGGGTTGCCATTTCCTTCTCCAGGGGATCTTCCCCCACACAGGGATTGAATCTGCATCTCCTGCATTGGCGAGTGGATTCGTTACCAGGACGCCNTGTCCATGGAATTTTCCAGGCAAGAATACTGGAGTGGGTTGCCATTTCCTTCTCCAGGGGATCTTCCCCCACACAGGGATTGAATCTGCATCTCCTGCATTGGCGAGTGGATTCGTTACCAGGACGCCATCTGGGAATCATATGTTTGATATATACACATGACCTGATATAATTGCTAGAAGGGACTTCTTCACTTCTGAATTAAAGAAAATGTACATACATAATCAAAGTGTGCATTATAGTAAACAAAATGTACATAAATAATCAAAATTCTTACTTTGTATATTCAGCCTTTTCTAAAGAGAGCACGTTAGTGATAACACACACATATTTCTTGTTGCTCATAAGCAACTAGATTTCTTTGCCTTGTTAAAATCTACTTTAATGATAGCTGAAGAGCATTAGTAGTCGTTGGTTAAGGCAGATTATCCATCAGGATGACAATATCACAATATCACAGTCCTTCCTCTAAAGAGAAGCAGAGCTGACATGAGGGCTCTTTTGGCCTATTTATTTCAACAAAAACTCCCTTCTTGTATTTTCTATGATTTACAGATTTATAACTGATTTTCTATTTTAATTCCTTACTATCTCATTGAATCACAGCATGATGGAATGTGGTTGTTGATGTCCTTTAGTATTCTGCTGGGTGGTATTTTTTTGTAGTGAAAATTATGCAGTTAAGTTTCATGATCATAATAAAATGGGACCAATTGGAAAAAATTCCATACGGGAAATGCTTACAAAGTATATTATTTCCTTTTCAAGTTGACTGTCTTAACATTATTAGTGAAGTCGCTCAGTCGTGTCTGACTCTTTGTGACCCTGTGGACTGTAGCCCACCAAGCTTCTCCGTCCACGGGATTCTCCAGGCAAAAATACTGGAGTGGGTTGCCATTTCCTTCTCAAGGGGATCTTCCCGACCCAGGGATCAAACCCTGGTCTCCCACACTGCAGGCAGACGCTTTAACCTCTACACCACCAGGGAAACCCCCAACATTTAGTGGATGCTTCTATAGCTCATGGGTTACCTTTTTTTTTTTATTTTTATTATAGTGGGAATGAAGTGAAGTCGCTCAGTCGTGTCCGACTCTTTGCGACCCCATGGACTGTAGCCTACTACGCTCCTCTGTTCATGGGATTTTCCAGGCAAGAGTACTGGAGTAGGTTGCTATAACATTATTAGACTGATTATTATTCAGTCCTTTGAATNAAGTGAAGTCGCTCAGTCGTGTCCGACTCTTTGCGACCCCATGGACTGTAGCCTACTACGCTCCTCTGTTCATGGGATTTTCCAGGCAAGAGTACTGGAGTAGGTTGCTATAACATTATTAGACTGATTATTATTCAGTCCTTTGAATTTAAGTTGAATAAACTGCAAACTGAAAACAGATAAATGTTCATATTAAATAGTTCACTGCAATGACGTGTGAATGTGATTTTCCCCCCTTAGTAATTCACAGTTCAATAAACTGTGCAAAACTGCAGTGAACAGTTGTGCAGTAAAGAAACATTCCCATCAATAATTGCATGTACATCTGTCGTATGTTGCTTTAGATGATTTGTGTGTTCAACTTCCATGGCATAAACTGGCACATTTACCCTGGATGAAACCTTCAAGGGGATTTTATCGATTAAAAAAAATTGTCAGTATTGCCAGACTTTATGGTCACCCATATTTTATTTTTAACAAGATTCACCTACAGCAAATATTATAAATGTTTTACCATTTATANGCACATTTACCCTGGATGAAACCTTCAAGGGGATTTTATCGATTAAAAAAAATTGTCAGTATTGCCAGACTTTATGGTCACCCATATTTTATTTTTAACAAGATTCACCTACAGCAAATATTATAAATGTTTTACCATTTATATATACCAAACTGAAAGTGGTGCCAAAAAGTAAGATAATGGAGAAGCTACCAAGTCTTTTGTTTTTGACATTTTTCGCATGAAAACATGATTTCTAATCTACAGATAAAAGGCTGTCTCCACGATATTCAGAAACTCTTAAAAGTTTGGTTTTAAAATTGATTGATATTTAAAACAATTCTCATGCTGATTATAATGAACCAGGAATTCTAGGGAAAAAAAAAGCATGGAGGGTGGCAATTATGTGATGACTTCTTAATACTTCAAGGGGTAAATTTTTTTTCCCCAAATTGACAGAAAAGAAAAAAAAGAAAAGTAGTCATTCTATCATATTAACCTTGAAGAGCTTCCCTTGATTGACTGCAACGCTATGTTCAGTTTCATACTTTTATTTTATAAGAACTCCCAGAGGAAGTAGTTTCCAAATACATACAAGTACATTTCTGCTATACTCATTCCATGGATACAATAGAGAACATCAAGGTCTGGATGATCCAGAAGCAAAAGAACTGCCTCTTTGAGGTCAGTCAGATTCATAATCTGGAGGCCTTAATCCCCGAATCCTTCTGGGTTTCCAAAATATTAGTTATGTTGTGACTTTAGTAAGTCCTTTCTAAACACCTGACGTTCAAGTTTTTCAGGTCTCCTAACTCATGCTCTCCCACCTTTCAAAAGCTGTTGACTTATCTGTCTACTCTTTCTCTTTTTAGTTGGCTTAGCAAGTTTCATGAACATGCAAAATTTACACATTCTTGATACTGCAATGTGAACCGGAAGTCTCTAGGAAAAAAGGAAGGAAGGAAGGAAGGAGAGAAGGAAGGAAGGGCAAGAGGGAGGGACTGAGGAGGTAGGGAAGGAAGGAGAGAAGGGAGGTGAGGAAGGGAAGGAGGAGGGCGAGTGAGAGACCAAAACCGGCTCTTGTCATTTTCCAAGGATCTGCTAAGTTTACCACTCAATCAAGTACCTTAGTTGGAAAGAGGATTCTACAATGATATTCTTTTCTTCTTATCATGGGTGTGTGAATCTGAAGAGAGCAGAATCTGTGATCTGAATCAAAAAGATGAAAATAAGGTTACCCGTATCACTAAAATTATAAGAATTAAATTATTTCTTAAGTAAGGCTGAAAAATTATACTTGTTAGACAAAAACATAGTAAACTTAAATTCTCACAGTACTGAAAAAAATATTTTTAGTAATTTAAATCCATGCTTTCAGTTTCTACAAACAAAACATAGGTAGAGTTCATATACTTTAGGTCAGTTTGGTTATTTTAAAATCTGAGCCATAGCATATATCCTGCATAAAAGCAGGATATTAATCATGAACATGAATCATGAATTTGAAAGATATTTTCAGTAAATAATATATGAACAGAATCTTCAAAAGATTCTAAACTGTGCTAGAAATATAGTAGAAGGGTTGTAGGGCTATAAATATGTAGAAATATATTAATTTTAGAAGGTTCAGCAAGATTTTGTGAATACTAATAGTCTAAAAATAGGCTCAGGTAATTTAGATTACATTTCTTAAATTAGACTTCACAAGCATATAAGATTTAGCAGTCTATATGATATAAAATTTATATTTCCTAGGAAATAGTGGAAAACGCATTTTGAAATGGAAAGAATTGGGTGCTTACAGATGTTACTGAGGAATAAAGTTTGATTGTAAATGAAGGTGATGCTCAGTGGAGCAGAGCGTATAAGTATAGATTTGAAGAGTGGCAAACACCATAGAGAAAAAAATTACAAAAAGAAATTGTAGTCCTCTGTGGTTCTTTTCTCCTCCTGCCCTCAATCTTTCCCAGCATCAGGGTCTTTTCTGATGAGTCAGCTCTTTGCATCAGGTGGCCAAAGTATTGGAGCTTCAGCTTCAGCATCAATCTTTCAAGAGTCTTCTCCAGCACTATAATTTGAAAGCATCAACTCTTTAATCAGCCTTCTTTATTATCCAACTCTCACACCAGCACATCGACTTTTTTATTCCTGCATTCCCTCCATCTGCTCTTTGGAACTCAGAGAAGGTCAAGGAGGCGAAAACTTTTTTCCCTCAAATAGGAAACAAGAGCACAGAAATGCTTTTGTATCTGGGAGGGCCCCATAGGTCTGTGCTTGGACCACTCCATCTGTCCGGTATTGTCGTTTATTCAGGGCAGGCATCCCTCCCTCTCAATGGGGTGATCAGAGGCAACTGAATCCCTTCCCAGGGGATTCAGTATTGAATATTATTAGATTATTATATAGTGGCTGCCAATATTGGCAACCACAAGGAGCCTGATACCTAAGTCATGTGCTCTGCTGAGAGCGCTCCAGGGTCTTCTCTCCCCAGCCAGCTGTCAGCAGCCACTTCCTGCTTCTGGAAGCC
>SJYV01055846.1:806712-847229 GCA_006410875.1 Neotragus pygmaeus
TGTGAAGCCTCCTGGAGCTCCTCCACAGAGGCCAGGCTCCCAGAGGCAGTGGAGCCTCTGAGCAGAGAAGCTTCACTTCTCCCCAGTGCAAATAACCAGCTTTCACAGGACCAGGAGCTAGGGCCGGACTCGTGGTCCCTGACCTCTGCCTTACACATGTGGCCCAAGGAGGCTCCCAGGGGACTCAACAGGTGGGACTCGACAGGCCCAGAGCCTGTGCTAGAGTTGTGGCAAGTCTCGTCTGCCCTCGGCCTTGCTCACTGCAGAGCCAGATGCAGAAGAGACTACAGACTGGATGTGTCGCCCAGCGGGCAGGACATGACCTGTGGGAACAAGGGTGGCGTCAGCTCCCCTCCCCAGGCCTGTTCACATGAGAGAGCAGGGAGACAGGGGCAATTCCCTAGAGCAAGTCAGGGCTCCGTGTCAATCAGTCCTGCTCCAGGGGGTGCCCCTGACCCAGGAGGCAGCAGGAATGGTCCTCCCCGCATGGCGTCAGGACCCCACAGCGGGGACCAGGACCTGGTGGGGTGTGGCAGCAGGCGCTCCTCCGGGGCCAGAGGGGAGGGCTGGGACGGGGTTACAGAGTGAGGGCGGGAGCTCAGGAGAGGGGGCCGGAGCAGGAACCTCGAGCCTGGATGCTGCCCGGGCCTCGGAGAGGCATCGAGAGGGGAGTGCTGGGGGGAGGATTCTGGCCCCCCGAGGCCCCTGCCTAGGGAAGTGAAACAGAGGGACACTGTACCGCTGATCCTGTTCGTGACGCCAATTGTCTTGTTCACACTGCCCGTACTGTCCGCTGAACCCAGGGTGGGCAAGGCGTGAGCTGCGATGCTGGAAGAAGACTCAGGGAGCTGTAGGAGCTGCAGACATGTTTATTCTCTCCTGGCTGATGCAGCAGCCATAGCATAACCTAACAGCATAACCGCACGCAACCACCCTTCCAGGCTTTTCCAGGTGAGGCTTATACAGACGTACCGCCTAAAGTAGCCCATGACCAAGCGAGTGTCTCGTGATGGGCATGCGCAGTGCTGTAATGCTCTCAGCTGCTATATAGTCATTATTTATAAAACGTGGGGCGAGAGAGCCCGAACACACAATCTTGGCCGATTTGCTCTCTCCCCACAAACACTAACAGAACAACAAGAAACAAGAAGGAGCAAGTCCCTGAGCTCTTCGCCTGCCTTCATGGGCAGAGGGGTCAGCAATAGGGTGTCCCCCACTGTGACCCCGCGCAGAGACCCACACTGACCCCACATGGGGACCTCCCACACACCCACTCTGAGAAATCCCACCCAGAGACCTCTCAGAGCATCCCACAGAACCCTCTCTCTGAGCCCTCCCATACACACCTCACAAGTGTTCTTCAGGGTCTGAGTAGCCCCCCACTGACAGGTCTTTCAAGGTGGGTCTGATGTCACTTTACAAACCAGCAGCACAGGGGAAGGACCAATGACGGCACCCTGACCCCCCGCCCCCAGAACTCTAAGACGTCCAGACCTTCTCAGCATTGCCCCAGGTGGAGTTCTGCTTGGAGAGAGGCTCCTGCTCTTGTCTCTTTGTAACCCTTGTACCTGAACAGAAGAATCGCAATGTTCAGCAGCTGCAGGCCTGCAAAAGTCTTTCCTCCACAGATCTTCAGTAGCTTGAGCTCTGCCCCAGGGATTAGAGAATCACACATTTTAAACACGAGTAAAATGCCGCCAACCTGCAATGAAAGTCAAATATCTTATTGTCTTATTTTATGCATATTCCAGTCAGATGGTGCCATATCATATTTTTAAAAATTTCTTTGGAAATAAGATCTGATTTCAAGATGCAGATTACTTTTCTTTGGAAACAAAGTGAAAAACTGCAGTAAATGGGTTTTGGGATGAAATAAAGCAGCAATAATAAGGTGTATGGTGTCTCACTCACTTGCCAGGGGACTGTGCAACTACCACATTATTTTGGACATACGGTTTGTGTCAACTTTGTGGGTATTGTTTTATTTTTAAGTGAAACAGGTGAAAAATATCGTGAAGATTTTTCAAATGAATCAGGTATCTAGCAATACTCCTTTTTTGTCCTCTGGCAAAAATATACTTTTTTTTTTAAAATGTAGTAATGCCCTCAAATAGTATTATGCATATTTCCAAGATATAATAAGGTCTAAATGTTCAGGTAACATCACTTAAATGAATGAACTATAGAGGAGTTTTCATTTTTAAAATAATTCTTTTAAAACATACAGTTTCCTAGATGCAGGAAGGCTCCATTTTATGGTCATTACAGGACTAAAAAATGACACTTTGCTTCAAATAGTGTGGAATTTTATAGAAGATATCTTTTCACCTATGCTTGATGTATACACATGGCCTAATAAAATTATGTGAAGGAACTTCTTCATATCATTGGAAAAAATGCACATAATAATCAAAGTGCATTAACGTACACAAAATGTCCAACAGTCATCAAAATCCTCACATTGTATATCCAGCCCTTTCCAAAGGGGACCCTTTTACTACTTAATGTTTCTCACTGCTCATAAACAACTAGTTTTCCTTGCCTTGCTGAAGTTTACATTAAGCATAGCTGTTGCACATTTATCGTTGTTGAGTTAGATTATCTATCAGGATGACAGTATCATCCCATCGTTTAGACTCCTTTTGTGCCTAAATATTTCAACAACAAAATTTATAAATAATTTTCAACGTTACTTTCTTATAACTTCATTGAATCACAGTATGATGGAATGTGGTAGTGGATGTCCTGTAGTATTCTACAGGGTGGTATTTTTTTACAGTGACAGTTATGCAGGTGAGTTTCATATTAACAAAATGGGACAAATTAGGGAAATTCCATACAGGAAATGGTTTGCAAAGTGTGCTATTTCCTTTTCAATTTGATTATTATTCAGTTCTTTGAATTTAAGTTGAACAAACTGAAAACAGAGAACATAAACAAACATCCATAATAAATAGTTTATTGCTTTGGCAAAGGAATGCATTGTCCCTCGCTAGCAATGCATAGTTCAATAAACTACACAATTGTAATGAACAGTGTGCAATAAAGCAGCATTCTCATCAGTCATTGCACTTACATCTATCAGAGGTTGCTTCAAGTGACTTGTTGATTCAGTTTCTATAGCATAAACTTGCCCTTTATCCTAGATGAAGCAATTAAGAGGATTCTATTTTAAAAACATTGTCACTATTGCCAGACTTTATGGTCACCTGTAGTTTTTTATTTTCTTAAAATATTCACTTACAGAAGATCTTATAAACCTCTTACCATATATAATATATATATCAACAGAAAGGAATACCAAAAAATATGATAATGGAGAAAATAATAATTCCTTTGCTTTTGACATTTTTCAGAAAAACATGTGATTTTAATCTACAGATAAATGGCTATCTCCATAATATTCCAAAAGTTTCGTTTTGAAGTTGATTATATTTAAAAGGATTCTCACACTGATTATAATGAACCAGACATTCTAGGAAAAACATGAAAATGAAAGTGGTTCAATTGTGTCTGAGTCTTTGTGACCTCATGGACTATACAGTCCATGGAATTCTCCAGACCAGAATACTGTAGTGGGTAGCCTTTCCCAGCTCCAGAGGATATTCCTAACCCAAGGATCGAACCCAGGTCTCCCACATGGCAGGCAGATTCTTTACCAGCTGAGCCACCAGGGAAGCCCAAGAATACTGGAGTGGGTAGCCTATCCCTTCTCCAGCGGATCTTCCTGATCCAGGAATCAAACCAGGGTCTCCTGCATGGCAGGCGGATTCATAACCAACTGAGCTGATGACTTTTTAAACTCCAAAGGGTAAAAAAAAAGGTTTTTTTTTTTTTAACCAAATGAACAAGAAAGAAAAAAGAAAAAGTAGTCAGTCTACACTTATTCTGCAACTCCCCTTGATAGGTTACAATGCTGTGTTCAGTCTCATATACTTTTACTTTGTAACAAAATCCCGCAGGAAGTGTTTTGGTAGTGTTCACTCATATATACAATTTCTGCCATAGTCACAGCAGGAAGCATCAAGATCTGGATGATCCAAAAGCTCCAAAACTGTCTCTGGCTCTTGGAAGTTGGTCAGTTTCATAATCTGGTGTCCCTAATCCCTGAATCCTTCTAGATTCCCAAAGTATTATATTGTGACTTTTTGGCAAGCCCTTTCTAAATACCTGATAGTCAGATTTTTCAGCCCTCTTAACCTTTCACTCAGGATCTTCTATCTTGCAAAATTATGTTGACTTATTTGTGCACTCTTTTTCTCTCTTTAGTTGGTTTAATGAATTTCATTAGAAATAAAAAAAATATGCGTTTTTGAATCTGCTGTCTTTAGCCAGAAATCTCTAGGAGAAAATGAAAGAAAGAAGGAAAGATGGAAAAGAGGGAGGGGAGGAGGGAGAGACAGAAGAAGTGGGGGTGGAAGGAAAGCAGGAGTGAGGCAAGGAGGGAAGGAAGGGAAGAAGGAAAGAATGGAGGGAGGGAGGGAGGAGGGGGTGAATTAGAGACCCAAACCAACTGACTGTAATTTTTCAAGGATCTGCTAACTTTGTACCATAGGACCTGCTAACTTTGTACCATATCAAGTATCTTAGTTTGGAAAGAGGATTCTACCATGATATTCCTTTCTTCTTATTGTTGGTTTATGAAGCTGAAGGTAAACAGAATCTGGGATCTGAATCAAAGAGATGAAAATATGTAGGCAAATTACTCATATCACTAAAATTATAAGAATTAAATTATTTCTTGAGTAAGGCAAAGGAATTATACTCATTAGAAAAGACACAGTAAAACTAAAATTCTCACAGCTGAAAATTATTATTTTAAATAGTTAATAACAAAATATTTAATTATTAATTATATAATTAATAAAACTAATTATTTTCAATAATTTAAATCTATGCTTTCAGTTTCTACAAACAAAATATGTGTATTTCATATACTTCATTTCAATTTGGCTATTTTAAGCTCTGAGTTATACCATGTAGACCACATTAAAAGGAGAATACTAGTCATCAACAGATTTGAAAGGTATGTTCAATAACTAGATATATGATCAGAATTGTCAAAAATTCTTTGAAATCTTTGTCTTATAAATGTTGTAGAAGGTACATATGACTATGTAGAAATATGTTAAATCAGTTATAGAGGATTCAGCAACATTTTATGAATAATAATCTAAAAAAACGTTCAGGTAATTTAAATTACATTTCTTAAATTAGACTTCAAAAGCATGTAAAATTTAACAGTGTAAGATATAAAATATCTGTTCCCTAGAAAATAGTAGAAAACACATTTTGAAATGGAAAGAATTGGATACTTATAGATGCTACTGAGGAATAACGTTTGATTGTAAGTGAAGATGCTGCAGAGTTGAGCAGAGCTATAAGTCTATAGAGCTATATACTATAGAGTATAAGTATATAGACTTGAATAATGGCAAATACCATTATGAAAAAATATAGTAAGAAATTAATAGTAAATGTAGGAGTTTCAGGAAATTTGCAAAATTTCAAAGATATTAAGAAAAAAATATTTTTTTTACTATACATACATATATCACACGGATCACAGCCTTGTGTAATTCAATGAAATATTGAGCCATGCCCTGTAGGGCCACCCATACACAAATCATGGTGGAGAGTTCTGACAAAATGTGGTCTGTTGGAAAAGGGAATGGCAAACCACTTCAGCATTCTTGCCCTGAGAATCCCATGAACAGTATGAAAAGGCAAAATGATATTACACTGAAAGATGAACCCCCTAGGTCAGTAGGTGTCCAATATGCTACTGGAGAAAAGCAGGAAAATAGCTCCAGAAGGAATAAAGAGCCTGAGCCAGAGTGGAAACGACACCCAGTTGTGGATGTGGTGGTGAGTCAAGTCCAATGCTGTAAAGAATAATACTGCATAGGAATCTGGAATGTTAGGTCCTTGAGTCAAGGTAAACTGGAAGTGGTCAAACAGGAGATGGCAAGAGTGAACATTGATATCTTAGGAATCAGTGAACTAAAATGGACGAGAATGGGTGAGTTTAATTCAGATGACCATTATATCTGCTACTGTGGGCAAGAATCCCTTCGAAGAAATGAAGTAGCCCTCATAGTCAACAAGAGTCCAAAATGCACTACTTGGGTACAGTCTCAAAAACGGCAGAATGATCTTGGTTCCTTTCCAGAACAAACTATTCACTATCACAGTAACCCGAGTCTATGCCCCAAACACTGATGCCAAAGAAGCTAAAATTGAACCATTCTGTGAAGACCTATGAGACCTTCTAGAACTAATACCCAAAAGAGAGGTCCTTTTCATCATAGGGGACTGGAATGAAAAAGTAGGAAGTCAAGAGATACCTGGAGTAACAGGCAAGTTTGGGCTTGGAGTACAAAATGAAGCAGGGCAAAAGCTAATAGAGTTTTTCCAAGAGAATGCACTTGTTCTTGCCACAAGAACTCTCTTGCATCAATGCAAGAGACGGCTCTACACATGGACATTACCAGATGGTCAATACCGAAATTAGATTGATGATATTATTTGCAGGCAGGAATGGAGACGCTCATACAGTCAGCAAAAACAAGACCAGGAGCTGACTATGGCTCCAATCATGAGCTCCTTACTGCAAAATTTAAACTTATATTGAAGAAAACAGAGAAAAGCGCTAGGCCATTCAGACATGACCTAAATAAAATCCCTTATGATTATACAGTGGAAGTGAGAAGTAGATTCAAGGGATTCGATCTAATAAACAGAATGCCTGGAGAACTATGGATGAAGGACTCTTTGAAATTAGAACAATTTCTAGTCCATACACAAAAACAGACTCAAAATGTCCTTAAATGTAAGGCCAGAAACTGTAAAACTCTTAGAGGAAAACATATGCAGAACAGTCTTTGACTACATAATAGCAAGATCCTCTCTGACCCATCTCATAGAGTAATGGATATAAAAAGAAAAATAAACAAATGGGATCTAATTAAATTTAAAAGCATTTGCATAACAAAAGAAACTATAAACAAGACTAAAAGACAACTATCAGAATGGGAGAAGATAATTGCAAAGAAAACAGTTGACAAAGGATTAATCAACCCATGCAGGATTTATACAACCCATGCAGCTCAATATCAGAAAGAACTAGCAACCCAGTCAAAAAACAGGCAGAAGACCCAAACAGACATTTCTCCAAAGAAGACATACATGTGGCACAACAAAGGAAACTATAAGGTGAAAAGACAGCCTTCTGAATGGGAGAAAACAATAGCAAATGAAGCAACTGACAAACAACTAATCTCAAAAATATACAAGCAACTTATACAGCTCAACTCCAGAAAAATAAACGACCCGATCAAAAAATGGGCCAAAGAACTCAATAGACATTTCTCCAAAGAAGACATACGGATGGCTAACAAACACATGAAAAGATGCTCAACATCACTCATCATCAGAGAAATGCAAATCAAAACCACAATGAGGTACCATTTCACACCAGTCAGAATGGCTGCGATCCAAAAGTCTGCAAGCAATAAATGCTGGAGGGGGTGTGGAGAAAGGGGAACCCTCTTACACTGTTGGTGGGAATGTAAACTAGTACAGCCACTGTGGAAAACAGTGTGGAGATTCCTTAAAAAATTGCAAATAGAACTGCCTTATGACCCAGCAATCCCACTGCTGGGCATACACACCAAGGAAACCAGAATTGAAAGAGACACATGTACCCCAATGTTCATCGCAGCACTGTTTATAATAGCCAGGACATGGAAACAACCTAGATGTCCATCAACAGATGAATGGATAAGCAAGCTGTGGCATATATACACAATGGAGTATTACTCTGCCATTAAAAAGAATAAATTTGAATCAGTTCTAATGAGATGGATGAAACTGGAGCCTATTATACAGAGTGAAGTAAGCCAGAAAGAAAAACACCAATACAGCATACTGACACATATATATGGAATTTAGAAAGATAGTAATGATGACCCTGTATGTGAGACAACAAAAGGACACAGACATAGACAATGGACTTTTGGCCTCAGAGGGAGTAGGAGAGGGCGGGATGATCTGGGAGAATGGCATTGAAGCATATATACTATTATGTAAGAAACGAATCACCAGTCTATGTTTGATACAGGATGCAGGATGCTTGGGGCTGGTGTACGGGGATGATCCAGAGAGACGTTGTGGGGTGGGAGGTGGGAGGGGGATTCGGGATTGGGAGCTTGTGTACACCTGTGGTGGATTCATGTTGATGTATGGCAAACCCAATAGAGTATTGTAAAGTTAAATTAAAAAATAAATAAATAAATAAATCTAAAAAAAATAATAAAATAAAAATAAAATAAAAAAAAAAAGCAGGAAAAAAAAAAAAACTACAATGAGGTATCACCTCACACAAGTGAGAATGGCTATAGAAAATGTGGAGGCAAGGGAACCCTCTTGCACTGTACTGTTGGTGGGAATGTAAATTGATACAGCCACTATGCATAGCAGTGTGGAGATTCCTTAAAAAACAAGGAATAAAACTACCATATGACCCAGTAATCCCATAACTGGGTATATACCTTGAGAAAACCACAATTCAAAAAGACGCATGTACCCTAAAGCTCATTGCAGCACTATTTACAGTAGCCAGGATGTGGAAGTAACTTAGACATCCACTGACAGATGAATGGATAAAGATGTTGCAGTACATATATACAGTGGAACATTATTCAGCCATAAAAAGGAATAAAATTGAGTCCATTGTAGCAAGGAGGATGAATGTAGACTGAAGTCAGAAGAGAGAAAAACACATATCTATCTTAATGCCTGTATATGGATAATGCAGACATATGGAATCTAGAAAAATGGTCCTGATTAATCTTTTTGCAGGTAAGGAACAGAGATGTAGACATAGCGAACAGGCTTGTGGACACAGCAGGGGAAGGAGAGGTTGGGCTGAATTTAGAAAGTCATATTGACATATATATATACCACCATGTGTAAAATAGATGGCTAATGGAAAGCTGCTATATATCACAGGAAGCCTAGCCTGGTGCTCTGTGAGGACCTAGAGGGGCGGGGTGTAAGAGGTAGGAGGCAGGCTCAAGAGGGAGGGAATATATAATGTAATACATTATATCATATATATACATTGTAGATATATACACATAATTGTATGGCAGAAATATTATAGTTATGAGTGATTCACATGGCTGTACAGCAGAAACCCCCATAACATGGTAAGGCAATCATCCTCTAGTTAAAAACAATTTTTTAAAGGCTATGTTGAACGATCCACTCAGTGTCCTCAGCAGAATGCCCTTCTGGATGTCTCCCATTGTATGTTCCAGGGAAGGATTTTCTCCTTTCCCACAGGCTAATAGACAGATGGGCCATTACACATGGATGCCCATCAAGCCTGCCCAGTAGAGTCTTTCATTTAACTGCCGCTGAGGCCAGTACCATCCTTGGAATTCTGGGGCAGGACCCTTCCATCCCTAAGAAGCAGCAGTTGGCCTCATACCGGCAGTTTCTTTGGACAGTTGGAGCTAGACTTTCAGGCCTCTCTGCTCCACCAAGATCTCCAGGAGGGGAAACCCTGGGACCGTTCCTGTCACTATGAGCAAAGACAGAACTACCTTATTCTGTAGGGTGAATGATTATAAGCCCCTACAAAACATTTCAAGAAGGTATGTAACGCCCACATCATCTGTAGTTCTTTTCTTATTAATTTACCAGTAATAACTCAATTACACCTTTAAAAAATATATCAGCTTAGAGATATATTTAGAGCTGGGTTTTAGGGATTCTGCTTTCAAAAAGAATATTCTTTAGCTAAATTTATATTTTGTTTTCTTACAAATTATAACAGGAAATGGTACTTTGAAACACAACTTCTGCTATGTTTGAGTACATGAGGAAATGAATAAATTAGGAAATTAACTCTATTACTCTTAGACATTCTTCAGCTCATTATTCTGGTTTGTCAAGTGTAAAATTTTGACTGAGGTTTAAAATAATGACAGTTTCTGAAAGCTAACTCTTTTTGCTGTATATTTAATAATAATAACAAAGTGTGCCCATGATGTACAGATACAATATCCTCATGTTTGTATAGGGGCTTCCCAGGTGACTCAGGGGTAAAGAAAGTCGCCTGTCAATGCATGAGACCTGGGTTTGATCCCTGGATCAGGAAGATCCCCTGTGGAAGGCCTGGAGAATCTGTAAGACAGAAGAGCCTGGTGGGCTACAGTCCAGGAGGTTACGAAAGAATGATACATGATTTGATGACTTCAGCAACAGCAGCAACATGTTTGTACACACACACAGAGTTTTCTGAATGTATAGGTAAATATATACTAATCTTCCATTTTGTGTCCTAAATCAGAGATGCTCTTAATATGCTTAGGTTCCCATCGATCCTAGGAGCTAGAACCAAATTGGTTCCCATGAATGTGACCCAGTGCCGACACCAGTTTCACTGTTGTTTCTTCTCAGGACATATTTTGCTTTGTGTTTGTCTTGTGTCTTCTCAAAACTCTTTTAGTTGTGTTTTGTTCATAGGCAGTTATTTCCTTTTAATTTCCATAAGACTTTGTCCAAATGTGGTACAAAGTTTGCTTCTTTGATTATTAACATGCAGGAAAACCCACCCTAGAACATATTTTTTTCACTTAAAAGCACTTCGTATCAGTTATTACATGTACGTATATGTGAGATACAGCCTCATTTCAACAAATTCCACCTAAATTACACTCAGTAAGAAAGCAGGTAGATAGATAGTCAATGGGAATTTGCTATATGACTCAAGGAATTCAAACTGGGGCTCTATAATAACCTAGAGGGGTGGGAAAGGGCTAGAGGTGGGAGGGAGATTCAAGAAGTAGGGGATATATGTACACCTATTGTTAATTCATGCTGATGTATGACAGAAATCAAAATATATTTTGATGGCTTTGGCATAGTCAATAAAGCAGAAATAGATGTTTTTCTGGAACTCTGCTTTATTGATGATCCAGTGATGTTGGCAATTTGATCTCTGGTTCCTCTGTCTTTTCTAAATCCAGCTTGAACATCTAGAAGTTCATGGTTCACATACTGTTGAAGCCTGTCTTGGAGTATTTTGAGCACTACTCTGCTAGCATGTGGTGGTGGTGGTGGTTTAGGTGGTTTAGTCGTGTCTGACTCTTGCAACCCCATGGACTGTAGCCTGCCAGGCTCCTCTGTCCATGGGATTCTCCAGGCAAGAATATTGGAGTGGGTTACCATTTCCTACTCCAGGGGATATTCCTGACCCAGTGGTTGAGCCCTGATCTCCTTCACTGCAGGGAGATTCTTTACCATCTAAGTCACCAGGTAAGTCCCAAAAGTGCTCAAGGAGTTTGTGTATGCACTGGTAGGCACTGATTTTGATCAAGCAGAGCTATTATTCTCTGAGGACTGCTGTTTCACAGATAATGAATGGACAGCAGAGACACTGAGCGTAGGGCTCTTTTATTCTCCCTGCATTTGGCCAAGAGCTTTAATAGTCCCACTGCAGTCCTACTGCTGGTTTCATATGGGAGTTTAGACCCAGGTTATTACTTATTGACAGTGTTTTAGACTTAATCGTATGTTACTAGTTATGCTGCCACTGTTCTTGGGTCTCGTGTTTCCCTATCTCTTGAATTTAGTGTGTGTTTGCACTGGAGGATATCCTGGAGGAATTCTTTTAGGAAAGTCTAAATTTCCTATAATTTCTGTCTTTGTATGTCCAAAAGTTACTTTCATTAGCTTTCTTACCTGAATATTTGCCAGCCTTAGAGCTTGCTAGAGTCTGATGGGACTTACCATCTCATCGACTGAGCTAGCTTTCTATGGATGGAGGTTTAAGGCTGTTACATTACTAAGTGGTGTGAAAAGTCAAAGTGTTAATCTCTCAGTATTGTCTAATTCTTTGTGACCCCATGAACTGTAGCCTTTCTACCAGGTTCCTCTGTCCATGGAATTCTTCCAGGGAAGAATACTGGAGTGTGTTGCCATTCCCTTTTCAGGGGATCTTCCCAACCCAGGGTTCAAACCCGTGTCTCCTGCATTGCACGCAGATTCTTTACTGTCTGAGCCACGAGGGACCCCAATAAGTGGTATAGATTGTGCATAATGCTTTGTTCCCCCAATAAGTGGTATAGATTGTGCAGTCCTGTCCAACGCTTAGTGACCCCATGGACTTTGGCACGAAAGGCTTTCGTGTCCTTCACCATCTCCTGGAGCTTGCTCAAACTCAAGTCCATTGAGTTGGTGATGCCATCCAACCATCTCATCCTCTGTCATCCCCTTCTCCTGCCTTCAATCTTCCCCAGCATCAGGGTCTTTTCCAGTGAGTTGGCTCTTTGCATCAAGTGGCCAAAGTATTGGAGTTTNACTCTCACATCGATACATGACTACTGAAAAAACCATAGCCTTGACTAGATGGACCTTTGTTGGCAAAGTAAGAGAGTAGACAATAAACATAGCTAGTGAACACATCAGTGTAGATGTTGTTTGGTTGTTTTGTCGCTCAGTCATGTCCGACTCTTTGCAAGCTCAGGACAGTTTTCCCTGTCCTCAGTATCTCTTTGAGTTTGCTCAAACCCATGTCCATCGAGTTGGTAATGCTATCCAGCCATCTCAGCCTCTGTCACCCTCTTATTCTACTGCCCTCAATATTTTCCAGCATCAGAAACTTTTCCAGTGAGTTGGCTGTTTGCATCAGGTGGCCAAAGTATTGGAGCTTCAGCTTCAGCGTCCATCCTTCCAATAAATATTCGGGACTGATTTCCTTTAGAATTGACTGGTTGGATCTCCTTGCAGTCCAAGGGGCTCTCAAGAGTCTTCTCCAGCACCACAGCTCAAAAGCATCAATTCTTTGGCACTCAGCTTTCTTTATAGTCCAACTGTCACATCCATACATGACCACTGGAAAAACCAAATATTTGACTAGATGGACCTTTGTTTGCAAAGTAGTGTCTCTGCTTTTTAATATGCTGCCTAGGTTGGTCATAACTCTTCTTCCAAGAAGCAAGAGTCTTTTAATTGCCTGGCTGCAGTCACCATCTGCAGTGGTTTTAGAGCCTAAGAAAGTAAAGTCTGTCACTATTTCCATTGTTTCCCCTTCTATTTACCATGAACTGAAGGGACTGGATGCCATTTTGAATATTGTGTTTTAAGCCAACTTTTTCACTCGGCTCTTTCACTTTCATCAAGAGGCTCTTTAGTTCTTCTGCGCTTTCTGCCGTAAGGGTGATGTCACCTGTGTATCTGAAGTTATTGATATTTCTCCCAGCAATCTTAATTCCAGCTTGTGCTTCATCTAGCCTTGCATTTCACATGATGTACTCTGTATATAAGTTAAAGAAGCTGGGTGACAGTATACAGCTTTGATGTCCCCCTTTTCCAATTTGGAACCACTCTGTTGTTCCATGTCCAGTTCTGACTGTTGCTTTTTGACCTGCATACAGATATCTCAGGAGGCAGGTAATCTCTTTTGTCCTTGGATGTGGGGAATCTTTTTTCTGGTGGGTTCCAACGTCCTGCTATCACTGTGGCAAGATGGTGGAGTGGAAGCACACGTGTGTGTGTTCTCCTGCAAGAACACCAAAATCGCAACTAGCTGCTGAAAAATTGAGGATGTTGGAACCCAGTGCAGGAGAGGTGGTATACTACTGGAGAGTAAAAAGAAAAAAAAAAAAAACCAGAAAATTCAAACAGTGTGAGAATAACAATATGACACATGTTTCCAACATCATCTGGCCCTAAAAGAGTGATTTTAGTGAGATGAGGAGAAATATAAACCTCGGGGGAATTTCATGCCTAAAGCCTCATTCACTTAAGTGTAATCATTAACATTTGAATTGACCTTCATGCAAGGGCTGAATTACTTAAAGCCAAAAGTTTTCTATGTTACAAATTATCCAGTTATGAGACCAGTTTAATGTTTGTAAACATTTCTCACATTGTAAAAGGATATGACATTTCTCAGTGTGAGGGATGCAGTGTAAAGGTCTACCGAAAATGTGTAATCTTCCAGAATAAATTTGTTAAGTCATTTTATGCTTGTCCACATATGCTCCAGTTTTGTGGCTGCCACCCAATGGACAGGCCCCTGGATTTTTTGACACTGAATGGGGTTTGCCTTCATTACCTAGAGAACTGTAGCAAACAAAGGTGCAGTTCTTCATGGGCGAAGAGGCAGCACCTCCTACCACCTCCCAACTATACAAGTGTGAAAGGAATAGGCAAAATGTCAATTTTCCATTTTATCCCTGTAAGGAGCTTGACTACGTATTTTCCCAGCTTCCATTTAACCAAATTCCAAGTGTGGACTGTGATCCCACCCTTTGGGACATTGATGGGCACTTGAACACCCTCAATGACTGACAGGTACCAAGGACAAAGAGTGTGGCTGGATGTTTTGGGAGGGACAGTCCAACCTCCTCCCCTATTACTCCCTCCCACACTCAGGAACCCTTTTTGACCAGACCACAGCTCTGTGATGGGGGTCGAGGACTTTAGCCCCCAGTGCACACCTTTTGCTCAGTTTCCTGAAGGCAGCAGTGTGAGTCAGATGACGGAGAATCCTTTCTGTTCTCTGAAAAGCACTTTTGATACTTGGCTGAAGTTTGATACTTGGCCCCAGTTCTACTTTGGAGGTGATTAATGACTGATCAGAAGGTAAGGGACCCTTGGCCCAGACTCACAAGCACAAGATGCTCTCTTCTTTACTATTATTATTTCCAAACTTCTGAATAAACTAGAAAGACTCCTTTGATGGTAAAGAACAGGACACCTATTCTCAAGGAAGAATAGAGCATCATCCCTTTAGGTACAAACCAGGATGGGAGGGCATTCCGTGAACACTAGGATTTCAATCCAAAGATCTCAAACTAGTTTCCAGGTGTGGTGGAGGGCTCCCAGGAAGTCCCCAAATACAGGGTCTGAGGACGGGACACTGAGTTCAGCCTTAGCATAGAACAGACTCTGATACCAGTTCACCAGATGTGAACAGGTGTCTCTGACCAGGACTAATCTGAGGTCACTGCTGAGGTGCTGAGAGCCTCAGAGCAGGGATTGGAGGGGCCCTGGTCTCAGGAAGCAAAGACCTAACTGACAGAGCTCACATTCACCCTTAGGTCTGAGAATGTGTTCATTTCTTAAGCTGAGGGACAGTGACGGAAGAAATCCAACGTGAATCTCACGTTGAAAATCCTTCATGTTCTTCACAGAAGGAAAACAGAAAATATTTGTATCTGCTTTAAAAATGAGTGAAAGGAAAGAAAACCAATAGAGCTCTGTTAAACATAGAAAATCGTATGATGAATGGACATTGAATGTCTGATGCTTGTCTAGAGAGGGGAGAGAGAAAATGAATCCCGTGTCCTTTTTTTTTTTTTCTTTTTTTCCTCTCTCAGCATCAAATGGAGCCGAAGGAGAGAAGCAGGAGCAGGAAGAGAAATGAGGCTTTAAAAGGTGAGTTCTGACCTTCAGCCCTGTGTGCCCTAAGCATTATTCTCCACCTCGCTGGCCCTGGAAAAGGTCAGTTTTCATTCCAATCCCAAAGAAAGGCATTGCCAAAGAATATTCAAACTACAGCACAATTGCACTCATCTCACGTGCTAGCAAACTGAAAGTTTATCAGTTGTGTCCGACTCTTTGTGACCCCGTGAACTACACAGTCCGTGGAATTCTCCAGGCCAGGATACAGGAGCGGGTAGCCTTTCCCTTCTCCAGGGGATCTTCCCAACCCAGGGATAAAACCCAGGTCTCCTGCATCACAGGCAAATTCTTTACTGATTGAGCCAGCAAAGTAACGCTCAAAATTCTCCAAGCCAGCCTTCAACAGTACGTGAACCATGAACTTCCAGATGTTCAAGCTGGATTTAGAAAAGGCAGAGGAACCAGAGATAAAATTGCCAACATTGATGGATCATCAAAAAAGCGAGAGAGTGCCAGAAAAACATCTATTTCTGCTTTATTGACTATGCCAAAGCCTTTGACTGTGGGGATCACAACTAACTGTGGAAAATTCTTAAAGAGATGGGAATAACAGAGCATCTGACCTGCCTCCTGAGAAATCGATATGCAGGTCAAGAAGAAACAGTCAGAACTGGACATGGAACAACAGGCTGGTCCCAAATAGGAAAAGGAGTAAGTCAAGGCTATATATTGTCACCCTGCTTATTTAACTTATATGCGGAGTACATCATAAGAAATGCCAGGCTGGATGATGGACAAGATGGAATCCATATTGCTGGGAGGAATATCAATAACCTTAGATATGCAGATGACACCACCCTTATGGCAGAAAGTGAAGAAGAACTAAAGAGCCTCTTGATGAAAGTGAAAGAGCAGAGTGAAAAACTTGGCTCAAAACTCAACATTCAGAAAACTAAGATCATGGCATCCAGTCCCATCACTTCATGGCTAATAGATGGGGAAACAGAGACTTTATTTTGGGGGGCTCCAGAATCACTGCAGATCATGAGTGCTGTCATGAAATTAAAAGACGCTGGCTTCTTGGAAGAAAACTATGAGCAACATAGATAGCATATTAGAAAGCAGAGACATTACTTTGCCAAAAGGTGTATCTGGTCAAAGCTATGGTTTTTCCATGAGTCATGTATGGATGTGCGAGTTGCACTATAAAGAAAGGCGAGCACCAAAGAATTGATGCTTTTGAAGTGTCGTGTTGGACAAGACTCTGAGAGTCCCTTGGACTGCAAGGAGATCCAGCTAGTCAATCCTAATGGAAACCAGTCCTGAATATTCATTGGAAGGACTGATGCTGAAGCTGAAACTCCAATACTTTGGCCACCTTATGCGAAGAACTGATTCCTTTGAAAAGATCCTGATGCTGGGGAAGATTGAAGGCGGGATAAGAAGGAGACAACAGAGGATGAGATGGTTGGATGGCAGCACTGACGTGATGGACATGAGTTTGAGCAAGGTCTGGGAGTTGCCGATGGACAGGGAGGCCTGCCATGCTGCGGTCCGTGGGGTCACAAAAAGTCAGAAACAATTGAGCGACTGAACTGACCTGACTGTGGCCCTGAGGGTCCAGGTCCATGGACTCTGATAACACAGGTAGCAGGGCCTGTCACTCAGGAAATAGAACCCCCAGGGATACTTCTGGGTAGGAGAGCAGGACCCAGATACTTCCCAGATTCCATATGTAGGATGAAGCTGTGAGGGACTGGAAAAGGGTGTGACCCAGCAGGTGCATGTAGAATGCATTGCACCAGTAACCCCTGGTTTGGGAGGTGAGATTGCAGGATTCGACCAGGACAAGTTGTTTAACTTGGCTCAGATTCGTCTGTGCAGTTCCCCTGGCCCATTCTCCTGCACAGCGGGGGTTGTGAGATCAGCAAGGGGTGAAGGATGTGGAAGCACTTTGTAAATGATACATGCTTTCATGAGTTTCATCATTACTCTCAGGGATCATGTGGCCTTAGATGCTGGTGCTTGGGCTCCAGTATCCCCCCACTTAAAGGGACAGTGCACTCAGCCTCCTATAAGACCCCTAGGCTGCTGCCTTCACCACCATGACCCAGTCTGCCAATTTCCAGTTGCCAAAATGGCCTGGAAGAAGTGGAACAAGTCTGGGGCCTGATTTCACTTCTGCAAATGTAAAGAATCTTCCCCTTCTCTTGGGTGGGTTCTTCTTCCAAAGTCTCTGCTCTGAGCACAGGGTTGCAGGGAGCCTGGGGCTGAGCTGGGAGGGGGAGTTTTGGGGGTTGGGTATGGCAAAAGCCCTGGTGTGACGGACAGCAGTAACATTGTGACATCAGCTTGAGGGCCGTGGAGAGCCGTGGGCTGCAGGTGCCCACCCCTGCCTAGCCGGCCCGGCTCATCTGGCCGGGCACCTCCTGGCTACAACTTGTTCCTTATCTCTCCTGCAGCCACCTGGAGAGGATTTCTGACAAGTACAGCTTTCATCAGGTGTCCCGTGAAGACATCTGGTTAAATGTGCAAAGCAGTATCTGCCGGAGCCCATCAACAATGCAGGGAAGAGGCTCGCCCAACATGTTCTCAGCTCCTCTGGCCAAGCAGGCACTACCTTGGGCTTCTACCATCTCTGCAGGCTCAGTGACTCCATTCTTCCATTCATTCAAATTCATCCCTTAGTGCCTCTCCACACCGGAGAGTTTCTTTCTCCTGGACAGCTTTTCACCAAGGTCACTTGCTCTTTCCCCTCCCTCCCCCCATGTAGGGCCCAGCCCTCCACCTCTGACAGCCTTCTCTGCCTCACCTCCATCAGGTGCCATGCTGAATCTCACTCAGGGTGACCCGGTGGCACTGCCACTGAGCGCCATCCCACACAGGTCCTCATCTCCTCTTGGAGACCAGTCATCTCAGCACATGTCCATTCAAGTTGTCCCTTTTCAAGCCTCTCTTGCTAGCAGCCCCCAGTGCCTGGAGCTTCTTCCACCTTGACACACTTTGAGTCCAGGCAAGAACAACTTCCCCTCCACCCATCAGAGGCTTCATTTGGGGAAGACCCCACAAATAGGCAGGCAGATACCATGTCAACGTGGACGTCCAGAAACTGCTGGTGATACTAATCACATGAGAGTAAAACTGAGGATTTAGAAAGAGAATGAAGAAGAGGAGGAGTCAGGCTACCACCTGAATACTTTGAAAAAGAAGATTCAGTCACCAGATGACATGAAGGACACCTTGGGTCGCCAATACTTTTGGAGCTAAAAGGCAAACCTGAACAGCTGCTTGGTCCTGCAAAACCCCCATATTCTGACATTTGGGGGGACCATCTACAGAAGACAGGCAGCTGGCTCTTCTGGGGTCTCCCTTTTCCGTGCAGTCTCTGGTGGCTACTGTCGCAGTACCTGGGTCCCCTCTAGACTTATACCCTGTCTTATTCAATGAGTGCTCTAAGGCTGAGCCATTTCAAATTCAAGCTACATTTACCTTCACAACTCGTCAGTGGTCATGCCTTTCATCACACTGTGGTCCAGGCTCAAACTCAGTCTTTGACTCCAATCATGCCCCATTTCAACCACCACCTCCAGGTCATATGGATACCCAGGGCTGACCCCTACCCTTCAATGTCAGCCATCATCTGAGGCTTCCATGGCTCCAACTCACACCTCATGGCTCCAACCATGCTTCAGTGTCAACAACCAGCAACTTAGGCTCAGGTGGAGACTCAGGTCTGACCTGTACCCTTGCCTCCTAACCATGCCCTGATGTCAACCGTGACCTCAAGCTCAGTTAGAGACCACTGCCCATCTCTCATCTGTTTCCCAGTCCGACCATCATCTTCTCGATACCAGATTAGGTCCTGTGAAATATCTTGCAGTCCAAACAAAATAAGGCACAGTCTTTCATCTCTCAGCACAATCATTCGGCTCAAAGCCTGGATTGTCACTTTTTAATAAAAGCAGCTAGAGAGTGGAAGAAATTTACCTTATTTGGTCAAAAGATTTCAGCAGGCGTTTGGCCAGGTCACTCCCAACCTTTCCCAGGAGAACAGGTCTTCCCAGGCCCACAGTTCTGTCTCCATCCTTCCTGAGGATTTGACTAGCCCTAATCTTTTGGAGAAACTGGAGCACCATCTTTCAAAAAGGTTCGCACGGGAACAGAGTGGTGTGCCCTGAAAAATCCAAGCACCTCAGAAACTGATACAGCTTCAGGATCAATTCCCAAGACCTTGGCAGGCACAGGGCAAGAAGGAGCCCTCAAGGCCCTCTGCAGGTCCAGGAAAAAGTAGCCAAGTCATACAGAAGAGGCGGTTGAAGGTGCCTAGCACAGATCCCACCAGGGATAGACTGCACCATGATGTAGGGCAGAGCATGGCGGAGGATCCTAAGAGATCTGTACCTGATGTCAGTCAACCCCCCAGTGAAGGATTCCAGAGTGAAACATGAGTCAGGAAGAGAGTAGAGCCCAGGCAGGAAGCATCCAGAAGTCTCAGGAGTCCTTACAGAGAGGAAGTCAGAGCAAATCTGTGAGTGAGATCCCTGTGAATGTCCATTGTTCGAGCCTTCCTGCCAAGCTTGTTTTAGACACTCTTGGAGAGACACATGCTCCCATGGAGACAGAAAAGTCCAGACTCCTCTCAGGATGGGGAAGCATCCATGAACGCCTCCCATGAGTTGCTGTTCTCAGTCTTTATGTTCAGCAGGAGCTGGAAGCACTTAAAATAATGTTTTAGGTGAGACACAGGCGGGACCTATTCTCCAAGGTCCTCCAGCTCATACTTGGCTGGAAGTTAAAAAAGGCTCAAGGGTCCATGTTGAAGCTCACCTGTGAATCTGGGACCGCTCAAAAAAAGCCCAGTTAACTGAGGGCTTGGGGAAACCTGCTTGGCCCCATTCAGGAGAGACAGTGATAACAGTGCCCCCACATCGATCCTGAGAGTCCCCTGTGAGCTCACTCACAGGTGAGTGAGGAAACCCAGGGGCCTCTGGAAGGACCCCCACTGGTGACATCCACAAGCACTCAGAGGTCCCTCTGACTGGATGGGAAGACAAGCCACATTCGTAGGCCTCCATGTACAACTTTGTGGGCAGAATTTGGTATGTGAATCTGCTGTGGGGACTGACAAAGGCAGCCTGGAGCCTGGTTAAAATCCAGCAAGGGTCAGGAATGAGCAACAGGCAGGATGTGAGGGGTGAGCCTCCCCAGAATGTTGCTCTAGTGTGACAGTCACGGGACTTGATGCGTGTTCCCATTCTTCCAGAGAACAAGAGGTGGTGGAGGGGAACCGTGCTTGGAAATGTACTTTGGGACCTAGTGTGCTGATCAAATCCCTAATCATTAATATGGATTTGAGGAGATCACGGTCTCCAAGTTCAATACAAAGTCTATTGCCACAAATCCAGAAGACCTACGCTTTGAGGCAGTGTTGTTCCAAGGGTTCACAAACCAGCAGAAACAGGCTGAAGGCTGTGCCACTGCTGTACTCCTTCAAGACCAGGCAACTGACACGTTTCTCAAAGACTGTCACTGGAATATGTTCCTTGCCGCAAACATCATTCCTCTGTCTTGTTCCCAGACCTTGTCCAGTGGATGCTGCTGCTGCTGCTAAGTCGCTTTAGTCGTGTCTGACTCTGTGCAACCCCATTGACTGCAGCCCACCAGGCTCCCCCGTCCCTGAGATTCTCCAGGCAAGAACACTGGAGTGGGTGGCCATTTCCTTCTCCAGTGTATGAAGGTGAAAAGTGAGAGTGAAGTTGTTCAGTGGTGTCTGACTCTTCGTGACCCCATGGACTGCAGCCTACCAGGCTCCTCCGTCCATGGGATTTTCCAGGCTAGAGTACTGGAGTGGGGTGCCATTGCCTTCTCCGTTGTCCAGTGGAGACATACCCAACTCCCCAGAAACACTATGATGTTGCATCGACTGGAGGGAGCAGCCAGGGAAGCAGGTGGCCCTGAAATGGAAGTCCCAAATAGAAGAGCCTGAGCAAGAAGTTTGTCCCCACTGATGGGAGAGAGATTTAGAGGAGGCACAAACTAGGACAGCATACAAAAAGCCTGGCAGAACGGAGCACCTACCCGACCCATAGGATGAGCTACCCTGGCCAGAAAAAGGAATCAGCTGAGTCCCTAAGAAGCAAGTTGTGACAGTTAATCCAGAAGAAGGGACAGGTTCTTTCAGAAAGCCACTTCAAAAAAATAAAAAATTAAGCAGCTTCTGCAGTGGATTTTCTCCAATAAACACAAAGGATCAGAAGAGCCCCTGCAAAAAGGCAAGCCTGCAGCAGCGACTACCCAGAGCCAGGGACCAGTCAAACGTCGATTGATTATGGACAGCAGGACTGCTGAGGCTCAGACTCTCACGACAGCTGTTGGACAGATCCTAAAAGAAAAGATGGTGTTTCACCATGGACCTCATGCTTGGAGTTAAACTGGTAAAAAAGCGGAACTGATAAGGTCCCCATTGCTGCCAACATAGGTTGCTCTGCTTCCTGGAGCAAAGATAGTGAGGAGAAATAAGCTGGTGATCACCAAACTGCCCCCATTGGCCACATCTGTCCAAAAAGGAATAAGTGGGCCAATCCCAGGGACGGCAAGTGGCCGTCCCACCCAGAGAGCCAGGTCCCCCACCAGGCAGAACCTGCCAGCATGGATCAGAGTGACACGCATCCCAGGCTGTCCCCTCCAATCTGCAAGTAAATGTCTTCTTCAGAAATACACCCCTCTGGTCAATCAGACATGCTTGTGAAAGTATTCCTGGTAGGAATCTTCCTCTCCAAGAGAAAAAGCATATCTTGAAGAAAAAAACATTTTTTCCCTCTCATGTTAGCATGCCCTCTGTGTGCTAATAGCTTCTTCCTACCACAGATTTTATTCTTTTCTGGAATCAATGTTTTCCCTTATGAGAAATGGGGGTAAGTAGTGTCCTGCTGGGCGGAAGGGATGAGGGGCCTTTCTTACCAGATGCCTGCTGTGATTTCCAGATGGGACAGAGCCATGGAGGGAGGTGGACCTCAGTAGGATGCTCACCCTCACCCCAGAAACTGCACTTTCAGTTTCCACGATACTAGCATTATTGAAGCAAGCCACGGCATTCAGGACACACCAATGTGAACTAAATCCGAAGACCTCCCCCTTCTCAGGATCCAGCTCAGTCCTCTCCATCTCTCTGTCTACCTTGGACTTGTGCAGTTGTTGGGGAGAGCTTTGAAGAGGCTGAAACTCCCCGCAGGCTCAGAAAGTATCAGAGACAAGTTCACATGTCAGAATAAGGAGGAGAGTTTGGGGACAGTGCTGGCCTGAGTCCAGAGGAGGGAGAAACCTCTTTCCCATGTCAAGGTGGGATTACACGACACTGCCCTAGAAGCCCCTTCTCGCCTAGAAGGAGCTGGGATTGAGATCGGCCAGGAGCATCACCCTCCCTCTGCCTTTCTCATGCTCTGGAGCAGAGGCGAGGATGAGGACCACATTCCCGGCTCTGAGGGTGTGCAGTGTGGAGCATGGAGGCCCCCCGCGACCGATCCACCTCTGCCCTGGAGGAGAGGACAGCCCTGCTCACAGCGCCCACCTCCCCTGGGGTAAGCGCAGGGGCATGATTGTGCGCAGTGCCCTCACTGAGGGTGGGACGCTGTGCCCCGAGGGTGGGATGCTGGGGAAGGAGGCAGGTGGCATAGATGTCCATAGATTGTACAGTGACCAAGGAGCCCCTGGCATCCCACCACAATACAGGCCCAGAGGAAAGACATTAGGGGCCCGGTGGCTCCTGGCGGCCCCACCATAGAGTCTCCCCCCCACTCCAGCTCTCAGAGCTCAGATAGTGTGAAGCCACCTGGAGCTCCTCCAGAGGGCCATGCTCCCAGAGGCAGTGGAGCCTCTGAGAAGGGGAGCTGCATTTCTCCACAATGCAAATAATCGGCTTTCTCAGACTGGGAGCTTGGGATAGACTCGCTGTCTGCGACCTCTCCCTACATGTGTGGCCCAAGGAGGCTCCCAGGGGAAAGGTGAGACTCAACAGGTCCAGGAACTGTGCAGGGGTCGTAGCAAGTCTCACCTGCCCTCAGCCTTGCTCACCCCAGAGCCCAGGGTAGAAGAGGCTAGCAGATAATGTCACCCAGTGGGTGGGAAGGGACCTATCGGTGGCATCAGCGTTCCTCCCCAGGCCTGCTGACATGGGAAAGTGGGCAGACAGGAGCAATTCCCTAGAGCAATTCAGGGCTCTGTGTCGGTCATTCCCATGGTGGGGAATCCTGCTCCAGGAGGTGCCCTTGGTCCAGGAGACAGCAGGACTGGTTCTGCCCTCGTGCCTGCCAGGGTGCCAACATGTAGGACCAGGACCGAGGTCGGGTGGGGCAGCGGGGAGAGGCCTGCTTGTGCTGCGGTTTCTCCCTGGATCCAGGTTCTGACTCTGTGCTTGATTCTCCAAGGCTGACGCGACAGCTGAACCCCAGCTGGGGCCTGTGGGATGGGGGGACGGAGACCTAGGCCACAGAGTGATTTCCAGAGCTCAGGAGAGGGGCCCACAGAGCGGGAACCTCGANTCTTCACGGCTGCTCCAGCAAAGCGCAGCCGCTGCTCCTTACCTTGGATGAGGGGTATCTCCTCACTGCTGCCCCTCCTGACCTTGAACGTGGAATAGCTCCTCTAGGCCCTCCTGTGCCCATGCAGCCACCCCTCCTTGGACGTGAGGTTGCTCCTCCCGGCTGCCACCCCTGGCCCTGGGCATTGGGTAGCTCCTCTCGGCTGCTCCTGTGCCATCCCAGCCTGGCACTCTTGGCTGCCGCCCCTGACCTCAGATGCGAGGTAGCTCCAGAGCTACTGTAGAAACCTCTGAAGTACACATACTATACGTCAAAGACATAAGACATTGAATAGAAGATTAAATGTCTTGTTAGTATATAAGATAACTCATAAGAATAATATTTGAATCTATTGGGTTAAATAAAATATATTATCAAAATTATATACACATTATCAAAATTAATTTCACTTGTTTATTTTTTTAAAATATGCCCACTAAGAAATTTAGAATTATATACGTATTCACATTCTAGGTTTGCACTGTGATTTTTCTGCATAGCTCTAGTCTAAATGGAGACCCCAAACCCACCCAGCTCTGCCACCCTATGGTTCTATTGTGGTATTGTGATAAGACATGCATCAGTCTGCTGAGGCTCCATAACAAAGCATCATAGACAGAGGGGCTTAAATAACAAAATTTTACTATCTCACAGTTCTGGAGGCCAGAAGTCCAAAGTCAAGCTGTAGACAGAATTGATTCCTTCTAGGGATGGTAACAGAAGGATGTGTTCCAGGCTTCCCTTCTTGGCTTGCCCATGGCCGTCTTCTTCCTGGGTCTTCATATTTTTTTCCATCTAGGTGTGTGTGTGTCAAGTGTCCAAATTTCCCCTTTTTATAAAGACACCAGTCATATTGGAGTAAGACCCACTATAATGACCTGAGTTTAACTTGGTAATCTCTGTAAAGAACTTTCTTCCCTATGAGGTCACATTCTGAGTTTCTGGGGGTTATTACTTCAATGTATTAATGTCAGCAGGGACACAATCCATGTCCATAACAGGAAATGACAGGAGAATTCCGCTCTGGATGATTAGTACAATTTGTCAAATTGATAGGAATAACATGATTCTAGCACATTCCTTATAGGATAGCATCTTCTGCCAAATTCCATACATGTATAGATCCAGCTGGTTTACAGAGCTCTCCAATGACAATGACAGGGAATTCTATTCTGATGTCATTCAAAGGTTCAACTTGTTTCAGATCTTCCCCCAAAGACTCAAAACTTAGCTTTTTCTGAACTATTTTGAAACAGCTATATCAATGCATGACTGATTACTGGTGTCACTGTTGAAGTGTTTAAGCTTAAAATGACACTAAGATTGGAAAAAGATTTTTTTAATAATAATTATTTATTCAGCTCTCTCAGGTCTTAATTGTGGGCATGCAAGACGTATCTTCCCTGAGTGTGTGGAATCTTTTCAGGATGTGAACTCTTAGTTATGGCAGGTGGGATTTATTATAGTTCCTTGACCAGGGATTGAACTTAGGCAGCCTACATTGGAAGTGTGGGGTCCTAGCCACTGGGCCACCAGGGAAGCCCAGCAAAGTTCATTTTATTATACCTGCTACAATTTATCTTCATTTCTATCTCAGTTAAAAAAATGTTTCTGAATTTTAAAACGCAATTTAAACATTTGCATATTTGTCTGTTTGAAAAAATTGGCATCACTGTAATTGTGCAAAAGTAGACCAGTTCAGATTTTGGGGCTTATACAAATGCATATTGCAGAAGGGCACAAATATCTTTTTGAAAATGTGAAGAAAGAAAAGAAGGGTTAAAAAAATACTTTAGCAAGTCCTGGCTTTTGATGGTTTGCTGTGGAGGTAGGATTGAAGAAATTTGTAGCATAGAGATGCTTTTGCAAATAATTACAAGAATTTGCTTTCTGAGTTGATTTGAAGTCGCATCTGACCCAAGTCAACCCCATTTACAGCTGACCCAGGTGTGGCTGACTACAGGAACACTTGAACTCTCAGGAATTCCTAAGGGACTGAAACCAGCTCAAAACTACAGAGCCACAGCTAGGCGGCTGAATGTCCGGGTGCCCACACTGAAGCTCCCTGAGAGCAGAACTTGCTCGCCCTGGCCTCGTGCCTCATGTTGGGGCCAGTTTTGGCATCGTGACCACTGAATGTGTGTTTACAGGTGACTGGGTCCAAAGATGGCAAAAAGCAGCTCCACAGCAGTGGCTTGCAGTGGGATTGGGTTGATTCTTCCTCATCTGAGACACTGAGAAAATAAGGGGGACAATGCATGGGACTCACTCCTCATGGAGGGCGCACTCAGGGGACATGGCAGGTAGATTTGAGCACAGGTGTGTGGACATGTCAGCACTAAGATCCTGTGATCTCACCACATCTTGTCTTAAAATCCCCCAAATTTAACTTTTGGTCCTTTTAAACACACTATCTAATAAACAATAACTATGAGAAGGCAATCGCACCCCACTCCAGTACTCTTGCCTGGCAAATCCTATGGAAGGAGAGGTCTGGTAGGCTGCAGTCCATGGGGTCGCTAAGAGTTGGACACNACTTTTGGTCCTTTTAAACACACTATCTAATAAACAATAACTATGAGAAGGCAATCGCACCCCACTCCAGTACTCTTGCCTGGCAAATCCTATGGAAGGAGAGGTCTGGTAGGCTGCAGTCCATGGGGTCGCTAAGAGTTGGACACGACTTCACTTTCACTTTCACGCATTGGAGAAGGAAATGGCAACCCACTCCAGTGTTCTTGCCTGGAGAATCCCAGGTAAGGGGGAGCCTGGTGGGCTGCCATCTCTGGGGTCACACAGAGTCGGACACGACTGAAGTGACTTAGCAGCAGCAGCAGTTTAACTTTGAAATGGCTGATTACCTCTCATTATTAAGTAAGACTTAATATTAAGAGGCTATTTAAGTGATTTTTCACAGAGGAAGGCAGAGGAGATGAGTAAAAGTCATCTCTGCCCAGAAGTACTTCTCAATTCTTTTCTGTTTAATACAATGTTCTACCCATATTACTATCCTAACTAATGTTCTTTTGTTTGAGAGCAATGAACGTCTACTTACAGTGATTAAATCCAAAAAGGGAGAGACTTTTCTGATGGCATCATTGTAATGGCATGGAAGCTTCCATAAGAACCAGAACCAGAAGCTGGAAGAGCTCAGGATCTGACCCAGCCGCTCTAAGTAAATCTCCCCTGGGGCCTCTGCCCTATCCTCCCAGGTCCTCTCCCAATGTGGCTTTGCTTTTCTTTATAGACTCCATTTATCTGTTTTTCTATGTACTTGGCCAATACGGCAACTGAGAGGTCCCAACTTTAAAAA
Source organism: Neotragus pygmaeus (assembly GCA_006410875.1). Classification (NCBI taxonomy): domain Eukaryota; kingdom Metazoa; phylum Chordata; class Mammalia; order Artiodactyla; family Bovidae; genus Neotragus; species Neotragus pygmaeus. The sequence goes on from SJYV01055846.1 coordinate 834,025, forward strand.
TTCTAAAATAATCTACAAGCACAGACCAGCATCGCCCGATCGCAATTCCCAAGTTCTGGAGAGAGAACATGGCTGTCTCAGTTATGGACTGTTGTTCTTCTTTGACCCGCCTCTGGCTGACACAGGATCACGCCATACAAATACAGCCAACCTAGAGGTGGGGGTGGAGCAGGCTTCAGAGTTAGAAAATTGGAACAGAGCAGGCTTCCCTAGTGGCTCAAACAGTAAAGAACATGCCTGTGATGAAGGAGACCTGGGTTCAATCCCTGGGTTTGGAAGATCCACTGGAGAGGGGAATGGCTACCCAACCTAGTATTCTGGCCTGGAGAATTCCATGAACAGAGGATCCTGGTGGGCTACAGTACATGGGATCACAAAGAGTCGAACAGTACTAAACCACTTTCACTTTCTTACTTTTAGACACACCAAAAATATTTACTACAGTTATCTCATTCCACTACAGTGCTTTTTTTGGGAGGGAGGGCCTGGTTTGTAATAAGATCAACTCACTGAAAACTATGAAAAGCTCATATCTCTTAGACCCAGGGAAGGAAAAGTAACCATCGTCTCATGTCTGTGGTCCTCACAGTCCTTCCTTTTAAGTAATTTAAAAGTTCATCCTTCCATGAACTTTAGAATTAAATAAGTAAATGTGTCTAGGGATAGTGTACAAACAGTTGGTGATCCATCTGCCAAAGCAGGGGAGGGAAGCAGTGGGCAAGGTCACTGCCAAGCCAATCCCTAGACCTCCCCCCATCTAGTCAGGGGTCCCAACACACTTGCTTCTCAAAGGTAAAACTTTTCTGCTCTTCTTTTTCCCATCCTCAGTCTTTTCTTTGACTTGGGACCTCCTGTCTTTTCCTTAGTTTGATGGAGAGAATTAAGACTTCAGGGTTCCAAAAATCAACGAAAAAGACTCAAATTTAAAGCCTAGATAGAAACTGCATCTTTTGAAATTCAACACTAAATTCACAATCTGCATCAGCCGAATGATTTATACCTGAAAAGTGAACCATAATATTATTTCCCTTGAAGGGAAAAGTACAACCATTTCTAAAGAAATGAGAGAGTGTGTGCTGTGAAAGAGAAAGATTCCTGATAACCACGGGTCTTGGGACAAGGTTTGTTCTCTACAGGGCTTTCTGCTCTTATCATCTCTAATCTTGTTGAGTTCTGAATCTCAGACCTAACAATGGAAACAACATGTCAGGAACTCGAGCTTGAAAACGGATACAAAATAGAAATCTGGCATTTTGAGTTCACAAAGAGGAGAGCAGAGTTTTAACACTTTCATTGTTAAGACTATGGGACCTCTGATCTTCATCACATTTTCTGAGTTATTGAAAATGGGAGTGGGAAGAAAGCCAGCTGTTGTATGCAAGGTGTTGGCAAACAAGTGCAAAAAATGCAAAAAAAAGTTTTTATTAATGAGTCAGGATTAAGGAATGGCAAAAGTAAAATAGGGGATAGTGAAATAAATGCCACAATATCTAGTAGCAGAGTTATAGTAGACGGATTTGTTTGGAGAAAGTTATGAAAAGCTGCAGGTCATCATTGATGACAATAGCTTATTAAATGGATAACACAGTAATTGTGTTTTTCCTCCCTGAAGATTATGTTTGATTCTGCATAAATGAATTCCCTATTTCTATTCAGTTCCTTTATTTCTTGGTGTCACAGATAATTTTCAGAAAAACAATGCCATTGGAGTTCAATATTTCTTTTTTTTTAATGTTTTTATTTATTTATTTTTTAATTTGACTTTACAATACTCTATTGGGTTTGCCATACATCAACATGAATCCACCACAGGTGTACACAAGCTCCCAATCCCGAATCCCCCTCCGCAATTGCTGTATATTACAGGCTTGGCAACTGTAGGAATGTTCCTGAATTTCCAAAGAATAGATACACCAGTGAACATGGACTATTCTGAATATGGATGACAGATGCAATTCAAACCTGCTCTAGCAGGAGAGGCATCTCACCTAGTGTAACCAATATGCTCAATATTAAGCTTCAGGTACAGCTGGATCCAGGGGAAAAACAATAGCTCGTATCAGGTCTTACCTTCTCTATCCCTGCCTGCCTTGAGCTGGGTTCATTTTCATTTTTTTTTTTTTGCAATGACTCTTATTTTCTTGCTGTTGGTATTTCATAGTTCATATTCATTTTGTAGACAAGAACATGGGGAGCGCCATGACTGGAAACTAGCATCTCTCTCCTGAGCCCAGGTGAAAATTCCTGGAAGTGAATGTGGATTTGGACAACAGGATCCTAGCTCCAGGTGTTACGTGGAGTTTTCCATTAGAGTGAGGGAAGATGGCCTTCTTTTTTTCTGAGTGTGTAAGCTGTTTAACTCTGCGGATGTCATAAGGTATCTGCAGCTACTTTCCTTTTCCAACCTGAGTCTCCTTCTTGCTGCAGCACCCATCTCTCTCCCACTATTCACAGTCAAAAAGTCTTGGAGGATCCTCATTTCCCCATCTTCCACTCACCACTCCATCCACTCACAATGCATATATACTCCCTCCACTAAACAGCCCTTATGACGATGCCTTAGCCTTGTATGCCATTCCCAGTAGACAGATTTCAGGCACCTTGTGCTTGACTTCTCAGCAGCAGGTACACTTGTGATGGCTCACTCATTTTGAAAGCAGGAATATTTCAACTCCCACAGACCACAGAGCCTAAATTCCCTACAGAGTTCAGTCCTGGGCTCACCCTCCATCCACACCCTTGCTTGGTCCCCTCCTCTGTAAGCAGAAGACACAAAATCAGACAGGCACTTCATAAATGTGAGTCAGAGGGACAGCTGGATGAATGGATAAGGAACGGATGACCAAGGTTCTAAGCACTCCAGGACCCTGGGCAGCTCTTCCAAGCCTGATGGGCATTGACCTCGCAGGACCACTCAAGAGAACCCACCCCAGCTCTGCTGGGCATGGCATTGTCCCTCTGGGCCTGGGAAACCAGTTCCCAAATCTTTTCTGGATCTGCACATCACTGCAGAGTGGTTGGTAAAGAAAAGTTGATTCCCATCTCGTGTGCTTCCCGGGTACTTGCAGAGAACCATTCTTCCTCTGTCGACCCACTGGCAGAGAATAACCTTGTTTGAGAAAGGAAGCCATCTCATCTCATTCCTTCCCACATAAGTACTGGAGCTTTCCATGCTGGCCCCAGATGCCAGTAGAGCAATGTTATCAGCGGTCGCCACAGCCAGAGAAGGAGAGCACCCACCATTCATTCCCTATTCAGGGAAATGGCACCTAAGAACCTGATTTTCACTGACTAATAACTGCTCTGAATTCTCACAGACATATCATAGGTAGCATTGTCCTTTAAAATAAACACATAAAAAGTGCTTGATTTGGTGGATTATATTTAACATAAATATACAAGCAAATAGATACTAATAAAATCTATTGAGAGCAAAAGCTTTTAAAGTTTTGCATGACAAAAGAGTTATATTAAGGCAGAACTTTCAAAACCATTTTGACAGGCAATTTAATCTTTTTTGACAGTCCAAGTTATCAATTTTGTAATTAGCAACTCTATAGACAAAATAAATAAGTAAATAAACTTCTTTGATACTTTTTTGGTATCTGAGGAAAAGAGAGAAATATATGTGGAAAAGTAAAGTGCTGTTTTATGATAGAGGAGGTCATTTTTTTCTGCTGGAACTACAACAGTAAAATCTATCTAGTTATGGGTGTATACATATCTGTGTGTCATTTGATTCTGGATAGTTATGAAACCTTTTAATATTTTTAATATATTGTACAAATACTTTACATGGAATTTAAAACTAAAGATATTAAACATTAACAAAGAACAATGAATAACTCCTATTGGGGTAATTTATTTTTATTTTATATCTTGAGCATTTTGGTCATATTTACTGCTGGAGAGCTTTAACATGGACATATTCAAAAGTGGCCACTTCCATAGCATCCCAATTTGATTTCAGTGTTATCAGACTCTGGACCAGGTCTGCATTGTATAACACCGCCCCCTAGTGTCTGAACCCTTCATCACACAGCAACTCTAAATAGCTGTTTACTAGCTAGCTAAGTGGTCCACTGGAGAAGGGAGAGGCAAATCACTTTGGCATTCTTGCCTTGAGAACCCGGTGAACAGTATGAAAAGGCAAAAAGATATGACACTGAAAGGTGAACTCCCCAGATTAGTAGGTATCCAATATGCTACTGGAGAAGAGAGAAGAAAGAGCTTCAGAGGGAATGAAGGTATGAAGAAGCTGAGCCAAAGCAGAAATATGTCTGCAGAGAGTAATACAACATTATAAATCAAATAATATCTTGATGCTGGGAAAGATTGAGGGAAGGAGGAGAAGCGGATGACAGAAGATGAGATGGTTGGATGGCGTCACTGACTCGGTGGACATGAGTTTGGTTATAAACTCCGGGAGCTGGTGATGGACAGGGAAGCCTGGCGTGCTGCAGTTCATGAGGTCGCAGAGTCGGGCACGCAACTGAAGTGAACTGAAATCAAATATACACCAGTAAAAATTAATTTTAAAAAATTTATAAGAAATAACTATATAAAATACATGCTTGGAAACAAAGGCATATTTCAGTCCTTGGGCATGTGAACAGGCTAGGGTGGGGCTGCCCTCCCCAGAACCTCTTCTCTTTGGTGATGGAAAAGGGAAAGAACAGACGGCAGTCAAATGAGATGTATACTTCATGAATTCCCATGTTTAAATCGGAAGATTTTCAACTTCATTTTGAAAAATCTTACTTTATTAAAAATTATTAATCAACAAAGATGCTACTGCAATCAACTTTAAAAAACAAAGACAAAATTGTATTGATGTTTTTTTTATGGGCAGCTGATAGACATGTCCAAATTAAAATTTGGTGGAGAATGAACACTCAGTTATTCTGTGCTTTCTAGATATTCCTTAAACTGAAGTATCTTAATATTTTTGGTAGAATCACACGGCCCTTAACAGCCCCAGACATCAAAGAAGCTCAGCCCTATGATGTACTTTCCATAAAGTTCAGTTTAGTTTAGTCGCTCAGTCGTGTCCGTCTCTTTGTGATCCCATGGAGAGCAGCACACCAGGCTTCCCTGTCCATCACCAATTCCCCGAGCTTGCTCAAACTCACGTCCATTGAGTCGATGATGCCATATAATTATAGCTCTTTTAAAAGGATCAGCACTACTCTAGATATATTTTTGTTTGTAATTCAAAGATGATCAGCTTATTTTTCCGCTTATTCAGTATAGAAATTACCACCAAAAAATAGTCAAGTAAGGTAGTGAAGATTCTCTTCAAGTCAAAGAAAGGCATCTCCTGAATCAGAGAGTAATCAGTCCACATGCAGCTCAGTATTATTTATTCCTTTGCAAAACACCTCAGTGATCCACATTATGATGTGTATAAGTGTTTGTTCTATATTTGCATGATGTAGAGGCCTTACATACCAATTTTCAATTATTCCACCTTCACAGAGAAATGTATCGATGTATTTATTACATGTCTATTCATACTCACTACATGAAGGCTTTCTCTAAAGTTGCATAGAGGAGGAAGGTGGTGGGAAGGTATAAACTTCCAGTTATAAGTCCTTGGGTTATAACGTACAACTTTATGAAACAGTTAACACTGCTGTATGGTATATATGAAAGTTGTTAAGAGAGTAAATCTAAGCGTTCTCACANGCATAGAGGAGGAAGGTGGTGGGAAGGTATAAACTTCCAGTTATAAGTCCTTGGGTTATAACGTACAACTTTATGAAACAGTTAACACTGCTGTATGGTATATATGAAAGTTGTTAAGAGAGTAAATCTAAGCGTTCTCACAAGGAAAAAATGTTTTCTCTTTATTGTATATATGAGATGAAGGAGGCTAATTCAACTATTTGTAGTAATCATTTCACAATAAATGTTTAAACCATTATGCTATACGCCTTGAAGTTATACATTGTTATATGTCAATTATATTTCAATAAAACTGGGGAAATTTTTCAAAATAAAGTTGCACGGAAAAATAAGCATAACACCACTGCAAACAGATGTCTCTGCCCGAGTTTCACAGATTTATTTCCTTTTCTTCCAAACCACATCGAATAGCACATGGTCCTTGAGTAGCCTCTCTGCACCATGTGTGAAGAGATGGTCATCACAGCCCCTTTGGTGGCACTGCTCTTGCTCTGGGACCCCTGAAGGAATAACGCTGCTTGCTGCTAAGGTGCTGAACCATTTGCTTCTCTTGATTATCTGGTGTTTCAGAAGATACCAGCTCCTCTCCATCTACACATATTTTAAAACAAAACAACGTCATCTTTTAAAATGTTAAGAGATCCCATCCATTAATCTCACATTTTCTCTTGTTAATTTCACAACTGTTAATGAACTGCACACATATCATATTGCTCTGATTTCTTAAAATTCATAGTGGATGAACACGGCAAATTTTCAAGAATAGCAACAGAGCATTAATGAAGAGAATTTAATGTTCAATGTAAGCAACACTTAAAAAGAGATCTATTGTGACTGTTATCTACAAAATGACATCATTTCACTGGAAGGAGAGGGCAATCATATTGGTGTCTTTCACTTTGCTATTTTTCTCTTACCAGATTTCTATGGCTAAAGGATATCAAAATTGTTTTTTATGTTGAAAACAATTATAATGATTGTAACTGAGCAAAGCATTTCTGAGGCTCCTTGCAGGAGGAAAAGGTACTAAGGTGGAATAAGGGGACCCCACTTCCCTTCTCCTGGAGGTAAGACTCAATCTCTACTTGCTGCTGCTTCTGATCTTTGGGGAAGGATGCACCCTAAGAATCTAGGACTTACTCTGTTTCAGCTCTTCATATCTAGAAGTCAATAAACTATCACCCAGAAATCCTCAAAACTGTCTTAGACTCCAAAAAAGAAAATAAGAGTGCTTCTATGGGTTAAATGGTGTCCCCCTGGAAGATGTCATCCTAACCACCCCCCCATCTCCCCACCNAGTAATGACTGTCTCTTATACACATCTGATCCTTGCAGAGGATTAAGTTAAGATGAAATCATTGGGGTGGGCCCTAATCTGATTGTGTCCTTATAAAAAGAGGAAATTTGGACACAGACAAGCGCAGGGCATACACCACATAAAGGTGAAGGTCCATATCAAGGGTGATGTATCTGAAAGCCAAGGAACACAGATTGCCAGCAAGTCACCAGAAGTTAGCAAAGAGACAAGGATAAGGTTTTTTCTCACAGCCCTGAAAAGGAATCAGCCCTGCTGACACCCCGATCTCCGATTCTGGTCGCCAGGACTGAGACAATACATTTCTGTGGTTTAGGCCACCCAGTCTATGGAAGTCACAACAAACTAATTCTCTGCTGTGCTAGATATTCCATCCTATAAATTAAATAAGAAAAAAGGAGAGAGAAATGAATCCCTGTGNCGATTCTGGTCGCCAGGACTGAGACAATACATTTCTGTGGTTTAGGCCACCCAGTCTATGGAAGTCACAACAAACTAATTCTCTGCTGTGCTAGATATTCCATCCTATAAATTAAATAAGAAAAAAGGAGAGAGAAATGAATCCCTGTGACTTGTCTCACACTTCCTATCTGCTACTGTTTATAACGTGGGCAGAAGAAGTTGGAGCAGACTGATGCGACGGACTACGTCTGCTTCCCAGCTGTGCACTAAAGCTTGACGCACGTCTGGTCTCAGAGCCTGCTGAGAAATGAATGGCTTTTCACAGTGAGCATTCAAATGGTTGATTAGTATTTCCAGGTGTTTATGTCCAACCAGCAGTCCTGCTTTAAAAATAGCTGGATTNTGACTTGTCTCACACTTCCTATCTGCTACTGTTTATAACGTGGGCAGAAGAAGTTGGAGCAGACTGATGCCACGGACTACGTCTGCTTCCCAGCTGTGCACTAAAGCTTGACGCACGTCTGGTCTCAGAGCCTGCTGGGAAATGAATGGCTTTTCACAGTGAGCATTCAAATGGTTGATTAGTATTTCCAGGTGTTTATGCCAACCAGCAGTCCTGCTTTAAAAATAGCTGGATTGTGCCACAAGTAAATGTTTTTATCTCTACTGCTATGTGAGGATGAAAGAGAAATACTTTGCCAGGAGCACATCCCAATACTGTGTGTAAAGGGGACAGACATTCACGTCAGACCCTCTCCACTCACTGGCTCTGCGACTTGGGGCATTCAACTAGAGACATGGTTTCTTAGAAGAAGTTTTACCAAGAAGAAGTTATTTCTTACTTGTCTTCTTATTTTTGAAATATATTAATCTAATTGTCTCCAAAAGAAAAATATTTAGGGATCCTTCACTATTCAAGGGTCGAACCTAAAATAATAATAAAAAAGATTACCATTTCAATGAATGCTTTTAAAAATTGTTATATGGCTATTTGCTTACATATAAAGAATTAAGAATAAATATATTCTATTTAAATTGTCCCCTCAGAGTAACGTAGTCTCAAGAAAAACCAATTAAAGGAAATAAATGGTGTTACAAACTCATACTGATAAAATTTCAGGAACATGAATATTGCAGATTTAAAAAATCTGAATATTACTAACTTAAATAGATATATATATTTCATTCTTCTATTAACTTTTTGAGTTATTAGTAACTAAAAGATTTTCATGAGAAGATGCATTTGTCCTGTGAATTCATTTTATCAAACTTAAGTGTGACTTGTTCACATTCAGAATGCTGGAAAAGTATATTTTAATATTTTATGTAGTGGGACAGTACTTACAAAAGTTTTTTTTGCTGCTGATATTGTTTAAAGTGGGGCAAAACCTCACATATAATTGTGAATACTTCCTTCATCCTTTCCTATATAAACTTCCTTTTGGATGGCTCAAGCTATGTATACTCCGCATATGTAAGAATTAACTATTCTTAAATCTTCAAGCATGGGCTTCTCTTAACAAAACAGCAGTAAATTTTACTTTAAAATTTTAATGTATATTTCAAATTATTTACAGTATAGATACAAACTTTTTATTTTATTATGAATCTGAAATTCTAATTGAAAATCAGAGCTGAAGTACAGCTTTGGTTATATACTGTTCCTTTTTTTTGCCAGTAAAATTTTCCTTCATAGGATGAAAAATTATACTAAGTGAAAATTAGTGATAAATACAAGTGACTAAAGTGAAAGTGGGAAGTAATATCTGTACTGTATGATATAAATATGCATGTGTGTGCTCAGTCACATTTGATTCTTTGCAACCTTATGAACAGTTGCCCACCAGGCTCCTCTGTCCATGGGATTCTCCAGGCAAGAATACTGGAGTGGGCTGCTATGCCCTCCTCCAGAGGATCTTTCCGACCTGGGGATCGAACTTACATCTGCCTGCATTTCCTGCACAGCACGTGGATTCTTTACCCACTGAGTCACCTGGGAAGCCCCAAATATGCATATTTTATCTATGTAAATAAACAGCATACATTTATATCATGAAAATCCTACTTATATAATACAACTAAATATCACAGGAGAGTTCTTGTACTAATAACGAAATTAACCAATTTGGTTTTTGTTGGTTATTTTTAGTCTTAGCTAAGCCTCTAAATTACCAAGTACATATTAGAAAGTAGCAAATGTACAACTGAGTTTCCATGTTCAGTCAGTAATTCATCAGTCACATGACCTCAGTGTCGAGTCACCTTCTTCAGGGGGATAGTCTGGATCCAGTCCATGGTGTTCACATCAAAGATGTCCACTGCGTTTTCACTGTACACTGAGAGATATGGGGCATTATAACCTGGGAGAAGGGGAGGAGGCAACAGCAGGTGTGGGCTTCAGGATTCATTTTTCAATTATAATTTTTTGTTAGGATAATTATAAATTCACATGCAACTGTAACAAATAACACAGAAAGATCTCTTGCACATTCTGCCCAGTTTTCCCCACTGTAACATTTTGCAGAACTAGCATATTGACCTTGATAGAGCTGACCTATCCATCTTAAGCAGATTTCCCCAGTTTTACTAGCACTCATGCACATGTGTGTGTCAAGGTCTATACAATTTTACCACTTGTATAGGTTTATGTGTCCACCACCACAAGATACAGAATAGTTCCAAGGATCTCCCATGATGCCCTTTTATAATCCCACTCACTTTCTTTCCATCTTCCTCTCCTTCCTTAATCTCTTACTCCATTTCTAAAATTTTGTCATTTCAAAAACATTATGTAAATAGAATCATACTGTATTCATGATTAATTATATCTGCTAAGCCCAAAAACATTTTAAGAAAAACTTCAGATTGGAAACCAAAGAGAATCCCTCAATAATATTTTAATTATTATATAGTAGCTGCCTCAAAATATTTTTTAATAAACAGGATTAACATAAATTAAAATGGCAAATAAATGTACATGTGTCAAATTGTAGATTAAAACACATATGTAAAATCTGACCATGATCTTTCTAATGCTATTAGATAATAGCAGCGTCATTAAGTAATTTCATAACTTTTCAAAATCTATGAATCCTAACCCATGTCTGCTCACTGAAAGAGTATGGCATAAGATTAGAAAAGTATATGTGGGGAGTGAAATCAATGAATAATAAAAACAGTTGATTTCTCATCAGAAATGATGGATGTTAGAAAAGAGTAGAATGACAATTTTAAAGTGTTGAAAGAAAAAAATGACTCAGTTTTTTAGCTGACCTTCCTAGACTCAGTAGTTTAGATTAAGCTTTCCTCTTTCATGCTCCTATAGAATACTGTAATCCCTATCATAGCACTTGCTTAATTATTGATTTCATACCATGATTATAATCTCCATAAGGATTCACTCTGTCTGTTTTACCAGGTTTAATATTGTGCCCTTAACCTTTAGCATAGCAAGTTGTTCATATTAAGTGCTCAATTACTATGCTCTAAGTGAATAAAAAAGAGCTGTATTAAATATAAAATGATAGCCTGCATCAACAAAATATCAAATAAACTAAAATTATTTTATTTTAATTTAAGTAATTAACAATTATTTAATATAAAATTATTTGAACATTCTATGTAGACTTTACATAAGCTAAACCCAAAAGGCAAAAAGTAATTAGTAACTATTTCTTACAGTTATTTAATGCTTATGTGATTTTCAGTGACCATGAAGACATCTACTTAGCATCTTACAAAAAGCAACAACCTGGGTTAAGAATATATTCAAGGTAAGTTATCCAATGAATATAGTAAACATTGAAGGCTAAGTTATTTCACATGTTTGACTTAGATATAACTTCTTTAGAGCTCTTCTACTTGAAGAGACAGACAACTTAGGAAAAATCTTCAATGATGCTTTCAAAAATTAAAGATGTCATTAACAATATTTAGTCATAGGATATAAAACTGTAACAACAAGGACAGAAACATACAGAGAGACAAGAAAATAAATTACAAGATAGCCTTACAGCAATAAGTTGGAGGTGCTGGCCACATCAGTTCAACTGGCCTAGATCTGAGGCCCCTGCTGTCAGTGTAAATTCCAATGCTCTTGAAACATAACAGATACTCAATACTAGAGATCTCAACTGCACAGAGAGCATCCACTCGTTGATGAGCGATAAATGACAGTGTAGGGTCATGGAAGTGCAGCATCCTGTATGGAACTCCTTCTCTCCTCAAGGGGTATCTGAGGAATCCTGACTGAAATCCTACGCAGAGCTGTTCACTGAAGATGCCCATCCACTGGACAGTGGTTGGGATTTGGAGTTCTTTAAATTTTCTGTGAGAAATTGTATTGCTCTGAAACAGCTCGTAACAGAAGACTTGGCTTTTCCTAGCCACACAGAGGCATGTATGGGCCCCTTGGCACACTGTTCCAGAAATCATGGTGTGGCACCCTTTGGTTTCTGCCAGCTTGTGGCTATCAGTCTTTCCTCCATCCAAAACTGACATGGGAAATAGCTGCACGTGGTGACTTCGCCCTGAGATCACTGCGACCATCTGGCCATGGGGGATAAGCTCAACTTGGTGAATCTTCTTTATGTCACCAACGCGAATAATTTCTACACATTTAAACATATTTGTAAGTCATTTTCAAATTCAAAATAATTTGCAGTTTACTTATTTCAAAAGTTCTCCAAATTTCACCAGAAGCAATTAAGAAAAATCCTAATAAAAATGATCTAATAAATTTGCTTAATGTCACTAACTTGACTATTTTCTCTACAAATAAAATGGCAAGTCTCCTTCAAATTAGAAATGTTTTCTTATTTTTTAAAAATCTCTTTATTGAGGTATAATGGATATATAACAATATATTAGTTTCAGGTGTACAACATAATGATTCAATATTTGTATGTATTGAGAAATGGTCACCAAAATAAATCTAGTCAATAGCCAATACCATATATAATTATAATTTTTTTCTTGTAATAAAAACTTTTGCAGTCTACAAACAATAAATAACGAAGAGGGTGTGGAGAAAAGGGAACCCTCTTACACTGTTGGTGGGAATGCAAACTAGTACAGCCACTAAGGAGAACAGTGTGGAGATTTCTTAAAAACTAGAAAAACCATACAACCCGGCAATCCCATTGCTGGGCATACACACTGAGGAAACCAGAATTGAAAGAGACACATGTACCCCAATGTTCACCACAGCACTGTTTACAATAGCTAGGACATGGAAGCAACCTAGATGTCTATTGGCAGATGAATGGATAAGAAAACTGTGGTACGTATACACAATGGAATATTACTCAGCTATTAAAAAGAGCACAGTTGAATCAGTTCTAATGAGGTGGATGAAACTGGAGCCTATTATACAGAAAGAGTAATTCAGAAAGAAAAACACCAATACAGTATATTAACACATATATATGGAATTTTGAAAGAACAGTAATGATGACCCTATATGTGAGACAGCAAAAGAGACAGATATAAAGAACAGAAGGTGAGGGTGGGATGATTTGAGAGAATAGCACTGAAACATGTATATTACCATATGTGAAATAGATCGCCAGTCCAAGTTTGATGTATGAAGCAGGGCACTCAAAGCAGTTGCACTGGGACAACCCAGAGGGATGAGATGGGGAAGGAGGTGGGAGGGGAGCTCAGAACAAGGGGACACATGTACATCTGTGGCTGATTCATGTCAGTGTATGGCAAAACCCACCACAATATTGGAAAGTGATTAGCCTCCAATCAAAATAAACTAATTTAAAAAACTTTTTGCAATAAACTTTCTTAGCAA
>SJYV01055846.1:849155-861652 GCA_006410875.1 Neotragus pygmaeus
CTTGGAGAATTTTGAGCATTACTTTACTGGTGTGTGAGATGAGTGCAATTGTGCGGTAGTTTGAGCATTCTTTGGCATTGCCTTCCTTTAGGATTGGAATGAAAACTGATTTCAAATAACAATCTTGTCAGGAACCCTTTTTCATTTTGTTGATGGCTTTCTTTGCTGTACACTTCTTAGCTTCTTTTAACCACAGGGCTATACCACCAGGGGGAGGGCTGTCAAGAGGAGCATGGACCTGAGATAGTCAAGCAATGAGTGACAGACAACCGTGTGGCTCCACGTTGAAACCAAGGACGGTTGGTGTGTCTTCTATAACATGTTGAGAACATTGTCCTGTTAATGTGTGAGACAGTGGTGAGATCAGCAAACACTTCTCTTCAAAGAGCAACACAGAACCAGGGGGGCAAGAAATGGTACGGTAATGGTGATGCTTTGGGACATCTAGAATGTCTTGCAGTGGTGATTGTCTTGGCATTATTGCTGAGTTGTGCATTGCTGGTAAATTGGTGTAGACATTATGGAAAACAGTATGGAGGTTCTTTGTAAAGTTAAAAATAGTTTAAAAAATTAAAAATAGAACTGCCATACGATCTACCAATTCCACTTCTGGGTATTTGTCCAAAGAAAACAAAAACATTAATGGAAGATCTATACAGGCCTCCATGTTCATTGTAGCATTTTTCACAATAGCTAAGCTATTGAAACAATCTAAATGTCTGTTGATGGGCGAATAGATAAAAAGTGATACATATACTTAATGGAATATTATTCAGCTATAAGAGTAGAAGAAGAGAAGGCAATGGCACCCTACTCCAGTGCTCTTGCCTGGAAAATCCCATGGACTGGGGAGCCTGGTGGGCTGCAGTCCATGGGGTCNAGGAGGTCTGGTATTCCCATCTCTTTCAGAATTTTCCACAGTTTATTGTGATCCACACAGTCAAAGGCTTTGGCATAGTCAATAAAGCAGAAATAGATGTATTTCTGGAACTCTTGCTTTTTTGATGATCCAGCGGATGTTGGCAATTTGATCTCTGGTTCCTCTGCCTTTTCTAAAACCAGCTTGAACATCAGGAAGTTCACGGTTCGCATACTGTTGAAGCCTGGCTTGGAGAATTTTGAGCATGACTTTACTAGCATGTGGGATGAGTGCAATTGTGTGGTAGTCTGAGCATTCTTTGGCATTGCCTTTCTTTGGAATTGGAGTGAAAACTGACCTTTTCCAGTCCTGTGGCCACTCCTGAGTTTCCAAATTTACTTGCATATTGAATGCAGCACTTTCACAGCATCATCTTTCAGGATTTGAAACAGCTCAACTGGAATTCCATCACCTCCACCAGCTTTGTTCGTAGTGATGCTTTCTAAGGCCCACTTGACTTCACATTCCAAGATGTCTGGCTCATACCCAAGACTTACTGATGATGGGAAGTTTACACCTTTAAAATCCCTTCACCCATTTCCCCCATTATCCCCACCTCCAACAACCTGAGTTGTTCTCCGTATCTGTGAATGTGTTTGTGTCTAGATTCCACATAAGTGAGATCATATGCTATTTATCTTTCTCTGACTTTTTTCACTTCAAGTAATACCCTCGAGGTTCATTCATACTGTTGAAAATGGGAAGAGTTCTTTCTTTCTTATGGCTGAATTAAATATATATAATTGTTATTGCTCAGTTGCTCACTCATGTCCAACTCTTTGTAACCCCATGGACTGCAGCACGCCAGGCTTCCCTGTCATTCACCATTTCCCAGAGTTTTCTCAAACTCATGTCCATTGAGTTGGTGATGCCATCCAACCATCTTGTACTCTGTCGTCCCCTTCTCCACCTGCCTTCAATCTTTCCCAGCATCAGGATCTTTTCCAATGAGTCAGCTCTTCGCATCAGGTGCCCAAAGTACTGGAGCTTCAGCTTCAGCATCAGTCTGTCCAGTGAATATTCAGGACTGTTTTCCTTTAGGATTCACTGATTTAATTTCCTTGCAGTCCAAAGGTTCTCAAGAGTCTTCTTCAACACCGCAGTTCAAAAGCATCAATTTTTCGACACTCAGCCTACTTTACTCAGCCTACTTTATGGTCCAACTCTCACATCCATACACAACTACTGGAAAAACCATAGCTTTGACTATACAGACTTTTGTTGGCAAAATAATGTCTCTGCTTTTTAATATACTGTCTAGGTTGGTCATAGCTTTTCTTCCAAGAAGCAAATGTCTTTTCATTTCAAGGCTGCAGTCACCCTCTGCAGTGATTTTGGGGCCCAAGGAAATAAAGTCTGTCACTGTTTCCATTGTTTCCCCATCTATTTGCCATGAAGTGATGGGACTAGATATTGTGATCTTTGTTTTTTGAATGTTGAGTTTTAAGCCAGCTTTTTCACTCTCCTTTTTCACCTTTATCAACAGGCTCTTTAGCTTCTCTTCACTTTCTGCCATAAGGGTGGTATCATCTGCATATGTGAAGTTATTGATATTTCTCTCAGCAATCTTGATTCCAGCTTGTGTTTCATCCAGTCCAACATTTTTCATGATGTACTCTGCATGTAAGTTAAATAAGCAGGCTGACAATATACAGCCTTAACGTACTCCTTTTCCAATTTGGAACCAGTCCATTGTTTCATGTCTGGTTATAACTGTTGCTTCTTGACCTGGATACAGACTTCTCAGGAGGCAGGTAAGGTGGTCTGGTATTCCCATCTCTTTAAGAATTTTCCACATTGTGTTGTGATCCACACAGTCAAAAGCTTTAGTGTAGCCAATGAAGCAGATTTTTTTTTCCTTTAATTCTGTTGTGTTTTCTATGACCCAACAGATGTTGACAATTTGATCTCTAGTTCTTCTGCGTTCTCTAAAACCAGCTTGAATATCTGGGAGTTCACAGTTCACCTACTGTTGAAGACTGACTTGGAGAATTTTGAGCATTACTTTACTAGCGTGTGAAATGAGCGCAATTGTGGGGTAGTTTGAGCATTCTTTGGCATTGCCTTTCTTTGGGATTGGAATGGAAGCTGACCTTTTCCAATTCTGTGACCACTGCTGAGTTTTCCAAATTTGCTGGCATATTGAATGCAGCACTTTCACAGTATCATCTTTTAGGATTGGAAATAGCTCAACTGGAATTCTGTCAGCTCCACTAGCTTTATTCATAGTGAAGCTTCCTAAGGCCCCCTTGGCTTTGCATGCCAGGATGTCTGGCTTTAAGTGAGTGATCACACCACCATGGTTATCTGAGTCATGAAGATTTTTTTGCATAGTTCTTCTGTGTATTCTTGCCACCTTTTCTTAATATCTTCTGCTTCTGTTAGGTCCATACCATTTCTGTCCTTTATCAAGCCCATCTTTGCATGAAATGTTCCCTTGGTATCTCTAATTTTCTTGAGGAGATCTCTAGTCTTTCCCATTCTGTTGTTTTCTTCTATGTCTTTGCATTGATCACTGAGGAAGGCTTTTTTATCTCTCCTTGCAATTTTTTGGAACTCTGCATTCAGATAGGTATATCTTTCCTTTTCTCCTTTGCCTTTCACTTCTTTTCTTCTCTCAGCTATTTGTAAGGCCTCCTCAGACAGCCATTTTGCTTTTTTGCATTTCGTTTTCTTGGGGATGGTTTGATCATCGCCTCCTGTACAATGTTTCAAACCTCTGTCCATAGTTCTTCAGGCACTCTGTCTATCAGATTTAATCCCTTGAATCTATATATATGTATATCTATCTCACATCTTTATCTGTTCATCTGTTGGTAAACAGCTAGGTTGTTTTTGTATCTTGACTAGTACCAATAATGCTGCAGTGAACATGGAGGTACAGATATGTTTTTGAGTTCGTGCTTTTTTTTTCTTTGATAAAATATCCAGAAGTGAAGCTATTGGGTCATACAGTGGTTTTATTTTTAATTTTTGAGGAACTTCAATACTGTTTTCCATGTGCCTGTAGCAATATACATTCCCAACAACAGAGTACAAAGGTTCTCTTTTCTCCACATCCTCACCACCAATATTTATTATTTCTTGGCTTTTTAATAGCCATGTTAACATGTGTGGGATGATATTTTACTGTGGCTCTGATTTGCATTCTCCTAGTGATCTTGAGCACCTTTCTTGTACCTGTTGGCCATCTGCATGTCTTCTTTGGGAAAATGTCTATTCAGATCTTCTGCCCATTTTTTAATCAGATAGCTTTTTTGCTATTTAGTTGCACAAGTTCTTTATGTATTTTGGATATTAACCTCTTATAAGTTATGATTTGCAAATATTTTCTCCCATTTGATAGGCTGCTTTTACCTTTTATTGATGGCATTCTTTGCTGTGCAAAAATATGTTTTTGTATTTTTTAAATTCTTTCCAATTTAATTTAACTCTCCATTGGATTTAAGTCATGTTCTAATAAAATCACAGACATAAACTTAGAGGATAGATTTGAAGACAAAAAAGGATAAGAAGAGAAGAGATCAGAAATTATATGTTAGAAACAGATAGTTATTCCAGAGATAATATAATTACCTTAATCATAAAATTAGCATAATAAAGCACTCAACTTAATCCTGATATTTCAGATGGCAAAGCAAACATCCCTCAGTGTCTGACAAATAGAAACATGCTGCTTTTCTTTCTTTCTTTCTTTCTTTTGCCTTGCTGCAAGGCTTGAGGGATCTAGATATCACCAGGGATAGAACTTAGGGTCTTGGCAATGAAGGTGCTAAGTCCTAACCACTGAACCACCAGGGGAAAAAAAGAAAAACAACTGCCCTCTTTTTTCCTGGCACTAATTTGATTCCTTTATTGCACAAATATCTGTTGAGTGACCACTATGTGTCTGGTGCTTTTAAGTGCATGGGATACCGTGTAGAACAAAAAGACACAAGGCCCTGCTCTCAAGCTGGCACCTCGTGACCTTTCATGGGTCTCCTCACCAGGACTGGGAAGCCTTTCATGTAGAATAGCTAATGTCCTCAAATGCAGGTTCTCCTTTATCTAACTTATCATTTGGATGCAAGACATTCACCAGGACAGCTGTATTAGATGGCTCCTCTTCATGTCAGCTATTCACCCACTTCTCCCTCAAGCAACTCTGAGAGTCAAACAAAACAAACAGAGAATTCTGCTGTCTTCTCTGGGAAAGATTAAATTTATGTGGTTACTCTTCATGGTGTCGAGGTACTAGTGAGGGCAGAGGCATTCAAGCCGAAGTGTTTTCCTCCATGCATCAACTGGAAGATGGTACATTAAGTTCTTACAGCACACTTATTAGGTAAAATCCCTTGTGAATATATATGGACACCCTACTACATATAAAATAATTAACAAGGGCCCACTGTATAGCACAGGGGACTCTATTCAATATTCTGTAATAATTACATGGGTAAATAATCTGAAAAAGAATGAATAGGTATAATTGAATCACTTCACAGGACACCTGAAACTAACACAAAATTGTAAGTCAGTTATACTCCAATAAGACATTTTTTAAAAACATGTTTCAACTCTGGAGGATTACGGATCTCTGAAAGTAGGCAAGTCATCCTGTAACTTGAAAACACATCAAACCAGATGTGGACAAAAGAGAACACATTTGATAATGGTATTATTAAACTTTAAAGTTATTCCAGAACATTAAAGACTCTCCTTACCATCTATGATAACATGGACAACAAATAACCCTTCTTCATTTCCCAGAGCAATTCTTTTGTGATCTATATTTGACACATAAAGAAAAACATCAAGGAATTTGGGGGCAAACTAAGTGAATCAATTTATCAACGCTGAAAAATTTTAGAAGTCAAATTAAATATATAGTGAGAAATATTCAATGAAAAGAAACATAAGAACCAATAATTTATACTATGATTCTTTCAGATTACACAAGTAAGCACAATAAAATGTGGTTTTTCTCAATAGAAATTTCATTTTATAAGGTAATCTTTATGAATACTTGAAGAAAGCGTAATAGTCAAGTAATGATACACTTTCAGATTTGCTATAACTGATGTTACACAAATGAAAACATTTTATAAAATAATTTGTCAGTGACCATGACTTGAGCTACAACAGCATGAGGGTGTGTGTCAGAATACAGTGAGAACTTAAAAATGCAGATACCACATTAAATGAAGGCTTTGAATACAGAGCACAGGACTTAACATATACAAGTTCATTTAATCCTCTCCATAACTGAAAAACTGGAGTTATCTGCATTTAACACATAAAAGCTTAGTAACTAGTTCCATGTCACCAAGGAGGCAATAGCTAAGTGGCTCTTATTGTCACCATTATCTAATGCAGAAATATGCTGTGTAAGAAAGGCAAGTATTCTTGTTTACTGATAAAACTTTCAGTATCAATCTTGGCAATTCATTCATTGAATCCTTTGTTTTTCACTTATTTACTGAGTATTGGGTGTTGGGATTTGAAGGACAGTCTCTCCCCTCAAGGAAAGTAGTTCACAGTTACACACAGGTCACACTCTTTGTGTGTTTGGGGCCAGGTGTGTTTGGAAACTAAGAATTTTTCAGACTTGAAAAGGTATAGCTGTAGATTAAAGAAACACCCTTTTAGTCAGAGAACCATAATATCATCAAATATAATTTTGCAGAGAATATGATGAATAGCCATGGGATGGAGGAAGAAGGACCTCTCCCTTCACCCCACCCTCTGCCACCCATAGAGCCTCATTCAATCAGGTTTGGCTGACAAATGAGTTGTGGATAAAGTTAACGTTTTCAGATTTCACCACTGGGACTGTGGTGAGGGGTGTGAACCTAGCAAGATAATGTAGTAAATCCATACCTATGATTGCAGCTGTCTGGGTGGTTTTGATCAGGGGTAGACTGCTGTCATAAGCCTCTTTCAGAACATAGATTGACCGGTCTCTGGAATGACTTTTTCTCAATATCTTGTGTAATTCACTCAGCACGCCCACCCACTCACTCTTCTTATTCTCGCTATCTGCTAAGATTGGGATTGAATATCTATTACTAGGTGCTGAGAGCTGGGAAGCTGTGACCTAGAACGATGTAAGGAATATCTAGGTTATAAGAAAGCAGACATTCTCTGTGCCACCCTGTCTAGCATTTTTCCATTACACTCACAACTGGTAAATGACACTTCTAATATTACCCTCTTCCTAGTAGCAAA
Organism: Neotragus pygmaeus; assembly: GCA_006410875.1. Taxonomy (NCBI): domain Eukaryota; kingdom Metazoa; phylum Chordata; class Mammalia; order Artiodactyla; family Bovidae; genus Neotragus; species Neotragus pygmaeus. Next base: position 856,282 of record SJYV01055846.1, read on the forward strand.
ATAGGTGTGAGCCATCAGAGCCAGGCCAGAAGGAAAATGTCAGAATCACTTCTATTTCGATCCTCCTAAAACCACCAGTAGTAACTGACTCCCTAAGATCTTTTACTTCATCAAATGCAAATAACTACTATTTATTCCCTGGGGGCTCAGACTGTAAAGAATCTGCCTGCAATGCAGGAGACATGGGTTCGATTCCTGGGTTGGGAAGATTCCCTGGAGGAGGAAATGGCAACCTACTCTGGTATTCTTGCCTGGAGAATTCCGTGGACTGGCTAAAGTCCATGGGGTCGTGGCAAAGAGTCCGACATGCCTGAGTGACTAACACCTTCACATTCATTGTATGCTGTCACTGTACCAGGGACTGCTCTAAGAAGCTTACATGTGCTAATTGAATGAATCCTCACAGAAAACTCAGTGGGTAGTTAGGACTCTTCTCTCCATTTTATGGGTGCGAGGACAAGAGCACAGCTGGATAGAATGCAGGCAATCTGATGCCAGGCCCTCTACTCTGAGCCTCTATTTTTTCAGTTCTAACACATACCTTTGCACCTGTAGATTATTTCTGAAATGGCAATGCTTTGTGCAATTGCAATCATCACAATCAACAGTGATGCTACAGAATGCTCAGCAGCTTTTTGTTGTTACGTTAGAAATACTCAGAAACACGCGTGCTTTCCTGACTGCTGCGTGTCTATAATTTATATCATTACTCAATCAGTCAGTTCACTCACTCAGTAATGTCTGACTCTTTGAGACCCCATGAACTGCAGCATGCCAGGCCTCCCTTGTCCATCACCAACTCCCAGAGTCCACCCGAACCCATGTCCATTGAGTCGGTGATGCCATCCAACCATCTCATCCTCTGTCGTCCCCTTCTCCTCCTGCACTCAATCTTTCCCAGCATCAGGGTCTTTTCAAATGAGTCAGCTCTTCACATCAGGTGGCCAAAGAATTAAATGACAAATCAAATTTAAATTTTATGATGTAACATTAAGCTCAAAATCTACATTTCTATATAAAACTTTCTTTTGTGATCATCAGAGAAGCATCAGTGATATAATAAGCTACCACTCTAAGTCAGTTCCAAATAACCAGATCTTTGTAGGGGCTCTTGTTAGTTGAGTAACATCTAAATAAATGTCTACCTTTGGGTTAAGGAACTAAGAATACTCCTGTGTGGCCTTTGCTAAGGCCCAGATTTCTAGGCTGACTAACCACAGGGGTCTCAAGGGAATAACAAACCTTTGCTCTTTCTGTCACCTTATCGTACCTATTCCAGAATCACTTTAATTTTTACATGAGTTTTAAAGAGCAGACTGTCTATTTTTTAGATTGAAAAATAACATCTTCCCCCAATTTTTCCGTTTTGTACTCTTGGTTTGAATCTGAATTATGACTTCAAAATGTTGCCTCAGAGAAGACTTATTTTACAAAGTGACTATCGTTTTAGAAGCCGCTCACTCATGTTACTGCAGGTCCATGAACTGACCTCTCTGCACATCTGACCTGGAAGAATATTATCACTCTTCCTCTGTCATTGTTTACCCCTATTCTTTCACATCCTCTGCCCCAGCACTGTTCTGTTTTGTAAGCTTTCCCTGTTTTCAGCTGTGAATCATATCTGTCTGATTACGTTAGTGTGGAGTGAATGGACACCCTACGGAATATTTGTATTTTAAATCATAAGTTTAACTGTAGGATGAAAGACCATGATACTTGCGAAAGCCTATTTATAGTATGTTTAAATAAGAATAAGGGGGCTAGATTTCTTGTGGCAAGTGGGATGGAGTGGGGAACAATTCCACAGCCCTTCTAAAATCTTAACCTCCAGGTACTAATACCTTTACCAGCCCAAAGAGGCTTGACCCCTATGAACAGACAAGAAAAGGATGAAACAAAATGTATAAGGGATCCAAACAGCAGCACAGACACTTGCCTTAAACATACGAGGCATTTCCTTTCTCCTTGCAGGAGCAAAATCAGAGGGCCAGACTGAACTGACAGAGAACGCTCCATCCCTGAAGGAAAAGCAAGACTCTGGGAGTGAGTTGAATTGCCTGAAAGTGCTTAAAATGGTATATAAACATAATCCTCAAGCTTAATTTCCCTAACTTTTGACATTCTTTTTTTGTAGGAACTGACAGTGATCAAATATTGTAACAGCAGTTCTCAGCCAGTTATATATTATCGGAAAACCCAAGTTAACTCTGGGCTGTTGATGGGGAGTCAACTCCCTGTGACTCCCTGTTCACAGGGAACTAAGGAAGGAGCACACGTCTGACTGCAAAGCCATTGGCCCTAGAGTATGGGCCATATGCCCTCAGATAGCTTGCTTGTGTATTTTGTCAGTTACTGAGATACACTTGACATGTAATAAACTGCACATATTTAAAGTAGACAGATAAGTTTTGATTTACGTATACACTTGTGAGACCATCACCACAATGGAGATAATGAATGTACCCATCACCCTCAAGTTTCTTGGAACAGCTGTGTAACCCTTGCTCTTCTCCTTCTTTGGAACTCTTCCTCACTCCCCCACTGATCTGCTTCCTGTCACTCTAGATTAATGTGCATTTTCTAGCACCTTATAAAAATGGAAAGATACACTATATATTCTGTCTGACTTTTTCTTAGCATAATAATTTTGAGATGCATTAGTGTTGCTGCATGGATGAATATTTCATTTCTATTTATCGATGAATAATATGTCATTGTATGGATATGCCAGAGTGTATCCATTCACCCATTAATGAACATTTGCCTTATTTCCAGTCTGGGGTGTTTTAAATAAAGGTGTTATGTATGTTCATGTCTGTCTTTGTGGACATATGTGTTCTCTTGGGGAAATACCTAGCAGTAGAATGATTAGATTATATATTCAGTTCAGTTCAGTCGCTCAGTCATGTCCGACTCTTTGCAACCCCATGGACTGCAGCACTCCAGGCCTCCTGTCCATCACCAACTCCCAAAGTTTATTCAAACTTATGTTGATTGAGTGGGTGATGCCATCCAACCATCTCATCCTCTGTCGTCCCCTTCTCCTCTCGCCTTCAATCTTTCCCAGTATCAGGGTGTTTTCAGATGAGTCAACTCTTTGCATCAGGTGGCCAAAGTATNTTTATTCAAACTTATGTTGATTGAGTGGGTGATGCCATCCAACCATCTCATCCTCTGTCGTCCCCTTCTCCTCTCGCCTTCAATCTTTCCCAGTATCAGGGTGTTTTCAGATGAGTCAACTCTTCGCATCAGGTGGCCAAAGTATAAGAGTTTCAGCTTCAACATCAGTCCTTCCAATGAATATTCAGGACTGATTTCCTTTAGGATGGACTGGTTGGATTTTCTTGCAGTCCAAGGGACTCTCAAGAGTCTTCTCCAATACCACAGGTTAAAAGCATCAATTCTTTCGTGCTCAGCTTTCTTTATAGTCCCACTCTCACATCCATACATGACCACCAGGAAAGTCATAGCCTTGATTAGATGGACTTTTGTTGGCAAAGTGATGTTTCTGCTTTTTAATATGCTATCTAGGTTGGTCATAATTTTTCTTCCAAGGAGTAAGTGTCTTTTTATTTCATGGCTGCAGTCACCATCTGCAGTGATTTTGGAGCCCCCCCAAATAAAGTCAGCCACTGTTCCCACTGTTTCCCCATCTATTTGCCATGAAGTGATGGGATCAGAATGCCATGATCTTTGTTTTCTGAATGTTGAGTTTTAAGCCAACTTTTTCACTCTCCTCTTTTATATATTAAGTGTGCGTTTAACTTTTTAAATATTTTTCAAAGTGATTATATGATTTACAAAGCAATGTATGAGAGATTTAGGTTTTCCACATCTAGGGCCTCCAATACTTCAAACAGTCTTTAATTTTAGCTTTTGTTATGGATGTAAAGTAATAGCTCATGGTTGTTTTATTTGAATTTCCACTGGAAAAGACCCTGATGCTGGGAGGGATTGGGGGCAGGAGGAAAAGGGGACGACAGAGGATGAGATGNTCATGGCATCCGGTCCCATCACTTCATGGCAAATAGGTGGGGAAACATTGGAAACTTTGAGAGACTTTATTGGGGGGGGCTTCAAAATAACTGCAGATGGTGACTGCAGCCATGAAATTAAAAGATGCTGCTCCTTGGAAGAAAAATTATGACCAACATAGACAGCATATTAAAAAGTAGAGATATTACTTTGCCAACAAAGATCCGTGTGGTCAAAGCTATGTTTTTTCCTGTAGTCATGTATGGATATAAGAGTTGGAATATAAGGAAAGCTGAGCACCAAAGAATTGATGCATTTGAACTGTTGGAGTGGAGAAGACTGTTGAGAGTCCCTTGGACTGCAAGGAGCTCCAACCAGTCAATCTTAAAAGAAATCAGTCTTGAACATTCATTGTAAAGACTGATGCTGAAGCTCCAATACTTTGGCCACCTGATGCGAAGAAGTGACTCACAGGAAAAGACCCTGATGGGCTGAAGATGGGAGGAGAAGGAGATGACAGAGGCTTAGATGGTTGGATGGCATCACGGACTCACTGGACATGAGTTTCAGTAAACTCCAGGAGTGGTGATAGACAAGGAGGCCTGGCATGCTGCAGTCCATGGGTCACAAAGAGACACAACTGAGCGACTGAACTGAACTGACGCCACAAACTTCCAGGTGTTCTGGCATCTTTTCTCGGTCAGGTAGGGCTTATACTCAGTAAGTTGGTAACTCAGGGAATTATACTCAATTGTTGATGAGGCTATGAGTCAGTTCCCCTACCTTGGCGGGGGCCAATTAGACTCCAAGGTTGATAATATTCTTCTAAGGGCTTGAATCAAGCAGGCTTGCACCATGCCAAGCTCCCTGGNTGGTAACTCAGGGAATTATACTCAATTGTTGATGAGGCTATGAGTCAGTTCCCCTACCTTGGCGGGGGCCAATTAGACTCCAAGGTTGATAATATTCTTCTAAGGGCTTGAATCAAGCAGGCTTGCACCATGCCAAGCTCCCTGGTCAGACTGTGCTAACATCTTGACTTTGTAGATGAGCAAAGCTGCTGTTTGTGACTGCTACTTGGCTGCTGCAGGAAGGGACTTGATTTGCCAAAATCTTAAGGCTTGTTGTTTCTAGTGCCCTCCACATTCTCCGTCACACATTCTTAGCAGTCAAATCCTGCAGATTGTGCCACACTCCCCATGGGGCAAGTCCAAAGTGGGGGCTCCCACTAGAAATGACAAACACAATGCTAAAGGATATGGATGCCCACCTTGAGCTCTTTTTTTTCCCCACTGGAGGAACTTTAGGTTCAGGGAAGCCTTTCTCATTGCAGTGTTGCATGAGCCTGGGTGAGGAGCAAAGACGTTAGCATGTAACCACTACTCTTAGCTTTTTA